>JAKSZU010000010.1:6305555-6870555 GCA_026018925.1 Tupaia tana
GCTGGCCCCATGGTTCTGGATATGAGGGCTCAGCTTTCACTTTCATACTGATCCTGAACTGGTTCCCAGATGTGGAGCTTTCTTTCCGGCCGTAATTTTGGACTCTCTGGTCTTGCAGGTCTGGAGATCCCCCTTCTGGCTTGCCCCCGTTGGGTGCTCTGAGGATAAAACCTCCCTGCTGAAGGACCGACTCGGGCACCCGGACCCAGCGTGCTGCCAGCTTCTGCCCCGGAGGACCCTGACGACCGAGGAGCGTCAGTGCATTTTGAGTCTGCTTCAAGTGAGAAAGGCATCTGAAGCCTCATGTCTGATCTTTAATTCATGTGGATCGTGGAGCTTACTTCCTGCCTGGAGCAGGTCACTAGAAAGTAAGGAGTTTAAAATAACCTGCCATCCGGAAAGGGTGCCCAGACCCGCCGGAGCCGCCCTGTCGGTAACGCGGGGATGCGGCTGCGGCTGCGGCTGCGATGAGCCTCGCTGTTTGCAGTGTTGGGCTGAACCGAAAAGCCGTAGCAACGTCTGGCAGTTAGCGTCGTCTTGCCCACAACTGCGACAGGTCAAGGGCCCGAGCCACCTGCTCTGCTGTAAAGGGCAGCGGCGTTTCTGTGCTGAGAGACACCGGACACCACCGCCGTGGTGGGCTAGGGTACTGTGTTCCGGCTCCCGTCGGCTGGCCAGGCGGCCCCGGGGAGCTGAGACGTGCTCCCTGGTATGACGCCTCCTGATTGGACGGACCTGCCCCTGCTCCTTCCTGGTCCTGCTCATGTGGCTTGGATCCCAAAACCATGTCCCTCTCCTCTATCCTTTGTGTCAGAAGGATACAGGTCACCTAAGAGCCAGACAGATCATTCCACGTTGCCTGGCTTTCACCCGAGGGTCCCTGGTGGTGGCTTACACCATAACCACCCTGAATTATCTCAGAAATTTGACCCAGATTGAGAAATAGATCAAAATTGTTCTCAAGGACCCAGGCTGTCCTGACCTCGCTGCTCAGCCATCCTCACTGTGTTCATTCTTCTTGACCTTGTCACCTTTCGAAGGCAAAACGGCTGCCACAGCTGCGGCCATCACGCCCTCATTCAACCACATTCAAGCCAGGGAGGAGGGGCAAGGGCTGTTTTTTTCCATTAAGTGTCTATTTTTTAAAAAGTCAGGAAGCAAGACGCCCTTTAGCAGATTCGTCTTTATGTCTCATTGGCTGGAACCCTGTCCTGACTGCTAGAGGAGCTGGGAAAGTGAGGATCTGGGAAAGCAGTCAGCGCGGCGCGAGTCTCAGCCGGCCGTGACTCATCTCCTGAGCTGGAGCGCACTGCTGTCGTGGCGAGGGAGAGTGAGCGGCTTTCGGGCAGGCTGGACGGTGTCCGCACAGACTTCCTCATTTCCGCGTCACCCTTGACCTAGTGGCTCAGGCTGGCGGGCCCACACCTTGCCTGTCTGAGGAGACCTCAGGTCCTGGCAAGGAGAGAAAATCTCCCCTTTGTAGCTTTATTCTTTCTTTCTTTTTAAAAATGTTTATTTTTCCATGAGAGAGAGAGAAAGAAAGAGAGACAGGCATCCCAGCAAGTCTTCGTGCTGCCATCTACCCACGTCTCAGTCAGCCTGGCTCACGGGCACGTGTGCACCCCCAGCACACTCAGGAAGGTCCTGGGATGTGAACTCGGGACCTTGCCTGTGTGGGTCCAGCTGCATGACTGCCGCGCCCACCGGCCCTCTTTGTAGCTGTTGAGTGCTTCTTCGGGCTTTGATAAAGTCCATCGCAGGGAAAGGGTCCTCTTCCAGAAGATCTGAGCGCCGCACACCGTGCTGGGTTGAGGGTCCAGGTCAGTGACACAATGACACCTTGGCACGTCTCAGAGATGCTGTCTCACGACAGCAGAGACTTTTCTGACTGGAAGGCTGACCGTTAGCCCCACACGACATCATTCCCGAATCGAGCCTGGAAGAAATGACTGTCCCTAGAACATGGCTGTTGTCAGACAGGTCATGCCACGTTGCCCGGCTGTCACACGAGGGTCTCCAAGAGGCCGCACTTTCTTCTCTTTCTTTAGAGATTTTTGCTATTGGTGTGTGCACTTGCCAGAGAGACAGAGACAGAAAGTGAGACATCACCCCTCTGCTATATAATCCCTTCTCTCCCATTCTCCTCTCAGGATTTTGGGCACACACACACATATACTCTGTGAGTTTCTGCTAGGTTGGGGAACTCGAACCACATTCAGCCTTGTGTGAGTCCACTGCCTTAACCACTGTGGCATGCTTTCTTTTGTAGGTAGAAGCAAGAGTGTAGCCCCACAGGCTGAGGTTTGGGACCTGGCACCACCAGTGTGACTGGGGACAAGGACTTGAACTCCCCTTGGCATCTCTTTGTGTCTAAGTAAGACGTGTGAGCCCCTCCCAGCTGCTGAGAGCATGCACTGGGCTGATCGAGGCCCAAGGACTTCTAGGGACCAGGCCGGAGGACTCTGAGGTGCCACCCTTCCCGCTGCCTCCAGGGTCTCCTCGGGAGCTTGGTTTCCTCATGGACTTGACCTTGAGCGTGGCCCCTGCCTGCTGACTGGCCGCTAGAACTGGGACTGAAGCTTCTTTGGGACCTTATTGGCGGGTCTCCAGCTCCTTGGTTTGTGGGTATCTGTGGGAGGCATTTCCCTTCCTTTCTTCCATTGCTATTTTTCTATTTTTTTTAGAGAGTTTTTTTAATTTTTTATTTATTTATTTTTTATTTTTTTTATGAGAGGTTTTTGCTATTAGGGCTCATGCGCTCGCCAGAGAGAGACAGAGAGATAGAAAGCGAGAAATCACCCCCCAGGGGGGATGTCCACGCCACAATCTCTTCTCCTCCATTCTCCTCTTGGGATCTTGGGCACACACGCACACGCACCCGGCGTGTTGTAAGCCACTGGGTCCGGGACACGAACCGTGGTCGACTACGTGGGAGTTCAGCGACATAGCCATTACGCTAACTGCTGGCCCCCCCCCCTTTTTTTTCTTTTTTCTTTTCTATAGGGTGTGTGCACTTGCCAGAGAGTCACCCCCCCCCCGCCCCCCCAGCCCAGGGACGATGGCCAAACCTCAATCCCTTCTCTTCTCCATTCTCTCAGGACCCTGGGTACACATGTACATGCGCCCAGCGCGAGTTTCAAGCCTCCAGGCCTGGGACTTGAACCGTGGTTGACCATGGGAGCCCAGTACCTTAACCACCATGCCACCTGGTGGTCCCTGTTTTTTCCATTGCTGTAAAATTTACACGCAGTGAAGCCCTCATGTCTGCAAATGTATTGCACACTTTATGTGTTTCTCTACGTGTGCACAGTCGTGCACGCACCACCCCAGAGCGGATGTGGGACATTTCCTCCAACCCAGGAGCCTCCTCGCCCCCTCCTGTCCCCATGTGCTCCTCTCGCCTCGGCCATGATGGCTCCACCCCGCCCTCAGACCTCCACTGCTTTTTCTGACCAGTTTTAGCGGCTGTCAGCCCTGCTTCCTGTGGGCCGAGCCCCTCCCCCGGCACACCGTCTGCTTTCCCTGCTGCAGACGGCAGCACCCTGGTGTGTCCTGGAGCTGGGTGTGTCCGGGAGGTGTGGATGTCCCTACAGGCCCGGAGGCTGGGGCTTGGCTCCTGGGGCAGCTGCATGACTTCGCTAGCTCTTGCCATGTGAGCTTGGCGGAACTGGGGCTCGGTGGGGGGCTGGGGGTCCTAAGCGAGGTCTCTGAGAAGTGGCCTGAAGTGAGGACAAAGCAGGGCGGGGGGGGGTTCAGGGAGGGAGGGGACGAAGCTGGACACCCAAGAGAGGCCTGCAGCACTGGGTGCTCACAGGATGCCTGGGATGCTGGTGTGGCAGTTACCAGGGTGGGTGAGCTAGGGCTGGGCCTGCAGTGAGAGTGCGGGGGAGTGGGGCGCTCAGGGGCCCTGCTGGGAGTGAGGGGGGATGGGGTGCTCAGGAGCCCTGCTGGATGTGAGGGGGCATGGGGCACTCAGGGGTCTCGCTGGGTGTGAGGGGGCGTGGGGCCCTCCGAGGCCCTGCTGGGAGTGAGGCAGGAGTGAGACTCTGGGGGGCCTTCCCTGCTGACTGGCCAGGCTGACCTGAGCTAGGAGTGGTGGGGAAGAAGTCCCTGTCTGCCCACTGTGCCTGTCCCCGTCACCCAGGCCCTCCCGCCCGCCCGGGACGACTCAGCTCCCTGGGACCTGGGGCGGCGGGAGCAGTGGAGACTTCCGGGGCAGGGCCGCAGGTCTGGTCTCCAGGTGGAGCTGCCTGTCCAGGCCTTCCACCTCCTGCTCTTGGTGATGGCTCGTCAGACCCTCCCTAGCGCTGACAGTGGGTGCTGTGGGGGTGCACAGGAGGGCAGGGTGCCGGGGCGATGGGCCGAGCGTGCGGCCCTGGGTCAGAACCGCCTGGTGTGCTGGTTCAGACCAGGCGCTCTGCGGCCGGATCTCGAGGACGCTCCACAGGCGAGGTCCAGCTCACTCAAGGTGAGCACCCCAAAGAGGAGGCTGGGGCTTAGCGGACACCGGGGTCAGACCCAAATCCTGGGGTAAGGCTCTGGGGCAAGGCTGGGCACCTGCTGCCCCCCAGACCTTGAGCCCCCCACCTCCCGAGCCTGTCCGGGCCCAGCTGAGGTCCCCTCCAGGCGAAGGGCACGAGAAACACCTTCTCAGCCTTCTCGCTCCTGCACCTGGAGGAAAGGTCACACTTGTCTTTGCCAAGTCTCGGTATTTCCCAGAGCCTTTGTACTGTCGCCCAGGCACGGGGCCAGTGCAGGGGCAGACAGCGGCTGGCTGGCCAGGAAGGGCCGCCTTGCCTCCTTCAGCCAGGTGGCCTGGCAGTTGCTGGGCCCTGGCCAGGGACCCCAACCCCGGCCCTGCGTGGGAGGAGGACTCAGTGATCTCCACAAAGGGAAGAGGCTTTCCTGGCGGAGAGGGCAGGACGGGACCTTGGTGGGGGGCAGAGGTCAGGGTGGGGACTAGGCAGTGGGGTGGGTAAGGAGGTGTTATCCTCAGGGTCTTGCACGTGAACTCAGGTGGTTGTGCCTGAGGGTGTGTATGCACGAGAGCGAGAGCGCTTGGCACTGCCGCCCCTCCCTGTAGCTCCCATGCTGTCAGCACCTGGGCCCGTGCCCACGCACCTGCTGTGCTCTCAGGCCCACAGGGCTGGGATGCAGACCTCGGCAGCCACAGGGCACAGCTCCTTCTCCCTGCGTGTCCCCGGGTGCGAGCGCCACCTGAAGAGTGAGGTGCCTAGGGAGGAAGATGTGGGAGACCCTCATCCTCAGGTCATGAAGTGCCCACGTGTGCTGCAACGGCCTGAGAACGGGGCTCCCTAAATGTCGCAGCCACACCCCCTGCACCTCAGGACCTGCCGATGTGCCGGGGTTGCAGGCAGGGCCGGGGTGCATTCAGGGATCCCTGGGATAAGACCGCTGCTTCTCAACCTTGGCTGTCATTGGAAGCTCCGGAGGAGCTTTGGAATGTCCTGATGTCTAAGCTACACGCCCGGAGTCTGAGTTTACTAACGTGGGGTGCAGCCTGGCTGCTGGGGTCCTTTACTCTCCTGGGGGATTCTAACATATGGCGAAGTCTGAGGAACACTGCTCCAGGAGCAGGTGGGCGCCGTTCACTGGTTTCCTTCCTCTGGCTCTGGTCGCCAGCCCTGGGCTGGCAGGCGTGGCATGGGCGCCATGTTAACACCAGGAACATGCAGGGGGAGAAGGGGGAGGGTGGGGAGAAGTCCGAGACTCGAGTTCCCGGTCACGCCAGATGCATCACGTACATTCGCTCGTTTGTGTTTGGGTGTTTACCAAAGGGCATGTGTGCTTGCTGGACAGAGGGAAGACATGCCAGGCATGATTTTCGAGCAACCAGGTCCAGGACTCGAACCACGGTCGGCCATGTGGGAGTCAGCACCTCAACCACCACACCACCTGCTGGCCTCTCAGGTTTGTTTCTTAACGACTGACCCTGGGAGGCTGCTATTCTCAGGTCTGTCTATAGCAGGGAAGCCGGTCTCGGCCAGGTTGGAGCCATTGCCCGTGTCCTGCAGCTGCAAAACGGCAAAGCCTTAACTGAACTGCACACGGAGCCAGCAGGTGGCGTGGTGGCTAAGGCGGCTGGGTCCTTCCTGGTCAATGGTACGGTTTGAGTCCCAGACCTGGTGGCTTAAAAAACAGAGTGTGTGCCCCTGGCCACAATCCTAAGAGCAGAACGGGGGAGGGGGTCGTGGCACGACTATCCCCCTGCCGCTTTCTCTCGCTGTCTCTCATCTCTCTCTAAGAGCACGCACGCCTTCTGGCAAGATTAGAAAGAAATAATGACACGGCGTGTGACAGCTGGTGGGAATGCGAATAGTGCTGTTGCTTTCAGACCGATTCCCCAGGTACTAATGGGCCAGCTGCTGGAAGGGGGGGCTTAGGAAAGAACGGAGCCCCCGCCCCTCTTGCCTGCAGGACAGGGAGGGCAGGTGGAGCTGTTCTAGTGCCTCTCCCATCAGATCCTGTGCAGCTGGGCCTGGGCCCCTTGCCCCGGGTGATTTTAAGGAAATGTGCCCTGTATCCCTCCCTGTCCTTTGAACAAATAGGTCCCTAGACCTGAAGACAGACGAATAGTGGGTAAAGAAGGAATCCCCTCCTTGCCTCCCCATCAGCACACGCACTTGTGCACACACACACACACACACACACACACACGCATACACACGCATACACCACACGGCCAGGGACTCAACTGCAGTTCCATCAGTTAGGTCATCAGATTCAACCAGAAAACACGCGTGGGGGGTCGGTGGAGAGACTGTTCCAGCCTTCACCCATGCTGTGGGCCGGGTACGTTTGTGGGGGCCGATCCCTGCACCCTGGGAGGCCCAGGGAACCAGTGCGCAGGGCGCTCTGAAGACGCAGGGAGAGCATTTAAGGTGATGCTTGGAAGGTGCCAAAAGTTGCTATTTAATGGGCAACTTTATTCAAAATAACTGTCACATTGGCTTCCAAAGCAGGCGACAGTGCCGTGAGCAGCTTTTGCTGTGGTGGCAAAGTCGGCTTTCCTCTGCTGACCGCACTTCCTGCTTTCTGGGGCGGCTGAGGCAGCACAGCGGGGTGGGGAGCCAGCAGTGGGGCGCTCAGAGTCCCACCAGGGGACCCGCTCCAAGTCCGGAAGTCCTGCTTGGAGAGTCCACTTCGTAGCTGCCCCTCCACCCCTTGGGCCTGGGCCCCTCTTACACGTACTGGGGGCCAAATGAGTAAGGGACTGGGCTTATCCTCCTGCCTGGCACGATTACAAAGCAAGGCTAGACGACAAGATGCTTGAAGTGACGGCTGTCAAGACACTGGACATCATGCGCAAGGCTTGGGGCCCCAGAGAGCTCTGTGACTGTCCCTTCTTACTGCCTTGGGAGCGTTCCAGGCCGCTGTGCAGAAGGGGGGAACTGAGGCCGAGAGGGGAGCAGCAGAAGACGCTGCCATGGGGTTCTGACTCCCTGAGCAAAGCGGCACGCCGTCACCTGAAGGCGGGCCACGAGAAGACCAGGATGCGCACCGCAGGTTCGAAAGCAGCCCCTGAAACAGCAGAGATGTGGCCAGTACACCCACAGGGCATGGTGGACGCTCAGAAATAACAAATGGCAGAAGGAGACTTAAAAAACAGATGGAACAAATAGGAAACAAATAGCGAGATGATAGACTCGAGCCTAACCACATCGAAAAGCACATTAAATGTGGGCCATGCTAGGTGGCAGCTGGATCCAACATGGCTGAGTGAATGGTTTGAGTCCTGGACCCAGAGACTTGAAAACACACTGGGCACCTATGCATGCATGCCCAAAACGAGAGGAGAATGGTGGAGCAGGGACTGCGACGTGGCCATCCCCCATGGGGGTGCTTCCTCAGTTTTCCTCTCTTTCTCTCTGGTGAGCACATGTACACTATACCAAGTTAAAAAAAAAAAAGTTAATGGTCAACACCATTTAGAGATTGCCATATTGGATAAAAAGAAGTTGGGGCTGGTGGGTGGTATGGTGGCTAGGAACACTGGACTGCCACATGGCCAACCGTGGTTCGAATCCTGGACCCGGCGACTTACTTTCTCACTTTCCTTCCCCCCCCCCCCCCCCCTTGCTCTATCCCTCTCTGGTCAAATAAAATAAAATAAATAAATAAAGTAAAGTTCATTAAAATAATTCTTGGAAAGAAAAAGCAAGGCTCAATTATATCCTGCCTACAAGAAACTCATTTCAAGGATAGGGACACTAATATGCTCAGAGTAAAAAGATGGGAAAGATAGACCATGATCAGACCAGTCAAAGCTGGAATGGCTATGTTAATATCAGACCAAGTGGGACCAGCAGGGGGCGTGGTGGTTAAGGAGCTGGACTCCCACATGGCTGACTGTGGTTTGAGTCCCCGACCTGGTGGCTTGAAAAGCAAGCCAGGTGTGTGTGCGTGTGCCACGATCCCAGCAGAGTGGAGGAGAGGGGTTGGGATGCGGCCGTCCTCCAGGGGGTGGCTTCTTTCACTGTCTCTCCAGCGACTGCAAAGATCCTATGGCAAAACCTAAAAAAAAAAATCAGTCAATTTCATAACAAAGAGTACACCTGGTAGAGCCATATTTCTGTGTTTATATCTAACTGACTCCGTGACAGAGAAAACAGCGGCCCTGGCCTGGATTTTGCAGAGTCCAGTGTGGTACTGCCTGGGAAGCTGCTCTGGAGACCGGGAAACCCGAGCAGGAGCAGCTGGGCCTTAACAATTAGGAGGGTTCCCTGAGCCCGCGTAGCCGCGTTTCAACTGTCTGGTTGTCAAACAGACTGGAAACCCCAGCTGAGCAGCTCCAAGGCGGGCGGGCCGGGAGGCGGGAGCAATGTCACCCTGTAACCGCACTCTGTAACTGCATTCTGCCCTGGCCAGCATGCACGACGCCTGGGAAGTGGACCAAAGCCCCCGGTGAAAAGGGGGCTTCTCTCAGCCGTGGAAGGAGGGACAGCCGGACCGAGCCTGAATCCCAGGAGCCCTGAAGCTTTGGCCATCCAGCAGAGACCTGGCTAAAAGAAAGGCACCCCGCAGTCCTACGCTCGGTCTTCTCCGGGTGTTTCTCGCCCATCAGTGTGGCTGGGACAGACGGGAAACAGGAAACATAAGCTCGGCCTCCCAGAGCTATGCAGCCGCTGAGCTAGGCGGACCCAGGCCGGCTAGCCCGGAGACCGAGCCCAGAATGCTACCCCACGCACCAGCGAGGGCGGGGGAGGCCCAGCCAGCCAGGGTCTACATCTAGACTGAGGACGGGAAGGAGAGGGAAGGGTGGGCACCCCTGCACCTCCCTCCTCCTCCACCCCTGCCCCTTACCTGCCTCAGTGTGTGTGTGGGGTAGGGGACAGCGGGAAGGAGCAGCCCTGGAGTGGCGATGAGCAGGTGTGTTTCCGTGAGGGCGTGGCCACACACACACACACACACACACACACACACACACACACACAAACACACAGAGCTCCTGCCCGCCCCTTCTCTCTGCCTGCCCGCCAGGCCCTGTCCCAACCTGCCCTCTCACTCAGCCATATTTGTTCTGCCTTCAGACTGCCCCCTGCCTCTCCAGGGCCTTCTTGGGGCCCAGCAGGTTTGCCCTGCCAAGGGGCAGGTAGAAGGATTCTCCTTTAGGACCCTTGAAGGCGAGGCTGGTGGTTGGGGTGGGAAGATGGGGGGCTATTGAGGAGGAGGCATGAGGGCAGAGCAACACTAATTTATTGTTTTTAAAAAGGTTATTGGGTGGCGGGAACCAGCAGTTAGCGTAATGGCTATGTCGCTGGACTCCCACGTAGTCAACCGCAGTTCGCGTCCCGGACCCGGTGGCTTAAAACTCATGCCGGGCACGTGTGCGTGTGTGCCCAAGATCCCGAGAGGATGGAGAGGAGAATGGAGGAGAAGGGATTGTGGCGTGACCATCCCCCCTGGGGGGTGATTTCTCGCTTTCTGTCTCTATGTCTCTCTCTGTCTGTCTGGCGAGCGCACGCGACCTATAGCGAAAATCTCTCCAAAAAAAAAAAAAAAAGGTTATTGGGTGACCAGCAGGTGGCGTGGTTGTTGAAGTTCGACGCCCACATGGTTGACCACAGCTAGTTCAGACCAGGTGGCTTGCTCCCTCACTTTCTCTGTCTGTCTTTGTCTCTCTCTGGTAAGTGCACATGTCCTATAGCAAATTAAAATAGTAATAACAATAAATAAAATAAATTTATTTTGGGGAAATTTTTTTTTTGGAGAGGTTTTTGCTATAGGGCGTTTGCATTCCCAGACAGACAGAGAGAGACAGAGAGACAGAAAGCGAGAAATCGCCCCCCAGTGATTGGGGGGATGGGGGATGGCCACGCCGCAATCCCTTCTCCTCCATTCTCTTCTCAGGATCTTGGGCACGTACGCACAAGCACCCGGCATGAGTTTAAGCCACCAGGTCCAGGACTCAAACCACGGTCAACTACGTGGGAGTCCAGTGACATAGCCATTACGCTAACTGCTGGTCCCATGGGGAAAATATTTTTTGCTATAGGGTGTGTGCACTCACCAGAGAGGTAGAGAGACAGAGAGACAACAGAGAGTGAGAAATCACCCCCCAGTGGGGCTGGTCACAGCACAATCCTTTCTCCTCTTGGATTTTGAGCACACACGCATACATGGCTGGTGTGCATTTCAAGCCCTAGGCCCAGGAGTTGAATTGCAGTCAACCATGTGGGAGTCCAGTACCTTAACCACTATGCCACCTGCTAGCCCCTAAATAAATTCTTAAAAATCAGAAGTTTATCAGGACACGGGGCCGGCAGGTGGCGTAGTGGTTAAAGGTGCTGGATTCCCACATGACCGACTGCAGTTTGAGTCCAGACTTGGCAGCTTGCTTTCTCACTTTCTCTCTCTCTCTGGTCAAATTGATATAAACAAATTAATACATAAATGAATAAAGGTAAATGAAAAAAAAAAAAGTTTATCAGGGCAGCCCCAATAAGCCGTGGGTAAGTGCCACCCAAAGGAGTCAGACCCCACGTGGCTGGCTGACCGAGGTTTGAGCTCAGGCCCTGGCAGCTTGAGAAACGTGCTGGGAGCATGCAGGCATCCGATCCTTACGGGGTAGAGAATCGGGGGGAAGGATTGCGGGTGAGCAGGCCTGACTGGGGGCTGTTTCCTTTCTCTCTCTCCGTCTCTCTCATGTGTACACATGAGCTCTGACATTAAAAAGTGCATTTCGGCCTCAGGTCTGAGACCCACACTTACCCTGTTTAAAGAAGTTTGGAAGCTGGGGCCAGAAGGTGGCGTGGTTGTTAAGGTGCTGGACTCCCACGTGGTTGACCACGTTTGAGTCCTGGACCTGGTGGGCGTGCATGCCCAAAATCCCAAGAGGAGAATGGAGAAGAAGGGATTGTGGCGTGGCCATCTCCCTGGGGGATGATTTCTTACTTTCCCTCTCTCTGTGCATCTCTGTCTCTCTCTCCTCCTGATCGCATGCACCTTATGGCAAAAACCTGAAAAAAAAAATCAAGTCTGGAAGTCTGGGGCTCAGGTGTGGAAAAGCTGTCCTCGGGTGGCTGGATAGTGAATGTGTTGTAATTTTCTTTTTGTTATCTTCATATACAAATTCATTGTCAAATGAATATGAATCGCTTCTGTAATAAGAAGGAATGAAGTGGAGAGACGCCCCTCCCCCAGGCCGGCGCAGCTGTGCTCTAATTTAGCACTTCATTCTTCCTTGTTGCATAAGGCCTTGTTTATGTGTTTGCCTCCCCCAGGGGGCAGGCTTCTTCATCCAGAGCCCTACCCCTTCCTCGCCCTGTGCCAGGCACACAGCAGGTTTGCTGAACAAGCAAGCAAGTGGCCCCACGGGTGGTGGCGGAGGCTGCAGACGAGAGGGTGGGTCCCAAGGACCAAGGATCTGGTATCCCCTCAGCTCAGACTCCCTAAGGGACACAAACACGCGTGTGGCCGTGGGAGTCTAGGCCCCTCGGCCAGGCGCTGGGTGGTCACGCTGTCTGCAGGGCATGGTGCCCGACCTCGTGGGAAGCTGGGCGTGAGTGCAGGTGCGTTGCTCATGGTGGCCAGTCCACAGGTCAGCAAGGGAGTGTGGCGATGGTCGGGCCAGTGCAGGCGGCTCCCACTGAGGAAGTGATTAGACTGCTGCCGGAACTCTCGGGAGAAGCTCCCTTCCAGAGTTATAAATAGCCGGTCTGTGGCAGAGGTGGAGCGTCCACGCAGGAGCGGAGGTGGGAGCAGCCAGAACCTGGGCACGCGCGGGGGTGTTCCTGGGCTTGTCTGTCAGTCTGGTTTGGGAAGTGCAGGGGGAGTCACACTGATGAGGAGGGGGCATGGGGTCTGTGGCCGGGAAAGGCCCTCCTCTGGCTGGGGCTCCTGGATCTGTCCCCAGAAGACCGGCCTGCCTATCAGGGCTCGAGCATCGCAATGCATGTAGACTCCTGCGGCCCCAGTCCCCGCCTCCACCTCGCAGGAGGGGCCGGCCACTGGGGTCAGGGTCATGGATAGCCTTTCTTCAGGAATGATCTGATGGAGCCGGGCCGCTCCGCCCACCACGGTGTGCATAACCTGGAGGAGGGACGTGGCTGGCCCCTGCGCTCAGTGAGCGGGTGGCTGCCCTAGGTCTGACGGGCTTCGGCAGTGCGCAGGGCCGTGAGTGCCCACCCTGGTTGGAGCAGGCCTGAGCGGCTGGGAGGGAGCGTTGTCACCGCTGGCACACGGCGCTGCAGCAGTTCCAGGGCACCGGGAGTTCTCTCGGCCACGGCGTTCCAGCACAGCAGCTGTCCGTGGGGAACATCGGGGATTTATGGCTGGGCCAGCTTGCTGAGTGACCTGGGCTGGGTCACACCCCCTCCTGGGTTTCAGAATGGTTCCTAGTAAACAAGAGCTGAATTAGGTGAACATGAAGGCCCCGCCCGCCGTTCCCTTTTGGTGGGCACAGGTGGGCTTTCCTAAATGAGGCAGTGCGGAGCTCCCAGGTGGCTGGCACTGGGCTAACTGCCCCATGCACAGGATTCTAATAAGCCTGTCTGTGGCTGGTTTGCCCACTGGTTAGAGGCCCATGCTGGCCAGATCACTTCAGGGTCCTGTGTCCAGCCACAGCTGGGCGTGTGCCAGTCCCAGGTCAGCAAGGGAGTGTGGCGATGGTTGGACCGGGGCAGAGGACACCCAGCACTGGCAGGGACGGCACTGTGGGCTCTGCTGCCTGTTCAATCCTCCCTCCTGCCAGCTCGGGTCATCAGATGGCCTGGTGACGTGCTGGAGGTCACACAGCCGGAAGTGGGAGAGGCCACGTGAGCAGCTGGTGTTCTTGTTTTTTTTTTTTTTTTTTTGAGAGGTTTTTGTTATAGGGCGTGTGTGCTTGCCAGACAGGCAGAGAGAGACAGAGAGACAGAAAGCGAGAAATCACCCCCCAGGGGAGATGGTCACGCCGCAATCCCTTCTCCTCCGTTCTCCTCTCGGGATCTTGGGCACGCACGCGCATGCACCCGGCGTGAGTTTAAGCCACCGGGTCCAGAGCATGAACTGTGGTCGGCTACATGGGAGTTCAGAGACATAGCCATTACGCCAACTGCTGGTCCCCTGGTGTTCTGGTTTAAGGCCGCTTTTCTTGGGGGAAGAATGATCTTTCTGTCTCTTCTACTTGGAAAGATCAGAAGTGGACAAGCTGGTGCCAGGAGCCAGGGGCCACTGGGCAGAGAAGGTGGCCCTGCTTGCTCCTGGTCAGGGCCTGCTCAGGGGCTCAGGCTGGCGAGAGCCCCAGGTGCTCGGTGTGGGGTCCGGTGCAGTGTGGGCTGACTGGGTCTCCAGACAGCCCCGCACCATGGGTGGGGCCCCAGGAGCAGCCTGTACGCCAGACAAGAGGAGACCCCCAGCGTCCACGGGGGGCTGAGGACAGTGACCGGGGGCTGGGGGTTGGAGGGTGTGCCTGGATAGGGGCTGATTTGTCTCCGAGGAAGGAGTGGCATCGGACGGGTGTTGCCACAGAGGTAGACCAGGGCCAGGCAGCTGGTTTCAGCTCCGCTCGGCCTGTCTCCCCCTGCTCCGGCATCTAACTCGCGAGGGAGCGAGCCCCCTGTCCCTGAGCCGTGGCTCACGTAAGGGCACGGGGAGGGGATTCCTTGCTTAGGGGGCCGAGCCAGGCTGGGCGCCCCAGTGTGACAGTGCATAGTGTCCCTAGAGCAGTCTGTGCAGGAGACGGGTCCCTGATCCTCCCAGCCTACCGAGCAGGACTCCAGGGCACGGGCTAGGCGTCTCTGAGCCGCAGGCCTCCACGCTGGCCCTGTGGTGCTGGCTCTCCGAAGGCTAGGGCTCCCCGTGTCCCAGCGTCCCCTCCTGCACCCTGCGCCGCCATTCAGGTGTCAGGCACTTTGCCCGCGTGGGCTCTCCTCTGGGCTGTGGCGTGGCCAGCTCCCCAGCCGTCTGTGGGGACCACGCAGTAGACGAACAGCCAACTTCCGGAGGCGGAGACGCGAAGCGAGTGGATCGACCTGGCTTCTTCCCGGGAGGCCCCTGAGGGTACAGATCTCAGGCACCACGTGTTTGGGATTTAAGGTACCAAAAGGGTTGGTGTCTTTTGAGGGAAACAGCCCTAAGGCCCTCAGCAAGCCCTTTGCCTCCTCTTGGTTGTTGTGGTTCAAACCTAGCTCCTAGGAGTGGGCAGAGCACGCCACGGACAAGTCCGAGGCCCTGGCCAGTCTCTGCTCCTCCTCACTTGCTGTGTGACTTTGCGCTAGTCTCTCAACCTCTCTGGGCCTTCTCTGAGAACTGGACCTACAAAGACCCAAGGTGGAGAACTTGCCTAGTTTGGGCATCAGCCTTGTTCTGAACCGTCTTGCTGCCACAGGCTCTCCCTCCTTATTTAGTGCCCCCAGAAGTCCTGTCGCCTCCTCTTCGATCTCCCATCCTCTGTCGGCAGGGTAACTGACTTGGCCCATCAGGTGGGACGGTCGTAGCCCGGAGCACAGGCCATTGGTGGGGAGGAGAGGAGTGAGGCTGCAGACCTGCTCAGGCAGTGGGGACGGGCCCAGGGGCCACTATAAGGCGGGGGGCACTTAGGGGAGGGTCCAGGGCAGGGGAAGCTGCCAGGAAATTACAGACCCTGCACCTGAGCCGGGACCGGGGAGGGAGAACTATGGGTTATTCCAAATTTCCCAAGGAGTGCGAGGCCTCCCGAGCATGGTGGCCACGCGTTGGTATACAGGATGCTTCTAAGGCCAACCCGGGGTTAGGGGCGGTGGCCGGCAGGAGGGCAGCCCAGGGCCAGGCCCTGATCGGCAGTTTCTGACCCTCACGAGACCCATGTGTGAGGGTATCGTTGGCCCCGGTACAGACCGAGACACCAAGGCCTGGGTCCAGTAGCTGGCACAGGCCGCACAGCTGGGGCGAGGAAGAGCCGGATCCGAGCTCTGCCCCTGTGCCTCCTCTCCTGTCCTGGGCTTCGTCCTCCTGCACCACGGTGGCCACTGCCAGCCCCAGCTTCTGCATGTACTGCCCCAGGTCAGAAATACGCACACGTGAACGCACCTGCACGAAGGCCATGTGACTTAGAGTAAAACGACACGAGGCATTTGACGTGCCTTCCAATGACCCACCAGAGTGCCAGCGGAGCCTGGACCTGAGACTTACCCTGGCTGAAAAATGGATTGTGGGGGAGACCGAGGCACGCTCCAGGCCTCGCCATGAGCTCGTGTGGCACGTGGGAGGCTGGCCGCCTCGTATTTCCAGGGAGGGGGCACAGGCTGCCATGGTGGAGACAATCAGGGAGGCCATCCCAAAGAGGCAGAGCTCTTGGTCTCTCAAAGAGTGGATTGGAATTTGCATGGCGGTTAGGTGTGGGAGAAAAGAGTTCTAGGCAGCTGGAAAAAAACAGAGGTGGCTAAGGTGCTGGACACCCATGTGGTTGACTGAGATCTGAGTCCTGGACCTGGTGGCTTGAAGCTTACACTGGGCGTGTGTGCCCAAAATACGGGAAGAGAATGGAGGAGAAGGTACTGTGGTGTGGCCCTCCCCACCTGGGGGGTGAGATTTCTCACCTTCCCTCTGTCTCTCCAGTGAGCCCACGAGCCCTGTGGCAAACAAACAAACAAAACAACAACAAAGACAACAACACAACACAAATCCAGGCCTGGAAGAATGTGTGGGATCGGAGAAGCTGGGAGCTGCCTGGGCTGGAGGATGGGGCGGTGAGGAGACGCGTGTAGGAGACGGGCGGACGGGTGAGCAGGCCGGGTTGGAGACGGGTGACTTCGGCAGAGGCTCAGTTTCCTTGGCTGTAATGTGGGGACACTAAGGGTTGCTGTGAGAGAAGCCAGACAGTGAAACAGTAGCACCGAGCCAAACCCGGTTTGGGTTGGAAACCGGGTTGTAGCTACCGCAGTCAGGCCGTTGGTGTTAGGGAGGGGAGTGACAGCCGGGCTCCCCGGACCCCGTGTCGTCTGTCCTCAGCCCCGCACATCCGCTAAGACACGTGGCGGATCAAGTCCTTCTGCTCCTGAGCCCCCGAGTCTCCTTGCACTCGTGAGAAAAGCCATGGTCCTTGTGAGTCCCCAGGGCCCTGCAGGCCCTGCCCCGGCCCGCCCTCCCTGTGGGCGCCTTTCCCTCCCGCCACTGCCCTCTCTGCACTAGGCTCTCTGTCCACCTGGAACTTGGTGGCTACTCCTGCCTCGGGGCCTTTGCACTTTGCCTCGCGTGGCCCCTCACGGCTCACTCCGTAGCCCGGCAGGCCTTCGCGTGTGTCATGGCCTTGGTGAGGTCTAGGGCTGTGCTGGCTGAGCTGCGGCTCCCTCCTCCCCACGCCCCTCCTGCCCCCCTTCCCTCCTGTGTGCTGTCTCAGCGGCGATTGGCCACCCACTCACACGTGGCGCCTGTGTGGTCCGTGGCTTGCTGCTCCCACTAGAGCTCAAGCCCCGTGAATGCAGGGTGCGCGTCTGTCTGAGCCCTGCGGCGTCCCCAGCCCCTGGCTCAGAGTTGGCGCTCAGTGACAGGGGTTCCACCTCTATGTCCCTGGAGCATGGCGGGTGGGTGGCTCGGGCCAGCCTTCCTCTGCTGGGTGTGGCGGGACCAGGGGCCTCGAGGCTGGCGTAGCTTCGGCAGGCGCGCCCTTTGGCAGGAGCCCAGAGGTTGCAGGCTCTAGCTGACAGCCTCGTGCCTCCCTGCAGGCATCTTCGCTGTTCCCCACACAGCCCCGCGGTGCGCTCTGGGCTCCCGCCCCGTCAGGAGACTCAGCGAAAACCAGGGGAGGTGGCTGCAGCCCTCGTGCCACCTCATTCCAGAGGTACCTCCCGGTTTCCAGAGCAGCCCAGAGCCTGGGAGCCCCGGGGCCTGGGTGCTGGGTCAGACATGGGAGCGGGGTCCCAGGTAGGCGTCCCCATGCAGTGGAAGCCCCGCCTGAGGCCGCTTGGCCCGTGCCTCCCTGGGCCCGTGCATTCCCGCCCCAGGACAGAGCTCTCTTTCTGGCTCGCTGGCCTGTGTCCGGCTTGGGAGTGAGGACCGTGGTCGCTCGGTCCCTCGCCTGGGCCAGGCTCCTCTTTCTGTAGGAGCACCTCCTGGACCTGCCCTTGGGTGTCTCTAAGACCCCTCCCACGCCAGGGTCCCAGTCCCAGCCTCTCCAAACTTCGTAGGTCCCATGTCTCCCGGCCCGGGAGGGGCTGGCAGTCGGCTGCAGGCCCCGTTGATGGAGTTCCCTCTGGGACCTTCAAAGGGTGCAGAGCTTTATCCTGAGCTGTGGCTAATGGGGCTGCAGGCTGCGGGGCCGGGGGGTTGGAAAAGGCAAGCTTTAGTCTCTGGATTCCCACCAGGGAGCGCGGGCTCGCCGGAAAGAACAAGGTCTGGTGTCAGACCGACCGCTGCTGGGGTCCTGACCTCACTAAGCGGTGTCACCTGTCACATGGGCAGGCGACTTGCCCACCTGGGAAAGGGCCGGCAGAGCGGAGGAACCCCGTCCTCCCAGGGCGGCGATGGGGCTGGGTGAGATGCCGCAGACGAGGCCCTTAGCTCGGGGTCTGGCACGAGGTGGGCTGTCGAACAGTTGGGGTGCTGCTGCTTGGGCGCTGGGCCTGGTCGTCCCGGAAGCCAGCTGGTCCCCTGGAACCTGCCCTGGGCACAAGGTGGGGGCTGTCTCCCTGGGGCCCTGCTTCTGTCTGGCTGTGGCTCTCCATGCAGAACCTGGTCCTCCCAGAGCCCTGAAGAAGTGGGGGAGTCTCTGCCCCTGTGTGGACAGATCCCCGACACTCAGTGACTTCAGTTTCAGGTGTGTAAAATGACCCTACCTAGGAAGAGGAGTCCACATGCGTGTGAGCCGTGGGCAGGCAGAGTGCAAATCTCGGTGCCAGTCTGGCCCGTGTTAGGAAGAAGCTGGGGTCCGGGAAGTACGAGACCGAGCGGGGTTCCAGCCAGGTTTCCTGACTCCTTGCCCCGCTGCACCGGCCAGCCAGGACAGCCAGTGTGGGGTGCCCTTCCAGAGCCGCCTCTCACTTCCGGCCTCCGTCTTGACCCGCAGCACACACCAGGCCGGTTAGACAGGTCACAGGAATCGCTGACACTGGGCAGGGGGCGGAAGGACAGGGGTGCTCCCTGATTCCACAGGGCTGCGAGCTGCCAGGACTCATTGAAGGCCTGCTAGAGCCCTCGAAACGGCCGCGTGGCCCAAATCCCTGCTTGGCCCTCCCCAGAGAGGGAGGACGCTCTTCCTCTGTGCCCACCCGGCATACTGTGTGTGGCCTCTGAGCCAGCGTCCTGAGTGTTGTCGCTGGGCAGTGTCAGAGGCCACAGATTGGGAATGAGGGAGCCCCTGTGTCCCTGCCAGAGCACAGGTGGAACCCAAGCTGCAAAGCCATTGGTGGCTCGCTTCCCCTCGCATTCATCCTCCCGCCAGCCGGAGTGTCACCCCAGCACGCAGGAGATGTGTTGGTCAGCTCCGAACACTTAGACTGGAGCCTTCCGCAAACGTGCTCTGGCACAGACGCTCACAGGCAAACCCGGACAGGAGCAAGGCGTGTCCCGTTCCAGCTGAAGGCTGGAGTTGCACAGTTCCCCTGCCTTAAACATAAAGGGCAGGAAGTGCCAAGCTGCCTAACCGGGCTTCTGGGCTCTCAGGCTCTCAGGACTCGCGCTGCTTGGTGGCGACGTCTCTCTTCTCCCAGCCTGCCACCACCTTCGTGCAATGCTTCTCGAGTAGCACCCGTGGGATGTTACACCGCAGAGCCAACTAGAGCCCAGAATTCCAGGGCTCTGACTCTATTCTGCTCCTAGCAGGGAACAGAGACCCTGGCAAATATCCAACCAGTGTCCCCAGGCAGGGCTGGTCACTGGACTTCCACGTGGTCGACCATGGTTCGAGTCCCAGACCTGGTGGCTTGGAATGCAGGCCGGGCGCATGTGCCAAAATCCTGGGAGGAGAATGGAGGAGGAAGGACTGTGGTGTGGCCATCCCTCTGGGGGGTGATTTCTCATCTTTTTTTGCTGTCTCTGTCTCTCTCTAGCAAGTGCACGTGCCCTACGGGGCGGGGGGGGGGGGGGGGGAGACACGTCACACAGTCTTTCTGCACATCTGCACCACCGTGACAAAGCTTACAGAAGTCATTGCATGTCGTCACTTTAATAACCTGCTAGTGCAGGTGATGTCACCACTGTACAGAGCCAGGCCCTGGGCTGTGGGCCGTGTGCCCAAGGTCACATAGCTAGAAAGCTGCTGGCTGGAACTAGAGCCCAGCCCTGACCACAGAGCTCACACCGATGACAGCGAAACCTCCCTGCCATCAGATCACCTCTGTCCCCTTACACCAGCCCCAGCCTTCTAGAATGAGGCCACCACACTTGCGGTCTCCACGCTTGACTTAAGACGGGCTTAAACGCCATCCAGGGTGGCACCCCACTGCTTCCGTCAGAACGCTGCTGCGGACCCCCGAGCTTTCCCAGGGAGGAAATGGTTCCTGCCACTAAGCCCAAGATTCCCAGGGACTCATCTGCTCCGTCTGACATAATTATACCCTCCCGTGCCATCCGAATACTTGCCCTCCCTTGAAGGCTTCACGCCCCTTAGCGTCTCACACGCAATTATCCTCTTCTGTTGGACTTGGCAAAGCCCAGAGTGTGGGTCTTTTCATCTGTTGTAATTATTCCATTTTCCTGTTCCTGCACTGTCTCAGATAGCTCATCTCTGAGCGTCCTCCAGTTTCAGGGTATCTTCCTGGCGCGGTGGTGCCAAGAGCCCAAAGCCGCAGTCAGGAAAGGCCTCATTAGGAGCAGGGGAGGGACGGATCAGCCCCACCCGGGCAGTCGTGCCCCAGCTGCCAACACAGGGCTACTGGAAGGGCTTGCCTCCTCCCTCCTGGGTGCCCCGTGCTGCCCAGATGCCAGTCTGAAGGCAGAGAGGGCTCCCCTGGGTGCAAAGGGGGTGGGTACAGGCCTCTCTGAGCAGGCACTTGAGTGTGACTCTCTGCATGTTCCAGTCTCCTTTCATTACTTGGGATTGTTCAGCAAGCTCTAAGCACCTGCCACCTGCCAGTCCTGGCACCAGGCAGTGGGGACACTATGACAGCCACAGAGGAGGTGGTTCCTGCTCACAAGGGGCACAGGCTCTAGCGTGTGGGGAGGGCGATACACAAGCACAGCATAAGGTGTGGACAGCTGGGGCGTCGGGGAGCGAGGGAAGGAGAGGAGGAGAGGGACCCAGCCGAGGTAGGTGACCAGGAAGGGGCTGACACCTGAGACCTGAGGCCTGAGGCGGGCAGGCCCTGCTGGAGGTAGTGGTGAGGTGGTTTCTGGGAGAGGGCCAGATGTGCGAAACCCTGGGCAGGAAAGCCCCCACAGAGCGGAGGGTGGATGGAAGGTCTGGCGGGAGCTGAGGTCAGAGGCGAGGGTAGCCCAGACCGGAAGCCTTTCTCATATTTTTGTAAGGACCTGGTTTTCCCGTCTCGCTGTGTAACGTGAGCAAGTCACTTAGTTTGGTGACGCCTCAGCCTCCTCTCAGTTGAAATGGAGCTGCGTTCCCCTTTCCTAAGCTTGTCAGGAGGATCCAGTAAGACTTCCGGGACAGCGAGCCAGTGATGTGATGGTCCCGAGCGGGGTACCACATGGCCGACTGCGCACCGCAAGTCCTGCACCTGGCAGCTTGGAAAACATGCTGTGTGTGTGTGTGTGTGTGTGTGTGTGTGTGTGTGCCCAAAAACTAGGGGGAGGCTAGCCAGGTGGCATGGCATGGTGCTTAAGGCAGCCAGATCCCACGTGGCTGACTGTGGTTCAAGTCTCAGCTCTGGAGGCTTAAGAAACATGCCAGGCACATGTGTTTGTGTGTCCAAATATCCAAAAGGAAAATGGAGAAGAAGTGACTGTGATGTGGGCAACCCCGCCCCCCGCCCCCTGCCCCCCGCCCCCGTGGTGCTCTCTCTCTCCCCGGCCCTGTCCCTGTCCCCCTCCGTGTTGCTCTGCTCCCTTCACCTCCCTCCCGCCTCCCTCTCTTTCCAGTGAGTGCTAGCAGACTAAAGCAAAAATAAAAAATCATGGAACATAGCTGTGCCTGGCCCAGGGCAAGCCCTCTGGAAAGGGAGGGTTTTTCCTTCTCTCCCTGCTCCTCTAGGGAAAACACCCTCATGCACTGGCTCTCTCCATTGCACCTGGACCTCAGTCCCGCTTCCTCCCAAATGGGGGGCTCCCCATCCCAACGGGGCTTCAGCCACTGAGCTCATCTCTGCAGGTTCTGAAGGGCGATGCGTGGAGGGGCTTCCTTTCTGCAGGAAGCCTGGATCCTTGGGGCACAGAGAGCTGCTGAGCCCACCTGCACGGCTGCCTCTCGCTCGATTCCCTCTCCTTTTAGCTCTTTCGCTGAACTATTCCGAGGATGCAGAAGAGTATTTCTGGGATCTGTGCGAAGTGCGCACCTGTGCATCGGCCCCTCAGTTTGGGAATAAGAACGTCGCTTCCCATTGGAAGTCCCACGTGTGCGCTCCCCGAGCAAGCACTGACCGCTTCCTTGAAATCGGCGCTTACCGTTTTTCTTTTTCGCTTGTATTTATAATTTTGTGCTTATGTTTATATAGCTATGTAATGCATGGCTTTACTTTTGCATGTTGGGGAACTTGTGTAAACGCAGCCGTCTATGCCCGGCCGTTGGCCTTTTCTGTCCAGTTATTTAGCGAGACCCACACTGCAGTCAGTGTCACGCGGTGCTCTGTGGGCGCGGTCGCGGTGTAAGCGTCCTCTAAGGGCGTTTGGGTTGGTTTTCGGTTTTCCCCCTTTACCAGCAGTTGCTGCTACGAACATTCCTGTCCGTAACCGGATGCGCAAACGCACTGGCATGAATCTAGGAGTGGGTTTGCTGTCGTGGGATAGTGTTGGACTGTTTTGCAGGGGCCAGGTCTGCCGCCTCTCCAGCGCCGCAGAATGTCCGTCGCTCTGCGGCCTTCCCAGTGCCCTTTTTGGTCTGTATGACTTCTCTTGATCTAGAGGGTAGTAGCTCGTGTTCCCCTTGATTTTCTTTCTTTCTTTCTTTCTTTCTTTCTTTCTTTCTTTCTTCTTTCTTTCTTTCTTTCTTTTTTCTTTTTTAAAAATTATTTATTTTATTCCTTTTTTATATTATTATTATTTTTTAAAAAAATATTTGACCAGAGTCAGAGAGAGAGAAAGGGAAAGTGAGAAAGCAAGCTGCCAGGTCTGGGACTTGAACCATGGCTGGCCATGTGGGAATCCAGTGCCTTTAACCACCACGCCACCTGCCGGCTCCTTTTTTTTTTTTTTTTTTTTTTAAGGTTTTTGCTAGAAAGTATATGTGTTGCTGGAGAGACAGCGAGAGGGAAAGTGAGGGCCCCCTCCCAGGGCAGGGGGTGGGAGGGATGGCTGTACTGAAATCCCTTCTTCTTTATTCTCCTCCTGGGATTTTGGGCATGCACACATATGCACCTGGCATGATTTTTAAACTGCCAGATCCGGGACTCAAACTGTGGTCAGACATGTGGGAGTCCAGCACCTTGACCACCACATCACCCGTTAGCCCCATCCCCCTTGGTTTTCTAGTGGATTCCCCGATGCGGACAGTTTTGGCTTTGCCGAGGCTAAGGTCACTCTCGCTGCAGAACCGGTTTCCATGCCCACCTTCTGCCCTTTCTGCCGGGGGCGAAGAGGGCTCCAACCTTCTTTCTCAAGCCTGGGCTCTTTCTCCTTCCTTGAGGATCCCACTCCTTCCTCCCCCCATCTCCAGTGTCCCCCTATTTACGATTTCCAGGTTTGGTAAAGGACTACTTGGGCAGATGGTGTTGGATCCAGTCCCCAGTCATTTGCAACCTCTTTTTCCTTGCCTCCCTTCCCCTGTGGAGTCGGAGCGTGCTAGATAGCTTCCCGGCTTCCCTTAGCAACTAGCCGTGACTTCGTGGCCCAGTTCTGGCCAATGAGAGTTAAGGAGACGTTTGCTAGGAGAAAACAAACAAATCTTTGTGGGGAAGGTTTATCCTCCTTCTCTCCTGCCTTGATGTCTGTGTGTGAGGACGTGATGTTAGGGGCTGCAGCAATTACCTTGCAGCTAGGAGGCAGTGTGAGGCTGAGGCCAATGGGCTCAGGAAGCTGCAGAGAAAGGGTGGAAAAAGCAGGGCCATCCGTGAACACTGGGCTGGTCCTGGCTCTGCCCTCCTCCAGACTGCTGTTATGTTAATTAAATGCCTTTATTGTCCAAATGATGTTAGCAGGGTAATTTATCTGCAGCCTAAACATCCTGACTGATGGGGTGCCTTTCTACTGACTTCTCTTATTCTAGCTGGCTCCTTTCGTACTCCTTCAAATTGCGTTCTCTAAAGCCTCACTAATGGAATTCCTGGGGGGCCAGCAGGTAGCGTGGGGGCTAAGGGGGCTGGATCTTGCGTGGCCTACTGTACAGTTCAAGTTCTGGATCTGCCGACTTGAAAAACGCGTTAAGACGGCTTTTACACTGAGATGGTGCCCCAACTGAGTTAGAAAATCCCCATTTTGTCTCCTAGTTATCAGTATTTGCCATTTGTTAGTGTGCGGTGGAGGAATAGGATGCACGTGCAGAACTGGGTCCCTCTCCTTCCTGTCCCCTGAGCACCTCATTGTAAGGGTGATGGGGGCTCGTCATGGACCTCCTCATGTCCCCCACACAGGCCCCGCCTGTTTTCTGTTTTGTTTTTTTTTTTTGTTTTTTGGGTTTTTTTAGAGTTTTTTGCTATAGGGCACGTGCGCTCACCAGAGAGACAGAGGGGGGATGGCCACGCCGCAATCCCTTCTCTTCCACTCTCCTCTCGGGATCTTGGGCACGCACGCACATGCACCCGGCGTGAATTTAAGCCACCGGGTCCGAACCATGGTTGACTACATGGGAGTCCAACAACATAGCCGTTACACCAACTGCTGGCCCCCCCCCTTTTATTTTTGAATAAAACTTGGAAGGAATGGAAAAAAACAAAACGTGTTAAGCATGTGTGCATGCAGACCCCGATTCCCAAGCAGAGAATGGAGCAGACGGATTGTGGTGTGGCCATCCCCTCTCAGGGTGATCTCTCACTTTCCCTCTCTCTCTCAGGCCAGGGCACCCGTCTCCTAATGAACAAACACAATCATGTAATTCCTGTCCATCCAGTTCCTCTTGAATCTCTTAGACTACTTGAGAAGTGTTCATCCACCCTTCTGAAGGACTTCTCCTTTCCAGACTTCGGTGATGTTCTGGGGCCCAGGACCGCTAGTGGCCACCCTCTTTCTCTCCTCATACCGGCTCCTCACCATGACAACCTTTGCTGAACACCTGCTACAGAACTTGGCTCTTCCAGCGGTCATTTACATAATCTTATGCAAGTCCTGCAACATAGGTATTATTACCCCACTCCATAAATGTGGAACGGAGCTCAAAGAGCTAAATTAGCAAGTGAATAGCTGAGACTGGACCTGATAGATCTTCAACCTCAGTTGCAACGCCTTGCCCAAGGCCAGTCAGTCCCTTTCTTTCTTTCTTTTTATAGAATTATTTATTTAATTCCATTAATTATTAGTTTTTATTATTATTATTTTTTTAAAATAATTATTTTATTTATTCATTCATTTATTTTTTAATTTGACCAGAGAGAGACAGAGGGTGAGGGTGAAAGAGAGAGGAAGTGAGAAAGCAAGCCACCAAATTCAGGACTCGAACTCTGGTCAGCCATGTGGGAGTGTCCAGTGCCTTAACCACCATGCCACCTGCTGGTCCCAGTTACTATTATTTTTTAATTTGACCAGACAGAGGCAGAGAGAGAAAAAAAGGGAAAGCGAGAAAGCAAGTCACCAGGTCCAGGACTCGAACCATGACCTGCCATGTGGGAATCCAGTGCCTCCAACCACCATGCCACCTGCTGGCCCCAGCCAGTCAGTCCCTTTCACATAGCTCTGTGTTTCCCTCTCCAAGGTCAAAGGACTCATTCTTTGGCAGCAGCTGTTACTTTTATAGAAAGATCTCCCAGATTTTTACCTATGGTTCTACCTATTCCTTTAGCCCCGAAAAATCAATGGGGCTTCTCCGATCCCCTCTGTCTGGCACGGGTGGAGTGAATCCAGTCTGCTGTTATGATTCCTGACCCTGAACCTCCCGGCCAGAGAGCCAGGTGGTGATCCTGCACCCTCTCTGTGCACCCTCCCTCCTTCATCTCACGTACTCAGTCAGAAGCAGCAGCCCTTGGCGACTCCTTGAAAATGTTTCTTGCCGCTGCCCCTCTGCCTAGCCCCCCCGGCCCACCTCTTGGACTAGCACGGACTAGCATGGACTTCCAAGCCGCCGTCCTGCTTCACCCCCTCTCGTCCCAGATGAGCCATTTCAGTGGTACCCTCCTGATGCCCCCACCTCCTTCTGTCTCCCTCGAAGGCTCCCCACTCCTGTGTGACCAAGTCCTAGCTTTCTTTTTTTTTTTTTAAGAGAGTTTTTGCTATGGAGCATGTGCACTTGCTGGAGAGACAGAGACAGAGAGGCAGAAAGCGAGAAATCACCCACCTGGGGAATGGCCACACTGCAGTCCCTTATCTTCCACTCTCCTCTCGGGATTTTGGGCATGCATGCACATGCGCCCGGAGTGAGTTTCAAGCAGCTGAGACTGGAACTCAAACCGCAGTTGGCCATGTGGGAGTCCAGCATCTTAACCACTACGCCATCTGGTGGCCCCTGGAGTCCTAACTTTAATGGCCCTTTGTTATCTGGCTCCAGACTTGATTCTGAACAGGGGCGTGCAGGTCCCCCAGCTCAGTCTGCAGGGCTCAGGCGCACCTTTCCCTAACTTCCAGCTGGCTTTCACACATCCCGCCTCTCTTCCTCCTTTTCTAAGCGTGAAACACCTCGTCTTTCAGAGCTCACCTCCACTCCCTCGGGTCAGGGGAAGACAGGTTACCAGGCCCTGGAATCTGCCCCTCCTCAGCTTTCCCACAACTTGTGCTGTCTCTGCCAGTCCCTGCGAACCTGTCAGTTGTTCGCTGTGTCATGGGACCTACGCCGGCTCTCCCAGGCAACTGTGGAGTTCTTTATGATTGGAACCTCATTCTTCCTGTCCGAGGCTCGATGTTGGGGAACTGCATGGAGACGTCCCCGTCTCCCTAAGTCAGCCTACTTCCTGGAAAAATACTGTCACGTCACATACTATTCTAGGCACTGGGAACGCAGCTGAGAAAAAGCTCTGTGCCCAGGTAGCTGTGGTCTAACAGGAAGCCAGACACCTTTTAGAAAGTGTGATTGTTTTTGTAGGGTGAGTGTGCAGTGCTCCTAACAGGAACAGCTCGCCGTGGCTGGACTGTCAGGGCAAGTCTGCCTCAAGTCCAGTGGTTTGAATATATCCCCCTGAAATTCAGGAGTTGAATCTGAACAGCTAACCTGATGGTGTTAAGAGTTGGGGCCTTTAAGAGGTGATTAGGCCGTGAAAGCTCCTCCCTGGGGAGTAGGTCAAGGCCCTTGTAAGAGCGGCTTCGTGAGGCCTTTGAGTCTCTTGCCCTCCGTGCTCTGCTCTGTGAGGGCTCAGGTTCCTTCCCAAGGCTGCAGCGTGGAGGCAGAGAGAAGCCCTCACCGGACACTGAAATCACCAGGGCCTTCATCATGGACTTCCTGGCCTCCAGCTGTAAGAATTAAATTTACGTTCTGTATCAATTACCCAGTCTCAGGTGCTTTGTTATAGCACCATAAAACGGACTAAGACACCAAGAAAGTAAATTTTAAGTTGAGGCCTGAAGAGGTTTCTCCAGGTGGAGGGGCAGGGGAAGAGGGACACAGAGCGTTCCAGGCCAAGCGTAGCGGGGCTCAGGGTAAGAAGGAACATCGCACCTTCGAGGGACTGAGAATGAGAGTCCACGTGGGCTGTGGCTGATGTGAGTGTGGGGGAGAGAAGTGGGTGAGGGATAGGCGGGGGCCAGAAGGGACGGGCCCGGAAATATGGGAGCCCGGGTGTGTGGCCCTGGTGAGCAGGGCGGAGGGAGCTACAGGTACCAGGAAACAGTGGCCCAGGACCAGTGGATGGCAGCGACGGGGAAGGCTGGGGAACTTGGAAGCCTGCGGAAACATTCCAAGTGCTGGAACCCACACTGTGACCTGGCCAGCGGTCAGGAATTCCACGGGCTCCAGGAGCCTCCCGGCAGAGCATGCCAAGGTAAAAGCTGTAAGAGAGGTGCCTGGGTTTGGGCGAGGATGGCTCAGAAAGGGCTTCCTGGGACTTATGGGCTTCAAGATGCACCTGGAAGGTGAGACTCCCAGTGCTGGGGTGGGTGGTGTGGGCCCGGGGGCATTCTCTCCATCCCGCCAGCGCCCAGAGTAGTACCTGGAACAGCGCAGATGCTGTGGCTAGGCGCTTCTGGCTCCAGGGCCCACAGTGGCCCAGTGTCCTCCAGAGGGGGCACCTCTGTCTCCTTTCCACAGCAGGCGCTGTCCTTGGCACTCCCTAGACACCCCCTTCTTCCCCGCCTCCACCAACCCAAGCCAACAGCTACGTCCTTCCCTGGGAATTGGACTGCCTTGTCCAAACGTGTAGGGTCTTTACCTGTATGGCACCTCCCCACTGTCCAGCAGAATTCTGAGTCATCTACAAAATACAGCTTTCATTTACACGCTTTCTCATAAACAAACAGATGTGAGACGGGCGGTTCTAGTCGTATCTCGAAGAAACGGCTTCTTCCTCTCTCCTCACCTGACGATTCTGCTTTAATTCAATTACGTGGCAAATAGTTATTGAGTCAGACGGTATTCTAGACCCTAGGGGTAGGTCAGTGAGTGAACGCAGCAAAGATCCCCGTCTGAGCTTGCAAGTTCACGGGCGAGGCAAACAGAAGGCGTAATAGTAGCTTAGACAGAAAAGGCGCGGAACGCTATAGGAAAAGACAGAGAAAGGGGATGAGTAGAGAGTTCTCTTTGGCACAGACCAGGCTCCCGGAGGGAGAAGGGGCGTGGGGAGGATGGACGGGAAAGGAGAGGACACAGCTTCTCTCTTCCCTCTAATAAGCCTTTTGTCTCTGGTTGTAATTTAAAACAAATCATATGTATGATTTTGATAAAAATAAAAATTAAGGGACCAGCAAATGGTACAGTGGTTACACTGCTGGACTCCCATGTGGCAGACCACAGTTTGAGTCCTGGACCCGGTGGCTTAAACTCACACCAGGCACGTGTGCGTGCGTGCCCAAGATCCTGAGAGGAGAATGGAGGAGAAGGGATTGCGGCATGGCAATCCCCCCTGGGGGTGGTGGTGGTGGTGGTGTGTGTGATTTCTCGCTTTCTTTTTCTCCGTAGTTTTCTGTCTCTCCAGCGAACGCACATGACCTATAGCAAAAATCTCTCCAATAAATAAATAAATGAACAAAATACAAATGAATACAATAGTGATGTAGCTACGTTGGAAGGTGAGGGTGGCAGTGTGGGCAACATTCTCTTCTGTCGCTACAGAAAACAGGACAAAGTTTTTGAAGTTAACAGGTCAAAAAAACGGAAGTACGGCCATGGCATCGGGCCATGTAACGCTAACTGGTAGAAGAATTTGAAGCAGACACTGCCGAAAGAGTGAAAAGTCATTCATTCTGGGGAAAGCGTAGGGGCGGGAGGTGGAGGACAGAGCAGGTGGGTGGGGCTCGTGCCTTTCTTTTTCTTTCTTTTTATTTTTTGAGAGTTTTTTGCTATAGAGCACATGCGCTTGCCAGACAGACAGAGAGAGAGACAGAGAGACAGAAAGTGAGAAATCACCCCCCAGCGGGGATGGCCACACCGCAATCCCCTCTCCTCCATTCTCCTCTCGGGATCTTGGGCACGCACGCACGCCTGGCATGAGTTTAAACCACTGGGTCCGGGACTCGAACTGTGGTCGACTACATGGGAGTCCAGCGACATAGCCATTACGCTAACTGCTGGTCCCTTGCCTTTCTTTAAGAGCCTTTCAGTGTTCGGGTTTCAGAAGTCAGAGGCAGGTGTTACTCTGATGATTGCGGACATTCTGCTGGGTCCTGGGGCTGGGGGGCCTTGGGGCCTCTGCAGGCGCTGAGCGGTGGAGCAGGAGAGGTCTGCCTCCCTTCATCCGAATCCCCTTTCTCTTTCTGTTTTCTGCATCCGACTTTCATGGGAGGTTTGGTTTGAACAAAGGGTTTGCAGCTCAACTCGGTCTGAACTCTGCGATCCCTTTTGGCTCTCGTAATTAATGATGCTTCATAAGCACCTGTTACCCTTTGTTCTGATGCCTGCTTACTCCCTGAAATAATTTCTTTAATTTAGTCAGAAGCCTTGCAGGCTGTCCCAGGTGGCTGTGTTTGAAGTGACTGGTGGCGTTGTTGCCAGTCGGTCTGGAAGTGAGGCTGCCGGGCGCTCACCACTGCTCCTCCAGAGCGCCGCTGGGGCCGCCATGAGGCTGGGGGCCTGGGGGCCTCCTGAGCCCCGTGCAGTGGCTGTGGTGATGGCCGTGAACGTGTGGCCAGCCCCCGGTGGCATCCGAGTGTCTGCCTTCTCTCCTGGGGTAGCTGCGAACTAGAACCTTTCCGCCCACCCCACTTCCGGGGAGAGAGGCTGCGAATGACGATGAGAAAGGGAGGCAGCCCCTGGAGCTTAGTCACCTCCGAGTGACTGCACTCCCAGACGTGTGTCATGGTCTGCCTGCTCGTGCGCTATTTTTAGGGCAGGCCCCTTCCATTCATGTTTCTGGGGCCTCGGCAGCAGGCGCAGCTTTCTGGAGCGTGCCGTTCCCCAGGCCCTGCGCGTTCTCAGCGTCTTCCGTGCCTCCTTGCTTTGCAGGCTGAGTTCCCTCACCTGCTCTCCGGGCATCTGACACGAGTCCTTACAGGCCACGCTCAAGGGCCGTGTGGGCCGTGAGACCTTCCCTGGGCCCTGGTTCGGAGACCATGTCCACCCCGCACCCATCGCAGGCCCTTGCCATTGCCGGGTTGCACTGGGTGTCCTCGGGGGCTGGGAAGGTCCCAGCTCATCTCGTCTGGCATCCGGTGAGCGTTCAATAACCACTCACCACGTGATGTGAGGCGTGTCTGCGGGTGTTCTGTGCTTCTGGACCTCCTGTTGGGCTAGAGTAGTGTCACTGTGGGACGCCTGCCAGCGAGGAAGCATCTTGAAAGACCAGCTTTGGTCTCTGGGGAGGGAGAACTGTTGTCACCATTTAACAGGTTGGTGAACGGAGGCTTGGAGAGATTGGGACTTGCCAACGATCGCCTAGTAAGCAACAGAGCCAGAGGTTGAAGCCTCGTCCCCTGAGTCCGGGGGCACCGTTTCCTACCCCACACTTCTTCCTGGAGTCCACGTTGTGCCGTGAGATGACACTGCTACGACTTTCCAGACCACGCTTTCTCCCTCACGCGTCGTGCAATCATTTCTCTGGTCCCGGTGCCGAGGCTCTCGCCGTCTCCCCCTTTCCCTCCCCCCCCGAGGTTTGCCAGCGCGTCCCTGGCTCCTCCGCAGTCTGCAGGAGTGCGTTTTTCTCTCCTGTCTTTCCAAATATCATGATTTCCGAATCTTCCTGTTGCTTTCTTTTTCTGGCTGTGGTGCTTTTTAGGGAGACTTTCCAGTGTAGCCGCAGATGGGAGGATGATAACGGTGAATGAGTTAGTGGGTCTTCTTTGATGTTATTTTGTGGGTGAACTCTTTAATTGATGACAAAACATCAAAGAGCCAGGCTCTCGCATCGGACGGTTGTCCCCAGGCAGCTGGATAACAGTGATTGTTCAGATTCCATCACGAAGACCTCTGTGCCTCCAGAGTTCAAGTCCAGACGACTGGGGTGTGGGAATGGCCTTCTCTGGCATCTCAGCCCAGCCCTGCTTCAGTGCAGCGCGAAACTCGCCTGCTCCGGACCTGGATCTCGCTTCCTGGGTCCGTTTTGAAGCTCTTAAGCCTGGGGTCGGTCGAGACTGTTACACCAGCCCTGGAGGCAGTGCGGTGGAAACGGCTGAGGCTCCTTTCCGTCAGAGGAGCTGGAGGCTAAAAAGGATTATTCGTTCTTGCGTGGACGCTCTCCAAGCTTCCGCAGAGCCCGGTTATGTGGCGTGAGTGAGAAGATCCTCTCTGGGCTACGCAGGAAAGCCCGCCCCACGCTAGCCACTCAGTGAGCTCTCCGCCCGCCCTGGCCGAGGAGCCATCATGCAGCGTGACCAGCCCCTGGCTGGCGGAAGGGGGATGCAGGAGCACTCGGGTCTTCTTTTCCAGCAGTGGCCCCTTGGCGTTCCCTCTGCTCCTTTCACTACCCGTGGTGGGAAATGCTCTGGGCTTGCTCCAAGCCTCCCCCTCTAGGCTGGGACCCATTCTCTGCTGACCCAGGAAGGGCTCGCGCTTGCAACTCACCCACTATTTTTTTTTTTTAGAGGTTTTTGCTATAGGGCGTGTGCGCTCGCCAGACAAACAGAGAGAGACAGAGAGACAGAAAGCGAGAAATCACCCCCCAGGGGGGATGGCCACGCCGCAATCCCTTCTCCTCCATTCTCCTCTCGGGATCTTGGGCACGCACGCATATGCGCTTGGCGTGAGTCTAAGCCACCGGGTCCAGGACTCGAACCGCGGTTGATTACGTGGGAGTCCAGTGACATAGCCATTACGCTAACTGCTGGTCCCCACTCTCTATTTTCTGAGCCATCGTTATCTCCTTCCATACTAGAGCAGCACACAAACAACCTCGATGGCTCCCACCGTAGAGAGGACCCCTCGTGTCCACTTCCCCGCAGCCCGCCACGCCGCTCTTTGCTCCCTCCATGGAGCCACGGCCCTGAAGAGCCGTGTGCGTCTCAGTATCCCCACTTCCTCTCTTCCACTTAACTCGTAAACCCACCTGAGCGGGAATCTCACCCCACAGCACTCGGTAGCTCTCGTCAAGGTCACTGGCGACCTCGCTGCTGGTCCGAAGGTCTTCCTGAGCCCCATCTTACTCCACGTGCCGCGGTGGGCAAGGCTCGCTCTCAGCCTTCTTGGCTTGGCGGCCACTCTTCGCGGTCTCCTTTCGTCCCCTAGCCTGGAAGTGACAAAGTGTCTGGGGTCAGTTCTTGGATACCGTTTCTAGCTCAGCCCACTCCTGGATGGTGTCGCCCAGTCTCCTGGTTTGAAACTCCACCCACGTACAAATGACTCCCACAGTTCTAGGTTCAACCCCTGCCCACCCCCAAACCCTCACCACCTCCTCCACTGCTCCGCCACAGTGTGCACCTTGCACTGCAAACCTCATTGGCCACGCACAGCCCAGCCACCGCCTAGACGCTGCCGGGACACCGCCTCCCAGTCCTCCAGGCCTGCGTGGCCCTTGGCCTGCTCAGTACTCAGGACCCCCTGCAGGGCTCTGGCCTCATCACTGGGAGTCATCTTGGACTCTGCTCTTCCCTACCACAGCCCCAGGCACCGGCAGATCCCGGCAGCCGCACCTTCGAGTTGTATCTCCACCTCCACGGCTGCTGCGCTGTGCTGACACCACCCCATCTTGCCCGTATTATTCCAGCAACCTCCCGATGGGTCTCATAGCTTCCGGGCTTGCCTCCCCCACCCAACGTGGTATCCAGAGTAATCTTTCAAAAACTGCAATTACAGGGCAGCTGATAGTGTGGTGGTTGAGGTGGCTGGATCGCCGAAGACTGAGGGCACGGTTCAAGTCCTGGACCCGACAGCTTGAGAAACACATGTGTGCCTGCATGCCCAAAACCCCGAGGGGAGAATGGAGAAGGGACTGCAGTATGGCCGTGCCCCCTGGGTTGCCTTTTCACACCTCCCTCCCAGTGAAGTGCATGTGCCTATAGCAAAACCAAACCAAACCGCAATTAGATAATGCCACACCGCTACTCTAAACCCTCCAAGGGTTGCCATCTCACTTTCTGAATACAATCCGAAGGAGGATTACCTGGCCTCCAAGGACCCCCCAGACCTAGTTCCTGCTACCATGCTGATCTCGGCTCCCTTCTCTGCCCCTGGCTCACTCCATCGGCCATGCTGGCCTCCCCGCCAGGAGAGACATTCTCCTCTGCCACATTTGACCTCTTTCCCATGCTTCACCTTCCTTCCAAGTGGTGATCACCACTCGAAATATTTTCATATGTGCTAGATTGTGATCCCCAATAATATCAAAGTTGGGCCAGCTGGTAGCATAGTGGTTAAGGCAGTGGATCCCACATGGTTGACTGCACGATTCAAGTCTCAGAGCCTGTGGCTTGGGGAACATTCCGGGTGCGTGTGCGTGTGCGTGCGTGCCCAAGATCCTGAGAGGAGAATGGAGGAGAAGGGATTGCTGCATGGCCATCCCCCATAGGGGGTGATTTCTCACTTTCCTGCTCTCTCTCTGTCTCTGTATCTCTCCAGCAAATGTATATGCCCTGTAGAAAAAAAAAGAGAGAAAAGTAAGTTCAATAATTGCAGAATTGTTGCATATTTAGTCATCAGTGCATTCCATGTTTCTAGGATAGTGCCCGATACACTGTAAGTGTTCAAGAAATACACATGGGAGGAACAGACTTACTGAACAGCCTTGCCCAAGTCTCTAGTTGTCAGATGAAGAGACTGGTTTCCAGGGACCAGCAATTAGCGTAATGGCTATATCGCTGAACTCCCATGTAGTCGACCGTGGTTCGAGTCCCTGACCCGATGGCTTAAACTCACTCCCGGGGTGTGTGTATGCATGCCCAAGATCCCGAGAGGAGAACGGAGGAGAAGGGATTGCAGCGTGGCCATCCTCCCTGGGGGGTGATTTCTCGCTTTCTGTCTCTCTGTCTCTCTCTGTCTTTCTAGTGAGCGCACGCACCCTATAACAAAAACCTCTCCAAAAAAATAATAAAAAGAGACTGGTTTCCAGATGTCTAGTGATATGATCAAAATCAAGTGGGCGGGCCTTGGAGGGCAACCACTGGGTTATGGGTTCGTGATTGCCAGTGGCCGCTATGGGGTTCGTAGTGGTCTCCAGGTGGCTTCCGGATGCCAGGCCATTTGCTGAACCATGAAGTGGAATGAAACGTCTGTCTTTAACATCCTCGGCATGTAACTGCCCCTCTGGGACTCGGCGTGCTCATCTGTGAAACAGGCAGTGGAGATGTGGTCACTGCTCTGCCAGTTTATGGTTCATGTGACATTGGAGGGGCCGGGCAGTTAGGGGGACCCGCTACACAGGCTCGGGTGTGACTGCCTGTGCGGGAACTCTGCCTCTGTTTTTCACGAGCGATGTGACCTTTGGAAACTTACTCAGTTTCCTGATTTGTAAAGTGGGACTAATAAAAAGAACAGAAGAGCATTTAACTGAAAGAGCAACGGTGAGGATTACCTAGGATAATACGCGCAGAGGATGTCGCGCATAGTAAGTGCTCGATGATCGTCAGCTGTTAAACAGAAAGCACTGGGGAAAGTTCTGAGCGGCCATTCTTACTAATGTGCTTTAGAGACAATAAGCTCCCTTAGAATAGTAGATGATGTGGGATATTTTCTTTTTTGAGAGGTTTTTGCTATAGGGCACGTGTGCTCACCAGAGAGACAGAGAGACAGAAAGCGAGAAATCACCCCCACGGAGGATGGCCACACCGCAATCCCTTCTCCTCCATTCTCCTCTTGGGATCTTGGGCACACACGCACACACGCCTGGTGTGAGTTTAAGCCACCGGGTCTGGGACTCGAACCATGGTCAACCACATGGGAGTCCAGCGACAACCATTACACTAACTGCTGGTCTCAGATGATGTGGGAGTTTTAAAGGTGCGATGATGAGCGGGTAAGAGAAGTGCATGGTAACATACTCCAGGGTACAGCTTCATGGCTGCCGTTACTGGTCACTTAGCCAACGGTGGCTCTGTGTTTCTATATTGTGAAACAGGAGTGGTAAATATTAACAGTTGTTGAAGCTAGGCAGGTAGTATAATTTCTTGTCCAGGTTGAGAATCTCTTATCTGAAATGTTTGGGATCAGAAATGTTTCAGATTTGGGATTATTTTCAGATTTTGGTGTATTTGATTATACATAATGAGATACTTGGGAGACCCAAGTCTAAACAGAGTTCTTTTATGTTTCATGTGTGCCTTATAAACAGATCTTAAAGGGAGCTCAGCAGATAACGTGGTGGTTGGGGCACTGGACTCCCACATGGCTGACCGCAGTTCGAGTCCTAGACCTGGCAGCTTGCTTTCTCACTTTCCCTCTCTCTCAGTGTCTCTCTGGTGAGCAAACATGCCCTATAGCAACTTAAATAATTATAAGTAAAAATAAATGCCTAAATCTTTTAAAAAACATATCCTAAAGGTAATTTTTAAAGATTTCTTTCTTTCTTTCTTTTTTTTAGAGAGGTTTTTGCTATAGGGCGTGTGTGCTCGCCAGAAAGACAGACAGAAAGCAAGAAATCACCCCCCAGGGGGGATGGACACGCCACAGTCCCTTCTCCTCCATTCTCCTCTCAGGATGTTGGGCATGCACACACACGCGCCCGGTGTGAGTTTAAGCCACTGGGTCCGGGACTCAAACTGCAGTAGACCACACGGGAGTCCAGCAACATAGCCATTATGCCAACTGCTGGTCCCAAGAGTATTTATTTAATTTGATTTATTATTGTTGTTCAATTTGACCAGAGAGAGAGAGAGAGAGAGAATGAGAAAGCAAGCTGTCAGGCCCAGGACTCAAACCGTGGCTGGCTATGTGGGAGTCCAGCACCGTAACCACCACACCACCTGCTGGCTCCATCCCAAAGGTAATTTTATATGATGTTTTCATAGTGCAGTTTGAGGTCAGATATGAGATTTCCATTTGCGGTATCATGTTGGTGCTCAAAAAGTTTTGGGTGTGGGGGCATTTCAGATTTGGGATTTTCAGATTAGACATGCCCAGCCTTACTCTTTAACTTTTCTGGATGTTTAAAATGAAAGGTTGACAGAAAAAAGGAAGGGCCCTAGAATCTAGTGATGCCTGAATTTGGCAGAAAGAGCTCAGAATTGAGACGTTTGCCGGAGGTCACACAGCTGGCGAGGCAGGGCTGCATATTTAGGTCTCCTGACCTCCGGTCTCCCTGTCTCCCGCTTTGTGAGTGGGGCTGCTGCTGACCTCAGAGGGCGTGAGCTGCAGAGGGACACACCCAGCTCCCCCCAAGAGACCCGGAGGTACTATGGGTGTGTTAGAAGGCAGTGGTGTTGGTGTTTCCTTTTGGTTTATTAAGCAAATGCCACGTGGCTGGAAGGTGAGATGGTGAAAAGGAGAAGGCAGCACAGGGCCTGACCTGCAGCCTGGAGAGTGAGCACACCGGCTGACCCCTCTGCCCTGGCTGGGTGGTGATGAGGTGGGGCCAGGGCAGAGGAGCAGCAAGGGCACGCTGCTTCAGTCCTGGAGCGGCCGCAGAAGGGGCCCCCGTGTGCTGGCTCGCAGTATTTAAAGAAATAAAGCCATTCCCGCGGTCTGCGCGCCTGCCTCTAGCTCACGGGGCTCGAGGAAGTGGAAGGAGGAGAGGGGAAGGGAGGAAGGAAGGTCCATGGCAGAGGAGGGGGCGGTGGGAAGCACGGAGAGGAAAGCTGGAGAGAAAGAAAAAAATACACAAGAGGAAGCGCGGGTGGGGAGGGGAGGAGGGAGAAGTGCCAGCGTGTTCGGGTGGTCGGCCAGGAAAAGAGGCCGCGCCTGGGGGCCCGCGAACCCCGCAGGCTGGCGTGTCTTGCCCCAGAAATTTGCGGCCCCTCCCTCCGGGTCTGGAAGTCCCTGGAGGCCCGGGAGGAGCGCGCCGAGCTCCTGGCGCTCCTGCTGGGGGAGGGCAGACGGGGGAGGCGGGGCCTCGGGGCGGGGCGGGAACCGAGCCTGCGGCCGCGGGCGGGGCTCCTCTCCGGCGGGCGCCGGAGTCTGGGGGCCCCGGCTTCCCCCTCCCCGCCCGCGGAGGCGCCTGGCCCCTCCTCCCCACGCCGCCCCCACCCCGCCGCGGCCGCTGTCAGAGATAAACCCGGCCGTTGCCTGCAGGCGCAGCGGCAGCCGGCAATCGGGCGGTGAAGAGCCTCGGGCGCGGCCTCGCCTCCCCGGCCCGGCGCCCGCATCAGCACCGCGGACAGCACAGCGCCCGTCGCCGGGACCCCGCCGCCCGCCCACCTACCCACCTGCGCCCGGGCCCGCGGCGTCCGCGTCAGCACCGCGGACAGCGCCCCGGGCCCGGCTCGCCGCCGCAGCCCACCAGCTCCCCGAGTCAGCACCGTGGACAGCCCCCCGCGACCGGCCACGCGGCAGCCTAGTCGCCCTCTGCGACTCCCAGAACATGGCCACCGAGGTAGGGGCGAGCACCTGGCCCGCAGGCAGCGCCTGACTCCGCGGGAACAAATCCCCGCTAGGGGCGGACTGGGGCGGGAGGGAACGGTGGGGGTGAGGTGGGGGCGGAGGGTGTTCCTGGCGGGAGGCTGGTTTCCCTGGGCGAAGCCTTGGGGAGGAGGTGGGGATGGAGAGACAGGGTCGAAGAGGGGCTCTGGGTGGGGGGTTATTATCTACCCCCTGGCGTGCCACTCTTCCCCAAGCCCCGCTCTGCGCCCCCAAACTGCCCTCCACACTTGTTGGCACTGGGGCCGGGGTTGCTCGAGGTCTCCAGGCTGGGGTTTCCCTCTCCCTGGACTGCGAATCCTGAAATGGCTCTTCCAGAGGGCTGGGGACGTGTGTGTGCGTGTGTAAGGAGAGGGGAGGCCGCCGTTGCTATGCGGTGCAACCCGAAAGCTTGGCTGAGGGACCGCGGACCTACCTCTTCATCTGCATTTCCTTTGGGGGAGGGAGAGGACCAGACGCCTCAGGCTCAGAGCCCAGCAGGGCGGCCTGCCAGGATCCACTTTTCATCGCAGCCCTTGCTTTTCCAGCCAGCCCGCTTCCTGTCCCAGGTGTCCACGCTCCCCGTCTGATGGGCGCTGCTGCCTTCTTCAGGGTGTGCCTATAGGTGTGTCCCCTTCAGGGACGTTAAGGCTGACCTGGAGGCCCTGGGAGCTAAGGGCTGAATCTTGCATGATGCTTAGGAGAGAGGAGTTGGCCCCTCTCCCCGAGGGGAGTCCTTTGCGTTCCCACTTCTTATGTGATCACGCTGAGGTGGGGCGGGGAGGGCGGGTCTGAGGCTTGCACAGCATGTCTGCGGCAGAGGCCAAAGTTTCTTCTGAAATTTTGGGCTGGAACTCAGGACACAGGGCCTCCGGGCTGTGATGCTGACGTCCTCTGCAGCGCCTCCCTGTTCGTATCCAGCTGGAATACAACCGCGGCGGAGGAGGGCAGAGGCCTTTGAATGACTCCGTGCAGTGTAGTGAGCAGCGTGACAGGAATACTCAGTGTCGCTGTTGTTATTCTGCCCGAGTCTCCACCTCGGAGTGAGATGCAGCCGCTTGGCACTGTCCAGCCGCCCGACGGGCGCAGAGCTGGCTGGGAGAGAGCTTGGACCCGGGACCTCGGGAGCGGCAAGCCCTGGCAGCCCGCTGGAGTCTGGTTACTAGTGTGGAGGAATGCAGACTCCTTCAAAGGTGCCAGGGAGACTCAGGAGAGAGGGAAAACAAGGAGAGCTGGTCATCTTCCAGACAGAGCTGCCAGCCTGCAGCAGAGGCTGTCGGCTGGGGCAGCAAGGACGCACGCAGCCGCCTGGGCACGGCTGGGCTGGCAGTGTGGCCAGAGAAGGCGGCTACCCCGGCAGAGCCCTGCAGGCCCGCCTGCCCAGTGCGCCTCCCTCTCAGGTCTGCCCTGGCTCCCAGCTTCCAGCCAGCAGGCTCACGTCGCTCAGTGGAGGTGGCGTTTCCAGGAGGCTGTTAGATATGCATGACTCTCCCCTGGGAGAGGCCCGGCTCATAACGCCTCGGAAAATATGGCGCTTGCCGTGTACAAAGCATTACCGCGTGCGTGATCTCCTTCGAGCCTCGGGGCAACCCTGTGAAGTGGGCAGGGATGGTGTTATTATCCCAATTACCACATGGTTCAGAAGCTTGCCTGATCCCCATGAAGGAGCCAAGGAGCCCCATTATCCCATTCTACAGATGATGCAAGGGACGTGCCAAGACTTATTCAAAGGAATGTGGCTGAACAGTGGCAGGGCCGAGCACCTGGTCTCTGCCTTTGTGGCTAGTGCTGTTTTGGGTTAGTTTATCCAGGGTTAGGGTATCTGGGGTTAGAGTACCCGGGGTTAGTGTATCCAGGGTTAGTGTATCCGGGATTGGAGTATCTGGGGTTAGTGTATCCGGGGTTAGTGTATCTGGGGTTAGTGTATCCGGGGTTAGTGTATCCGGGGTTAGAGTGTCCGGGGTTAGGGTATCCGGGGTTAGAGTACCCGGGGTTAGAGTATCGGGGTTAGAGTACCCGGGGTTAGAGTATCGGGGTTAGAGTACCCGGGGTTAGAGTACCCAGGGTTAGTGTATCCGGGGTTAGTGTATCTGGGGTTAGTGTATCCGGGGTTAGGGTATCTGGGGTTAGTGTATCCGGGGTTAGTGTATCTGGGGTTAGAGTACCTGGGGTTAGAGTATCCGGGGTTAGAGTACCTGGGGTTAGAGTACCCGGGGTTAGAATGCCCGGGGTTAGAGTATCCAGGGTTAGGGTATCCGGGGTTAGAGCATCCGGGGTTAGAGTATCTGGGGTTAGAGTATCTGGGGTTAGAGTACCTGGGGTTAGAGTACCTGGGGTTAGAGTACCTGGGGTTAGAGTACCCGGGGTTAGAGTACCCGGGGTTAGAGTACCCGGGGTTAGAGTACCTGAGGTTAGAGTACCTGAGGTTAGAGTACCCGGGGTTAGAGTGCCCGGGGTTAGAGTATCCAGGGTTAGGGCAACCGGGGTTAGAGTATCCGGGGTTAGAGCATCCGGGGTTAGAGCATCCAGGGTTAGAGTACCCGGGGTTAGAGTACCCGGGGTTAGAGTACCTGGGTTAGAGTACCTGGGGTTAGAGTACCCGGGGTTAGAGTACCTGGGTAGCCACCTGTGCTGTCTAGCAGAGAGGAGGGCACTAGGGGTCTTGACTTGAGGCTCTGATGGTGGGAGGGATGTAAAGGAGGCCAGAGGGTGCCGTATGGGGACCCAGGCCCCCCCAGGGCAGAGGGACAGGGCAATGTCCGGACGGCATGGGGAGCCGAGGACAGGCATTTGGCCTCGTTGCGCTCTGACGGCGGTCCCGGAAAAGCGGGAGGCACAGGATGTGTGCGGCACTGGGCTGCGGTGAGTCCTCCCAGGCCGCTTCCACTCCAGTGTGAGGACGGGGTGAGGTTACAGGAGAACCTGTCGGGAGCAGGGAGCCCTCACTCCAAGTTCCCGGGGCTGTTCCCTCAGCACTCTGAACAGGAAGTCCTGGGCTCCCGCAGAAGGTGGACTGCGGGGAGGAGAGGAGACAGGGTGGGGGTGCGTGCAGAGAAGGGGGAGAGAGGAGGGGGGAGACAGAGAACATGGGGTCTTTTCCGCTCCCGGATTTCCGTTCAGAAGCTGGCACTGGGGGCGGGCGTGTGAGGAGGGCAGAGGAGGGATGCAGCCTTGGGTGACAGCTGACCTCGTTTGGAAAGCTGTGCTGAGCCGTTCCCGAGCAGCATGCGAGGAGCAGGGTCTGCCCTGAGAAGCAGTCCGGTCGGCAAGGACGCCTGGAAGTGCCCGGCTGGCGGTGTGGCATCTGGCCCCCCAGAGGTTTTCAATGCACCGCAGGAGCATCATCCCAGTAGGGCGTTTGGGGGTTGGTCTCCAGGGCATGGACTTAACAGCCAGCAGACGGCGGGCCGGTGTGAGCCCTGGTGCAGACTGGGGAGAGAGCTCCTGTGCCTGTTTCTCCACCCTAGGCCTGACCCGGCTGCCTGTGGCCTCGGTCCTCACTCCTCCTCTACACCCCAGCTAAGCTGCCCACGTGTCAACTGAACCTCCTTGTGCTCAGGTTGAGCCTCACCGCATCCTGCAGCCACATTTGATGGCTCTTCGTGAGGATGGGATGTGGGGGGGGGGGCATCTGCTTGTTTCGGGCAGACGGGCCCGGGGAGCTCCTTGCCCTGTCATGCTTGCCCTCCCAGCTCAGTCTGGGTGACTGCAAGGCATGCAGGCCCTACACGCGTGACCCACGGGACCCCCACTCCAGGCAGCCTTTCCTTCTTGTCACACCGCAGTTCTCAAATCAGTGCCCTCGGGTCTCACCATTGAGGCTCTTCCTCATGAGCCGCTCCTGGGCCTGCCCTTACTCAGCTGGGGCTGGTGTGGGAGAGACGGGCAGGAGTGAGGAAGGTTAGATGTGGAGAGAAGCCTAGGTGCCGGGGTCACTTAGGAACCCCTGGTGAGGGGCCAGCAGGTGGTGTGGAGATTTAAGTAGCTTGATCTCACGTGACTGACTGCACGGTTCAAGTTCCAGAGTGGCTTGGAAAAAAAACAAAAACAAAATACTGTCAGGGACCAGCAGTTGGCATAATGGCTATGTTGCTGGACTTCCATGTAGTCGACTGTGGTTCAAGTCCCGGACCCAGTGGATAAACTCTCGTGGGTGCGTGTGCGTGCGTGCCCAAGATCCCAAGAGGAGAATGGAGGAGAAAGGATTGCAGCGTGACCATCCCCAAGGGGTGATTTCTCACTTTCTGTCTCTCTGTCTCTCTCTGTCTTTCTAGCGAGCGCACGCACCCTATAGCAAAACCCTCTCCAAAACAACTGCCAGGCACATGTGCATGAGTGCCCCAAATCCCAAGAGGAGAATGGAGAAGAAATTGAATGTGGCCATCCCCCAGGGCAGTGATCTCTCACGTCTCCTCTCTCTCTCGGCCTCTACCCAGCAAGCGCACGTGCCCTACAGTAAATTTAAACAGCCCTGGTGTGAGGCGAGGTGAGAAGAGCTGCCCAGGGAAGACACGGAAGCTGCAGCCTTGGAGGGAGGAGTGCTGTGTTTAAGGACCCTCTTGCTGGATTTCAGAGCATCATGGGTCTCTGCTGAGAAGCCCCTCCAACTTCCGGAAAGCTAAGCGGCTGGTGAATGTCTCAGAGCCTGGCTGGAACACTCGCCTCCCAGCTCCTGCCCTGAGAGTCTCCATCCGGAGATCCTAAACTGGCAGCTCTGGGAATGAGTCCGGCCCACAGGCTGCCTTACATCATCTGCTTAGTACTTATAAAAATCTTAAATTTGGGGACCAGCAGGTGGCGTGGTAGCTAAGGCGCTAGACACTCCCACATGGCTGACCACAGTTCAAATCCCAGACCTGGTGGCTTGCTTTCTCACTTTCCCCTTGCTCTCTCTCTCTCTGTGACTCTCTCTGTCAAATTAAAAATAAATGAATGAATAAATTAAATAATTCTTTAAAAATTTTAAACTTTTTGGCAACATTGAAAATATAAAAATATCTGATATTAAGAAAATCTGTGGCTTCTCAAGAAAGATTCTAGTAACCTGGGGGCACATTTGCACTTGGTGATAATCAGCTGCCTCTTTTTCTGTTTTAGTTTTTGCTATCGGGCGTGTGTGCTCATCAGAGAGAGACAGAGAGAGAAAGAGAGGGAAAGTGAGAAATCACACTTGGGGGAGGGGTATGGCCATGCCACAGTCCCTTCTCCATTCCCCTCTCAGGATTTTGGGCATGCACACACATACGCCTGGCGTGATTTGCAAGCTGCCAGCTCTGGGAGTCATGCCACTCAGCTGGCCATGTGGGATCCAGCACCTTAACCTCCATGCCACCTGCTGGTCCCAGCTGAGACATAAGTTCTCTAAGTAACTACAGATCCCCCTGACCCACTAATGCCAAGCCCCTGTTACACTGGTGTTCAGTCCCTGGGAGGGTCTCTGAAGCCGGCAGGGGCTTTAGCAATATGTGGTTCCAACTTTCAATTTCCGGCTGAAGAAATGGAGGCCCAGATAAGGGAAGACTTTCCCAGCATTTTTTTTTTTTTTTTTGGAGAGGTTTTTCACTATAGGGCGCGTGTGCTCGCCAGACAGACAGAGAGAGACATAGAGACTGAAAGCGAGAAATCACCCCCCAGGGGGGATGGTCACGTCGCAATCCCTTCTCCTCCATTTTCCTTTCGGGATCTTGGGCACGCACGCACACATGCCTGGTGTGAGTTTTAAGCCACTGGGTCTGGGACGCGAACCGCGGTCGACTACGTGGGAGTCCAGCGACGTAGCCGTTACGCTAACTGCTGGTTCCTTTTCCCAGCATCATTTGATTCAGGCTCAGGTCTCCTGTCCCCAAGTCAGTGGGGCTGAGCGTCTTGGTTCTTCACCATGAGTGGAGAGAGCCAGGAGACCCTGCCTCACTTTAACCCTCCTCGTCACCACAAAGGGAAGTCAGCAGTTGTGCTCCACGTGGGCCTGGGAGACAAAGCCTAGTCATACACAGTGTGTCTGACACCATCCTCCGGCAGCTCTTCCAGGCCTGACCAATGCTCCCCCCAGAGGGAAGCAGATCTCCAACCACCCAGAGCCAGGACAGTATCCTCAGGCTCAGGGTGTTGTGGGGTTGGGAAGGATGGTGGGATGGTGACCCCTCCTACTCAGCTACTTGAGAACCCATGGGTCAGAGCCAAAAGGAAATAGGACTGTGTTATGCAAGGCAGCACCCTAAACTCTTCCTCAGTGCGCCAGGAGCTTCCTCTCTGCTCAGTAGAGGCCCAGACAGGTGTTCCTGACCAGCGGGTGGGTCTGTTCCACGCAGTGATTCAGGAATTCAGGCTCTTTCCAATTGTGATGCCACCACATCTAACACATGGCTGGAAGGCAAGAGAGCACAGAGGAGTGGCACCTCTTTGTGAGTCAAGCCTGTACACAGCATTTGTCACCTCTACTCACACCACTCGGTCATGTGGACACACCTAACTGCAAGGGAGGCTGAGAATTCATCCATCTGTGGGCCTAGAGGAAGAAAAAATGGTTCCACTCAGTGACCAGCCAGGCACTAGAGTCACATTCCTGCATGGTAGCATACATATGTGTGCAGATATGTGTGTGTACATGTGTGTGCATTCGAGCATAGACAGAGGAGAGGACGCTAAGTCCATGTGAGAATGGCTGAAGCATTGTTCTTTCCCCTTTATTTTAAAACATTTGAATTTCTTATTTATTTATTTTACATTTAATCATTGTATATCGTAACAGAGTACAATATGGTTTTTCGAGGCATGCATGCATTGCATGTCGATGAAGTAAAAGATATTATGATGCCCATTATCCCCAACATCCATTGTTGTGTCTGTTAAATGTTTTCCTTGGTCCCTCCTTCCCACTGTCCACTACCCATCTCCCTGTAGTCTCTGGCTTCTATACTTGCCGTCTCTGTTGGAGCTTCCAGTCTCTCAGTTTCTGCCATAAGTGCAGACATTCGGTGCATTTCGAGTGGGGACATACAGTGCCTGTCTTTTATAGTCTGGCTTGCTTCACTTAGCATTGCATCCTCTCTATTCATCCACTTTGTATCAAATGTCAGGGTCTCACTGTTCTTTATGGCTGAGTAGTATTCCATAGGGTATATGTGCCACATTTTAAAAAATCCAGTCTTTCATCCTTGGGCATTCATTTTTCACTTTTGACTGACACGTAATAATTGTGCATATGTGTGGGGGGTGCTGAGATCTGCCTCTGGTCCCTGGAGTAGATGGCTCTCTGCTGTCTCTGTGACTTTGCACACGTTCCCCTGTGGTCAGGGCTGCCTTTCCTCTCCCGGCTCCCCGCCTGCCCTCTACCACTGGCAACTCCTGGCTTGCTTTGATGACTCAACCCAGGCTTCAGGGCGCCCTTTCTGAGTGCGTGCTCTGGGTGAGACGCTCCTTCTCTGTGGCATTCATCACTGTCGAACTCATGATGTATTTACTCGTCTTCCTCCCTGGAGCTCTCAGACTGTCTCCTTGGCCTCCCCAGAGCCTGGTACTAGGAGGGACTCAATAAACGAGGGCCGCGTGGCTGAACGACTCAGCTTAATTACACGGGATGAACTGGGGCTTGTTCACGCTGCCCTGGGGCTTGCTCTCCGTGTGGCCCCGGTGCGAGGCTTCACCTGTGGATGCTTGTCTCAGATGTGGGTGGCCGAGACTGGAGAGTGGAAAAAGGAAGAAACGGCCTCCCTCCCATGCGGAATTGAGCCCACTCCCCTCAGATGCTGAGTCTCTGTTAGCGTCTGGTCCGCAGGTGTGGCCAAGGGACAGAAATCCCCCGACTCCTTCCCATCTGGGAAGACGCTTCAGTTTCTGGCCTCAGTCCGCCTTGCCCACTGTTTCTCTGGGGCACTTGGACGTTCACGGGCCCTTTCTTTCCTGGGGTGAGAGGCGTTGGCGTGAAGCCGCCCTGCTGCTCTCTAGCCTGAACCCAGGCTCTCTCAAAGCTCGGGGGCACCAGGTCCTCTTCCACATCCCTCCCCACAGAGCCCTGCCGGGAGCTGGAAGCCTGCCCGCCCGGCCTGAGGCTTCGGTCCTCCTCCGCGCTGGTTCCTAAGCCCAGGCCTGGCAAGTTGTGAGCTCTGGGGACTCGGTGAATGGAGGAAAGTGTGAAGGTCCTTCTGTGTGTGTGTGTGTCAGAGTGTGTGAGTAGGTATGTGAATGTGTGAGTGTGTGTGAGCGAGTGTGAGTGTGTGTGTGAGTACGCGAGTGTGAGTGTATGTGTGTGAGTGAGTGTGTGTGTGTGCGTGAGAGAAAGAAGTGGATAAGGGAAGAGTCCGGGCACAGGTCTCGTTCCTCCCGTTAGAATCCTTTCTTGGGGGCCGGGTGGTGGCGCAGCAGTACCGCCATGCCCTGTGAACCAGGAGCCCCCGTGGAAAGGTCCCGTGCCCGTGTCCAAGGCCCTGTACGTGCCGGGAGCACGCGTGCCCGTGATCTGGGCTGGCTGAGGCCGGGCGTGGATTGGGGCATGAGGACCCTCCTGGGGGTGCCGTCTCTCTCTCTCATGGAAGAAATAACTAAGTAACATAAAAGAACAGCTTCCAGCTGTCGGTGGCTCCAGAACCTCTCATTTTTGGCTAGGCTTTGGCCCTGCTCTTTATTTTTCTTTTCTCTCTCTTTCTGGGGTGAGCTTCTTGGGTAAATCCATAGTCCTTCCCCGTAGCCCCCTGGGAGAACTTTCAGTGTGGCCAGCTCACCCCTGCTGGGAACACCCTGGTCTTAGTGTGGAAAGGCCTGCAGACCTGGAAGCCCCGGGTTACCTCAGAGCCTGCCCCTGTGTGTCCCCCAGGCCCACAACCTGCAGGAGCTCCGGAGAAGCGCCTCACTGGCCACCAAGGTCTTCATCCAGAGAGACTACAGCGACGGGACCATCTGTCAGTTCCAGACCAAATTTCCCCCAGAGCTGGACAGCCGGGTAAGGAGGCCTTTCTCTAAGCTTGAAACCCAGAACCACGAGGACACCAAGGCCTTACTGGAAGGTGTTTTTTCCAGGATCATATGACACGTACATCAGAGAACACACAGTTCGTTCAGCTGCTTCGAACGGAAGAAGCATATTAATACTCATAGACAGGTGGGGCCGAAGAAGCCTCTGGCCCAGCAGCTCTCAAACCGCAGCTGCGTGAGGATCCCGCGGGAAGTCTGATAACAGTGGAGATCCCCAGCCCCGCCGGGTGTTAGGTGTCGTGCAGAGATGCTGACTCGTGGCTGGGTTGTGGTTCAGGGGTCTCCATTCATGAGCAGCTGTTCTCAACCCTGGTTGTACATCAGAATTTTCTGGGGAACTTAAATCCTGATGCCAGGGCCGAGGAGGTGGGGTGGTGGTTAAGGTGCTGGACTCCCACGTGGCCGACCATGGTTTGAGTCTCAGACCTGGCAACTTAAAACTCACGCTGGGCATCTGTGAGTGTGTGCCCAAAATCCCAAGAGGAGGATGGAGAAGGGATAATGGAGTGGCCGTCCCCCCGGGGGTGATTTCTCGCTTTCCCTCTCTGTCTCTTTCTCTCTCCAATGAGTGCATGCGCCCTATGGCAAAGACTTAAAAATAAAACAAAATACAATAAACAAAAAGAAGGCAGTCTCTGCATGTGAGGAGAGGCCAGAGGCCTCAGCTTCGCTTCCCATCTTAATTTAAAAATGAATCCTGTTTGTTTAAATCTTGCTTTTAATGAGGAATCCCCCAGTGAACAGAGCGGAGTGGAGGACTGCTGGTCTTCTCGTGCTGTAGGGGCTTCAGCGCTTCTGCTGGCCCCTGGCTGTGCGTCAGAAAAGGAACGTGGTAGCCAGCAGGCAGTGTGGCGGTTAAAGTGCTGCGTCCCACATGGACCTGGTGGCGTGAGCGTTACCCCAGATGCATGTGTGTGCATGCCTGAAATCCCGAAGGGAGATTGGAGGAGAGAGGACGGCGGTGTGGCCATCCCCCCAAAGGGTCATTTCTCACTTTCCTTCTCTCTCTCTTTCTCTGGCGAGCACATGAACTCTAGCAAAACTGGGGGGAAAAAAGAAGAAGAAGAAAACTAAAAAGAAAAGGAACCTTGCAGAGTGTCAGCTTGGGTGGGCAGTGTGGTCGTTTCTGCTCTGACGCCCTCCCCCCTCCCCAGCCCATGTGAATCAGAATCTCCCAGGGTGGGACTAGGCATGGTAGGCTCTCTGAACTGCTCAGAGGGGTTCAGCGTGCAGCCGGCGAGGATGACGAAGCCCTTGTCACTGACACTGGTCTGTGGGCTGCCAGTGTTGGCACCACCTGGGAGCACATTTGAAATGTGGGTCTGGGGACCAGCAGTTAGTGTAATGACTATGTCGCTGGACTCCCATGTACTCGACCACGGTTCGAGTCCCGGACCCGGTGGCTTAAACTCACGCCGAAAGCGTGTGCATGCGTGCCCAAGATCCCAAGAGGAGAATGGAGGAGAAGAAATTGCGGCGTGACCATCCCCCCTGGGGGGTGATTTCTCGCTTTCTGTCTCTCTGTCTCTCTCTGTCTTTCTGGTGAACGCACGCACCTTATAGCAAAAACCTTTCCAAAAAAAGAAAAAGAAATGCGGGCGTGGTTAGAACGGGCTTTAAGCAGCTCCTCGGGCTATCCATCTATGCAGTAAAGATTGAGAAGCACCACACGAGTCTGCCCCTCTTGTTTACATGGGTACTGAGGACCCGGAAGAGGAAGTGACGTGGCAGTCATGGAGCACAGCCTTGGTGCGGACGAGCCTTGCTGCTGTCTTTTAAAAAAATGATTTCTTTAATTTTATTGAGTCATTCATTTTCTTTTAATTTGACCAGAGAGAGACAAAGTGAGAAAGCAAGCCAGCAGGTCCAGGACTTGAACCATGGTCAGCCGTGTGGGAGTGTCCAGAGCCTTAATCACCAGGCCACCTGCTGGCCCCTGGTGCCCTCTCTCTCTCATTTTCTCACTGGTACCATTGCATCTGTAGTGCGTATTCATAAAGCCAGATGCCTTCGTGATCAGTCTCAGCAGGGAAGTTAGAGACCCAGAGAAAGAGCTGGAGGTGGCCCTTCTCCCTTCTCCCCACCCGAGGCTCTGTTCCGCTCTGCTGGGTGGCAATGAAGGGGTCCAGCCAAAGACTGTCCACAGCCTCTGCCTCCCGACTCAGCTACGTGGGCCACGGGCGCCTCTCAGACCCCCTCTCAGTCGGGCCTTGTGGGCATCGACTGCTGAGTTTTGCTCCTGGTCTGGGAGTGTACGCAGCCCTCACCCCAGGCTGCCTAGAGCTGGCGGGGGGCTGGGGTGGGCAGAGGGCGGATCCCAGTCCTGCTGTTCAGCAGCCCAGGCAGAGCCGAGCAGGCTTAGTGAACTAGGCAGGGCGGCCCTAGCTGCTCTGGCCACAGCCAGCTTTGGGGGAGCAATGCAGATCTCTCCACGTCAGGGGAGAGTGACGTCTAGACTAGAGCAGGGCCTGGGTCATGACCAGCTGGGCAGAGTGTACTCTGTGCGTTTCCTCCAGGTGCGTTAGGGCCCGTGGTCGGAACCCCAATGCTTCTGATCATTCTTTGGGAACACTTTTGTCCTAGCTGGGCAGGGAGGACCCTGAGCCGTGGGATGGGCAGTCATGGTCCCACGGGGCAAGTGTGCAAGTATGTGAATGCTTCACACTGAAGCGAGTGGGAATGAGGGCTCTGAACACCCTGACACCTGCGGGACCTGGAGCAAGACCCCCCAGGCTGCCTGGGGCAGGGTGTGTGGCAAGGAGCAGACTCAGGTGGTGCCGTGCGGCCCTGGGTGCGTGCACTTGGCAGTCCCTGTGTACGGGCTGAGAACCGGCTGTGTGTTAGGCACTGGGCGTGTGGGACTGCACTCCTGGAGTTAGCTTTCTTTCTTCCTTCCTTTTTTTTTGAGAGAAAGATTTTTGCTATAGGGCATGTGTGCTTGCCAGAGAAACAGAGAGACAGATGAACGAAAATGAGAAATCAGTCCCCGGGGGGATACCACGCTGCAATCTCCTCTCCTCCCCTCTCTTCTTGGGGTCTTGGGCGTGTATGCACACGTGCCCGGCGTGAGTTTCAAGCCACCAGGTCTGGGACTCAAAACGAGGAGTTAGCCACGGGGGAGGCCAGCACCCTGATCACTATGCCACCTGCTGGCCCTGGGCCTGCTTTCTACCAGACGGCACAGAAAATAGGAGTGGAAGCACGGACGTGCACGGCAACCTAGGTGGTAACAAGTGCTAGAATGGGGGAGACTGTCCAGGGACGGGGGCGCTGGGGGAGGCGAAGGCAGGGAGGCCCCCCGGGTAAGGCGAGTCCTGAGGGGATACGGGATGAGCTGTGGAGGGTGCCGGGACTGTCGCAGCTGAGGCACGGGCACAAGGGCCTCAGGAATTTTCCAGAAGCAGAGAACTGAGTGAGGAGAGGGGCCCAAGTAGAGCGGAGCAGCAGGGCTTCTCGGATTCTTCGTAGAGAGAGACGGGAAGGCTCCAGAAGCTCTTGATCAGAGATGTGGCACGATCCTTCTCCTTTTAAAATATAATTATTATTTTATTTAATTTTATTATGACTATTTTTACTTTTTAGTTTGACATGTGAGCTCACTAGAGTGAGAAAGTGACAGAAAGTGAGAAAGAGAAAGTGAGAAAGCAAGCTGCCAGGTCCAGGACTCGAACTGTGGCCGGCCAAGTGGGAGTCCAGCGCCTTCACCACTATGCCACCTGCTGGCTCTGGCATGATCCTTCTTAGAGGGAAGTTAGGACAGGGAGGAGGCAGGGAGGCCAGTGTAAGGACCAGAGATGGCAGCGGCCGGGACACGGAGCACACGGTCACAGTGGTAGGAACTCGGAGCAGCCGCCCTGTGACGGGGGGATGAAGGTATACCTGCTGATGGCCCTGCTCTGAGGCCCAGGGAAGAGCAGGTACATGGGGTCACCTGGCAGGCGTGAGCACTTGGCATAGTGGCCACCACCGTGGAGGCAGCAGGCCGGCTTCGCAGTTGTCGACACACTGGGCTGGGGGACCTAAGCTAGGAGAGACTCCCTCCTGGGGAGATGCCCCAGCACCCCCCAAGCAGTCACATGCAGTTGGGGTCTCATGCAAACTCGGAGCACGCCTACAAATTTCGTCCTGAGTCCTCCCACCACTCTCAAGACTGGAGGTGACAAAGCCCCAGAAGGCTTGTTTGCATCACCCAGGGTCTCATGGGAGGTCCTGTTTCCAAGGGCGGCCGAGCAGCTGCTCTTACGCCGTGTGATAGATGGGACTCGGGGCCTGGAGAGGGTGAGCCACGAGCCCAGTGCCGCACGGCTGGCTGGCGGCCAGGTCTGCACTGGAGCCCAGGCCTCCGCTCCCTGTCCAGGCCGTGTGCGCTCCACCTGCAGCTCTGGCTCACCTGGGTGTCAGGCCGTCATCTCCACCGCCACCACCCCACCTGTAGCCGCCCACACCGCGGGGCCCCGCTCAGCCTGGCTGTCCCTCTCTCCCTCAGATTGAGCGGCAGCTCTTCGAGGAGACCGTGAAGACCCTCAACGGCTTCTACGCAGAGGCCGAGAAGATCGGGGGCAGCTCCTACCTGGAGGGCTGCCTGGCCTGTGCCACGGCCTACTTCATCTTCCTCTGCATGGAGACCCACTACGAGAAGGTGGCTCCCATGTCCCGCCCTGCCCCGCCTCCAGGGCCTCCCTGCTGCACGCTCGCCCTCCACGGGCCCTCTCTTTCAGGTCCTCAAGAAGATTTCCCGCTACATCCAGGAGCAGAATGAGAAGGTCTTCGCGCCTCGAGGCCTCCTGCTCACGGACCCCGTGGAGCGAGGGATGAGGGTCGTATCCTTCCCGGCTGCTGTGTGTGACGGCCCCGAGTGTCAGCCTGTGGGGCTCTGGCCAGGTTGCCCGGGAACGGGGCCCACCCTCGGGTCCTCCGCCCAGGGCCCTCCTGGGACTCCCCACGTCAATGGTCCTCAGTCCCCTCCCTGCCACCAACGCCTGGGGGTGTCCTGGGACTTCATGCTTGCATCCATCAGGCCGCATGCAGTCATGCTAAGTGCTTCGCAGTCCGAATGCACGTCGTTCTCCTAACGCCCGTGCGGTGCGGCGCTCTCGTTCCTCTCCATAGCGATGACACTGCGCTCAAGAGCAGGCTCAGAGCCACAGAGCCGGTGTGTCGGCGGGGCCTGAGCTCCGGCTCTCCTGGCTGCGGGGCGCGGTGCCCTCAGGAGTGTGCTGCTCTGCGCTCGCATATGCAGCCGCCAGCCCAGGTAATCTACAGGCCGAGGAGGGCCCACTGTGCCCGTCGCCGGCGAGCAGCACCCGGTGCAGGGTGAGGCAACCTCCGTGGTCTCGGTGCTGATGAGAAGCGGGCAGTGGGCAGGCTGTGCTTTTGCTGACTCCCCTGGAATGCGGGGTCCAGGTGAGCGCCACCACCCGCAGCACGCCAGCAGAACCTCTCAACGGCATGCCGCAGAAAACACAAACGCCCGGAAGCCCATGCTCATGGAGCGGGAGAGCACTTTTGTTTATCGGGCTGTTACTACGCGCCGGGCCTGTGCTCAGGGCTACATAGGTTGTTTCATGGACTCCGCACAAGCGCCCCAAGGCCACTGAGTCGAGGGCTAGCAAGTTCAGTGGCTGGCCTGAGGTCACTTTGCTGGAGCGTGGGCAGGCAGGATTTGACTTCAGGCCACACAGGGCCCACGCTGCCGTGTGGTAGACACTGCGTCCGGGGACAGGTGTCCTAGGGGCCCACGCTGCCGTGCGGTAGACACCATGTCCGGGGACAGGTGTCCTAGGGGCCCACGCTGCCGTGCGGTAGACACCGTGTCCGGGGACAGGTGTCCTAGGGGCCCACGCTGCCGTGTGGTAGACACCGCGTCCGGGACAGGTGTCCTAGGGGCCCACACTGCCATGCGGTAGACACCGTGTCCGGGGACAGGTGTCCTAGGGGCCCACACTGCCATGCAGTAGACACCGCATCTGGGGACAGGTGCCCTAGGGGCCACACTGCTGTGTGGTAGACATCGCATCCAGGGACAGGTGCGCTGGGGGCCCACACTGCCGTGCGGTAGACACCACGTCCAGGGACAGGTGTCCTAGGAGTGGTGGTTAGGCCCGCTCCTAGGGTGGACAGCTCTGTCCGCTGTGACCATGGACCTGTGCCCAGCAGTGCGGCCCTGCACATCCCCACAGCTAGCTGAGCAATGCACACGGGTGGCCTGGGGCCGGGTGGGGCTGTCTAGGCAGCAGCGTGAGCCCTGCCTTCTGCGGGCTGCTGGCCTCCGTCCCGGGTCCGTCCTGACACCTCTGCAGTCGGCCGCCGCTGTCCTTGACCGCGACCGCAGATCGAGATCTCCATCTACGAGGACCGGTGTAGCAGCGGCAGCTCCAGCAGCGGCAGCAGCAGTGGCAGCGGGAGCAGCGGCGGGGGTGGCGGGGCGGGGGCCCGGTGACTGGCCGAGAGTCCCTGCAGGGAGGTGTACGGCCGGAGTGAGGGCCTTGCAGACCTGCGGCGGCTGCGCTACCAGAGCACCCGCTTCTGACTCATTCTCTGGGCCCACCCTGGGCCCAGTGGTGGGGGGTGGCCTGGTGTTTCCTGTGGGCTGTCAGTCATTGCCCCCGGAGGGTCAGTTCTTCCGGACCCCGGGGCTCTGCTTTCCCAGGGAAGGCCCGGAGTGGGGTGCACACCTGGACAGCCCTGCCTCCCGCAGCTCCTCGCCACCACCAGCAGCCCAGGTCCGGCACAGAGGGGACTCCTCACAGCATGATCCTCAGCTCAGATCCCAGGTCCTCCAGGACCCCCCTCCCGGGGCCCTGCCCCAGGGCTGCCTCCCATGTCCGCCCTTCCCAATGCCACCCAGGGCCTTTGCCCGTCTATGATCCTGCCTCCACTGAACCAGAGGCCTGGGGAGATGGGTGCTGCGGGGGGGACCCCTCAGCCTGCTCCTACCTCCTCCTGACCCGGGGCTTCCCTGTGTCCCCAGAGCTGGAGGCCACCCGGCCTGGCCAATAAATGTCTAACTCTGAGACCTGGCGGCAGGCCACCAGTGCTGGCTGTGGGCCCCACAGCCTGGGGGTCGGGGAGGCCTACGGGGATCTGAAGAAACTCTTCACAGGGAGATGAACCTTGGGGGTTTGGACCTCCCCAACGGGAGCCAATGTTCTGCGATGAGAACCTGTGTGTATGTGGAAAGGAGTGTGCACATGTGCGTGTGTGGCTGTGTGAGGGCACTGTGTGCATGAATGCACGTGTGTGAGTTTATGTAAGTGTGCACTGTGTGCACAGAAGTGCCCCTATAGGACAGCGTGCGTGCAAGGGTGTGTACACCCCTGTGAGCGTGAGCGCACTTATGAGTGAGCAAGTGCATGTGTGTGCACATTTATGAGTGCATGAGCACACATGCATATAAATGAGTGAGTGCATGCGTGTGAGAGTATGTGAGTACACATGTGAGTATGTGTGTCTGTGCGTGCTCTGAGTGTCCCTCTTGGCTGCTAGGCCAAGGACCGTCCCGCCACATCCTGCCCCGTCTTTGCTACATGATGGCCTGTAGCTGCTTCCCTGTGTGGGTCCAGCCTGGCCCTCTACAGAGATGTCCTACAGTCCCTGGCCCTCGCCCGAGGCTGCCAGCTTGGCCCTTCTCTCCAGCCTCTCCACCCTGCTACATCCTAGCAGAAGGGAGTTCAGGTCCTGGGAGTGCAGGCCGACCTACCAGGGCCTTGGTGCCCTCCGTGGGCCCTTGTGGACACTGGGGCCAGGCCACACTGAGCCGGGGCTCTAAGACCTGTAGCTGAGGCTTCCCTGGAAACTCGAAGCAGCTGCAATTCCTCAGGGCTGGGGGAACCGCCCTTGCAAGGAGAGAGGGCGTGCCCAGCCAGTAATGCTGCGGCTCCCAGGCCCAGGGCGGGAGGCAGGACCCCGCTGGTGCCCTGAAGATGCACGGAAGGGGCTGCTACCTCAGCCGGCAGGAGGTGCCAGGAGTGGGCGTGGAAGACCCACCCTGCAGGGAGCTTCCCAGAATGGAGGAGTCCCGGTGTCCCGCTGGATGTGAGAGCCGCACGTGGGTAGCAGGAGCCCACCCAGAGAACTGCAGAGAGCTGACCCCACCCCAAGACCCCTGAGAGGCCTGAGCCCGCAAGTCCTGGGCCATGGACCCCCAGGGAGCTGCAGCCCAGAGCCCACTGTGCCCACGGGCCCGCTGCGTGGCTGGGCGCTGTGACCCACGCGTCTCCCGTGGGCGGCTGGCACAGGCAACGCAGTGGCCTTTTGTTTTCTTATTTCCTTTTGCAATAAAAGGACGCCCAGCTTGAGGCTCTGTGCCCCTTTCTCTGCCCATGGCGACGGGGCACGTGAGGGGCGCTCTGCTGCCCCAGGCCGCCAACCAGTGTGCTTCTGCACAGAGGCCCTGACGGCGCGAGGGGTCTCCTCGGAGCTCGGACTTGGAGGAAGGCACCCCAGGCCCTCTAATCGGGGTCTCTGAGCAAGTGCAGTGCTGGGTGGGCAGACCAGACTGGACCGGAAGGCCTGAAGTAACCGCTTAGATGAGTCAACGTCCTTTCCTGAGCTCCGACCCTGGGCAGGCCTGGGGGACTGGGCCATGCGGGCCATCGGCACCAGATTAGAAGGCGCCAGGTATGGGTGGGCACTGGCGTCTAGCGACGCGTGTGTTGACTGATTTCTCCAAGCACATACTGTGTGCCCGTGCTCTGCTAAAACCATGAACCGGAGCTGTGCGGGCATCTAAAGATTCCCTGATCCCTCTCATTTTATGAAGGTGGGACAGAGGCCCAGAGAGGGCGAGTGGCTTGCCTGAGGTCGCACAGTTGGTGGTGATGACAGTGCCAAGTTGAGAACCAGGAGGGCTCCGGACTCACACTCGGGCTTCCTGGAGATGGTGCCCAGATGGGAAGTCGCCTGAGGCTGCAAGGAAGCCAGGGTCACACAGGTCTGTGGGCAAAAGGTCTGTGTCAGAGGCGCTCGCCAGACCATGGGGACAATGGCTCCGGCCTCCGGAGCAGGGAACGGGCTGTCCCTTCCAGGTGGTGCTGAGAGGGCTCCACGTGGCCCTCACTGCCTCTCAGGGGCCACCGTGGCTTGCCTGAACCATGGGTGTTCTGGACTCACTGCCTCTGTTGGACCAGGGCATGTGCGGGCCGCCACAGGGAGGCTCTTCTGGAAGGGTTCTCTGCACGTTCGTTTGGGATAGAAAGTGACTTCTGTTCCTGAGGCTAGACTTGAACCCCAGCCCTTGTTCTAGAGCAGGGGTCCTTGGGGAGGGGCGGGGACTCACATCTGGGAAGATGGACTCCGGGCTTTTGTCTGCTCCGGGCCATCCGGGCCTGGCCTCTCACGGGCACTGCGGGCACAGCGGGACGGCCATGAGCACTGATGTTCAGGCTCACTGCCACATGCCCGGCCTGGCCAAGGCTCTACAGAATTCACGGGTGTCAGGACGACCTGCAGTGGGGACTACCACTATCCCACTTTTCAGAAGAGACTGAGGCTCATGGAAGCCGACTTGCCCAAAGTTCCACACCTGGGAAGGGGCTGGCTCTGACTCCAGCCTGCAGGGAAGACAGACCCAGCTTCGGAGACCCTTGGCAGCTGGCGGCCCTCGGCCCGCGGGAATCTGGCAGATCCCGGGAGGCCTCTGTGCTGCGCTGGGCTGCGCCTCCACACCAGGGCACCTCAGCCGTGCATGTGGCTGTGCTGACAGCGTCGGGACCCCCGGGGAGACAATAAGGGGCTTGGGGAGACTGCCCCGTGGGGGTGGGCTGGGCGGAGTGTGGCTTCTTGCTGGCGCAGTTATGGAAGAGGTGGCCTCTCTTCTGGGTTGGTGCGGCCAAGTCCCTGCATCCCGTCAGCCAGGGACAGGGCCCAGCAGGAATCAGAGCAGAGGAGCCCTGCATCTGCCTCAGCCAGGCTGTCCCCCTAGATCCCCCTAAAACCTCCTAGCAACCGGCGGACCCAGGCTGACGCCCGCGGCTGCTCCCGTTTCCTTCCGCCAAAGGCCCATGTGCGCGGGAACCGCGGGTTACAGAAGCGCGAGGCGCCGCCGCGTGGCAGAAACGCGCACTGCACCCAAGAATGGAAAGTTCTGGACAGAGCTACTCAGCCCTCACCGTCGTACAACATCCGGGGGACTGAAACCGGCAGCAACAGTGAGGTCCAGGAGGGGCCCCTTCTCACTGTCGCCAGCCCCTGGGCTGTCTTCTGGGGATCTGTGTTCTGGGAGCCCCACCTTGCTCTCCACACCCCCCAGAAGGACTGACGGTGGGCAGGGGATGGGGGAGCGTCCCCACCTGGTTTCAAGTTACATTCCCAGGAGGGTGAAGGAAGGCGAGTCCTCAAGTCAGACCTGGCCCTGAGCAGGCACGCCAGACCTCAGAGCGTGGCGGAGCCGCAGAGCCTCAGTTTCCCCAGCTGTCAGATGAGCTACTGCTTCACGGATTGTTTAGGCCCAAGGTTTCCCACCGCGGCCATCTGGTGTCACCTGGGAGCCGGGAATGCGGCTGCCACTGCCCCTACCCCAGAGGCGCGCGCACTGAGTCGTCCCCATGCCTCGGCCTGGCGTCAGGATTTTAAAGAGCTCCCCTGGTGACTGTGTGAAGCCACAGTGAGAACCCCTGGTCTCAGCAGGACCTGGGGCCTGTGAGCCTTTCCCAGGCTTCCAGAAGCATCTGAGACCTGAATCCAAAGTTCACTGTGTGACTAAGGCAGCCAGACACGGAGTAAGTAGAAACAGTTCCACCTGCAGCCCCTGCAGACGGGCAACGCTAATCTAGGTGTGAGAAGCGAGGGTGCCGGTTCCCCGGGGTGCGGGTAGTGACCGGAAGGGACCCCGGGCCGTGTGTTTCTCAACCAGAGTGCCAGTTACCCGGGCGCTCCCTTCAGGACAATGACCTGAACTGCACATTTCAGGTCTGTGTATTTTTCTGTAAGTGTAATGGGTCTCAGGAAAGTTTAAAAAGAAGTTCATTGGCCCCAAAGTAAAAAAAAAGAAAGCACCAAATTGATACTAATGTTTTATTACGTATCTACAAACACAGCATATTATGTCAAATAGACGACTGCACTTCCGCTCGACTCGTGTGTGTGCAATTCTCTGTGAATGTGTAAAACATGTTTGCTGGGGTGAGCGCAAGGGCTCTCAAGAAGGTCCCTGGTGCCTAAGACCACCTTAAAATAGCTCCGACTCAGGGATTAACCCTGCCGCCCCCACGCTTGTAAGCATACATGCACTTTTACCTAGGGGCGAGAATCCAAAGCAGATTCTCAAAGGGGTATGGGCCCCCCCAAAAAACAAAAACAACAGCAACCACAAAACAATAAAGGTTCAGAACAGCTGGTTTTGAGGAGTCAGGGAGAAACTGGCCATGGATGTGACCGGCCTGAAACCGGGGAGGGTCAGTGCATCCCTTTCAGCGCCGGCCTCTGGGTGTTGCACATGACCCTTCTGGGGCGACATCTGGAGGGCTATTCCGGCAGCGCCGAGGGCGAACCGGACCATGCAAAGGTTCCGGCATGTCAGCATCTGGTGGCCGGGACTTGGAGCCCAGCGTCCAGAGCTGCACCCGTGCCTGTCTCCACCAGGGATGATGGACGAGGCGACGTGTGCAGGCACCGACCGGAGGGCTGCACCAGCCGGGGGCCCCACAATTCACTAACTTTCTCGAGTCTCGGCCTCGCCCTTTGTGACAGGAGAGCGTCGCGGAGTGCGCCTTCGTGAATGCCGTCCCAGCCGCCCGACGTAAGGTGTACCGTTACTGCGGAGCAGCACAGGACCGCCCGCCATGGCCCCCGACACTGACTGCAGCAGGTTCAGCTCCTTGCTGAGAACAGACAGATGTTTACCCGCTGGCTCACTGGTTCCTAATATATGCCACGAACATTTATGTACATTATTATTCCATTTAGTTCCCTAACACTTGGTGGGTGGTTGTGTTAAAAATCCTATTTTATAGATAAGGAAACTGAGGTTCCAGCTGGTTAGGCCGCTTGTCGAGGGCCCCGGCTGGCAGGCGGCAGCGCGAATGCACGAGCCCAAGCCTCCGACTGCAAACGCCTCTCGTCCCGCCGCAGTGTGTCGGGCAGACGGAGACGCCGGCCTACCTGGATTGACTCGTAGAGACAGATTCCAGACCGACAGAGAAGCATGTGGGCAAATGCAGACACAGAAAAATTAGCTTTGCAGGGGCATGAAGGTGCTGGTTATTTTGGAGTAATTCAAGTTATCGATTTCCGTAATGGAAAAGTGATTGGGGACCTGCTACCACCTGAGAGCCGGGCTGTGCGAGGCCCCGGGAGGAGGGGTGGAGGGCGGCTGGGGCGGCGTTTCACAACCTGCAAGACCTCGAGAGGCCGCCGATGGGCCTTTCCCTGCTGTCCGGTTGGTCAGTAAACCCCCGAGGGCGAGGACCCTGCCTCACTGCCACCACCTTCCTGTCCGTCCCCAGGTGCTTACACAGGGCTGCCCCCGGCAGGTGAAGGGCAGATGCAGCCCTACCAGGCCGGCAGGGAGAGCGGGTCATCTCAGGCCCTGGGGCAGGACAGGCAGTGGTCACCCACGGATACAGCTCCACTCGGTGGTCCCCAATGACCCAGATACATGCTAAGGCAGTGACTCCGGGCCATCCCCTGTGCTGGGTGGCAGCTCTCAGTAACTTGCCCTGGCCCGATATGACCTCCGCCTGTCCCGGGAGGTGAGCGGAGGACGCTGCCCGCCTGCCATGACCCCTGTGCACCGCGAGTTTGCGGTCATGAGTCCTTCTGGGCCGAGTTCTTGGCCTGGGGAACCTGGGCCCTGGAGGGTGACGCCACCGGGAGAGGGAGGGAGGGACGGGTACGCGGATGGATCCAGAGGACGGGGCAGGGATGACTCTGCCTCCGGAGCTGTAAGTCTTGCCTGGGGATGAATCTGCTGAGGCGTGTTTGCTTTCCCTTCCTCCTTGCAGCCTGAACTGGTCCCTCTGCCATAGGCCCGTGAGCAGCGAGCAGCGGGGGACCCGGTGTGCTCTTCTCCCTCAGGGTCTACACCCAGGCCGGGGTTGTAGGGGGAGAGCTGGCCCTTAGATTGGGGGGAGGCCCTGCAGGCTGCTCTGGGGGGCTGTGGGGCAGTGAGTCTGGCTTCAGGGCTCTCCCCTGGCAGCCAGGCCGGGCACATGAGGGTCTGGGCTGAATTTTCTGGACAGGGTGGTGAAGATTCTCCTTCCGCCCCACCCTGGCCCCGTGCTCCTGGCCTGCCTCCCTACTCCGGGTTGAGCCGGGGCCTTCATTCAGAATTTGGATCTCCGCTGCACTTCAAGGTCCAAGCCTGATCCTGCTCACTGGGTGGGCACGTACCTCAGTGTCCCTCAGTGAAACGGGAAGAACGGGCATCCCCATTCCGAAGTCGCCGGTGCACTTGTGCCTCTGAGATCTTTACGTGGAGCTTTCTGGAGCAGGAGGCCTGGGGTGGCCAGGCTGGGCTCTCCCTGGGAGGAGCAGCAGAGTGGGCAGGGATGAGGCCGACAGGGGGCCGTCTCCCGGAGGGTGGGGTGCTCAGGAAAGCCCTCAGCTCCACATTTGGAGAGGACGGGGCAGGGATGGCTCTCGGTGCTCCCAGCTGTAATGTTGGGGAGCCAGGACTGTGGGGCGGGATCCGGGGGCCAGTCCGCCAGCTCTGGGCGGCCTGCTTAACCCCTCCTGCCCATCTCTGCTGTCCTCATCTCAGACTGTTCTCCCAGAGAGTGGCGGCCGGTAAGGACCGGAGCTCGTCCCAGGCGCAGGGGAGACGGGCTCTGCCCCCTTATGACCACCCACGGCCTTGCGGCCCTTCCTGCTCATCTCCGGGCTGTCTGGGGGTCTGTGTCGGCCTCTCCCACCGCAGACAGCAGCGGGCGTGGCTGGGTGGCCCGGGGCAGCTCCGACCTCTGCTGCTCAGTAACAAGTCCACCCTCCTTGGGCTTCTGCTCTCCCAGGTGCTCTGTCAGACCCGACACAGTAACTGACGTTTCACCCCTGTTTACAGACGAGAAAACGGAGGTTCAAGGACACCTCACCTACTCGAAGTCTTCGCTCTAATGCCTCTGGCTCAGGGAGGCCCACTCGTGCCTGCCCTACTTAAAATGGCCTTTGGCCTCATCCCGGCACCCCCAGATTCCCTTAGGGCTGCTCCCTCCCCAGCCCACAGCACTCGCCAGCTCTGACACACCCTGTACCCCGTTCTCATCCTCGCCAGGGTCAGTCACACACTGACTGCGCACGCCAGCAGCCAGCAGGACGGGGCCCGCACACGGCAGGCGCCCAGTCACGTGTCGCATGGACAGCTGGCTAGGACTCCCCAGGTGTCGGTGACCTGGGGGCTGTACGGCGTAGGGCTGAAGAGCCTGGGCTCTGGAAAGAGACGTTTGAATGCGGGTTCACCTCTTAGCTGGCCGTGTGGCCTCCGGTGACTTATCCCTTCCGAGCCTCAGTTTCTTGGGTAATACAATAGGCTAACGGCATCTATCCTGTCGAATGGGTTGAGCATGAGGGAGCTGGTATGTGAGGCCCTCGGCCTGCAGTGCGTGGCCTTCCCCGTGGTGTCTGTCCTTTGCTCGCATTGCTCACCCTCCATGGCCTGCCCTGACCACTCGCCGCTCCCCCCCCACGGCCTGCCCTGACCACTCCCCGCTCCCCGCTCCCCCTCCACGGCCTGCCCTGACCACTCGCCGCTCCTCCTCCACGGCCTGCCCTGACCACTCCCCGCTCCCCCTCCACGGCCTGCCCTGACCACTCCCCGCTCCCCCTCCACGGCCTGCCCTGACCACTCCCCGCTCCCCCTCCACGACCCGCTCCCCCTCCACGACCTGCCCTGACCACTCGCCGCTCCCCCTCCACAGCCTGCCCTGACCACTCGCCGCTCCCCCTCCACGGCCTGCCCTGACCACTCGCCGCTCCCCCTCCACGGCCTGCCCTGACCACTCGCCGCTCCCCCTCCACGGCCTGCCCTGACCACTCGCCGCTCCCCCTCCACGGCCTGCCCTGACCACTCCCCGCTCCCCCTCCACGGCCTGCCCTGACCACGCGTCGCTCTCCCCCCCGCTCATGGCCTGCCTGGCCACTCGCCGTACAGCGGCAGCTCTGTAGAGGGACGTCGAGGAGGGGCTGGCGTGCTCATGGTGTCGGCTGGCATGGATGCTTTCATCCTCCTTCCTCCTCCCGGATGTGCCTGTGGCTAAGGCGACACCACATTAGCCCCCGTCAGCTCCTGGCCCCTGTGGCGGGGCCCTGGCCACACAGAAGGAGCAAGACAATGGTGCCCCGGGGAGGAGAGCAGGAGGGGGCTGGCCCGGGAGCCGTGGCGGGCTGTCAGTCTGCCGGCCTCCGAGAGCACGGAGCATCCATCTTGCTGTCTCCCTGCAGTGCGGGGGCCGGAGTGGAGTCCTGGCTTGGGCCGCGGGCGGTCTGTTCGCACTGGTCTGGGTGTGATGCCCAGACCCTGGGAGGGGGCCATAGCAGCCAGAGTGACACATAATCAAACCCTGGCCCTCCGAATGGCACCTTCCCAGAGCAGGGCTGGCGACGTGCAGAGGCCCGAAGAGCCCCCGTGGCCAACTCGCCACTCTGTGTCCCTGAAGGCCAGCTCCGTGTGAGCGCCGTCTCTTCCCGGCTTCACCGTGACTGCGGGGAGGCGCGCCTCAGGTCCCTGGCCCTCCAGGGACCCCATTTCCAAGCCTGTTTCTTTGCTAACACAGTAGACTAATAGCATTTATCTCGTGGAAAGGGCGTGAGGCTGGCCAACCCAGGCCTTGACTCTGGGCGGCAGGAGATTGCGGCTTTCACATAAACCACGGAGCTGCCGGGGTGAAGAGGGAGGGTGCTGGTTAGCGCAGGCTGGGCAGCCAGACCGCCTGGGATCCCATCCTGCCCGGGCCATCCCGGCCGCGTGACCCCCGGCGCGCCACCCAGCTTATCTGTAAAACGGGGATAATTACGGCACTTTCCTCTCGGATCATTGTGAGGATAAAACGAGTTGATTCTTGCAGCGTTTCGTCCCAGCCCAGGCATGCAGAGCCCATTAAATGTAAGCTGTTATTGTCACGCAAAGAGGTATGTTCTTAGTGTATTCTTGGAGGGGATAAAAACGCTATTACTATCATTATTACTATTTGGCTTTTTTTGAAAAATGGGATGTTCTGGCAGCACGGCCTCGCCGCTGTTCAGCTGGAATGAGCGGCGGAGCCTCCATCCGATGGGCACCTGCTCCATTCGCACCGCCCTGTCCAGGCCCACCGCGCTACTAGCTGGCCCCTGCAGGCCCTTTTCTGTTACCAGGTCAAGGCCAGCAGAAGCCGACAGGGATGCCCGGAGCCCAGGCCTGAGGACAGGGAAGACTGACTTGCCTGTGTTCCAGAGGAGGCAAGGATTTGGACCTTGTGGTTCTCAGAGGAAGAGCAGTTAGAAGAAAGAGGAGGGTGGGAACGCGGGGCCTGGCAAGCTGGGCTGTGGCCTTGCAGCCCACCTCTGGGGCCGGAATATCACCAGGTGCATGCAGAGCTCCGGGTACCTGGCTCGGCCTCGACTGCAGGCCTGGGTGCAGGCCATGTTTCTGGGGAATGTAGAGTTGGTTCAATACCCGCCTCTCCTCTGTATCCTTTAGCCTCATATTCCTTCCAACACGAGCATCTTGGGGTCAGGAAGCTGGACCTCGTGGGAGGGAGCCTGTCCCGTTCTCCTCGAGGTGCTCCATCCGGGCTTGCTGAGTGACAGCAGGAGAGAACAAATGCAGGCAGCTTGCCTTCTGGTATAGCCAGATTTCCGGAAAGCCTCTGGGGTCTCGCTGCATCCACGCACGAGGACCCTCCATCTGGCCGAAGGAAGGCAGCGATCATGTGACTGTCCCCTACCGTTGTACACCCACAGCCTGGCTCAGAACCTGGCACACAGTGGGCCTCCAACCGATATTTGTTGAATAAATGAATGAACAAATCAAGCGGAAAGTCTTCTTACCGGGGTCTAGATGCTGTGGTTGTGCTCTTAACAGCTGGGAGACGTCGAATCCCGCTTTATAAGTCACTCGGCTGACTGACCTCACCCAGCAAGCAGGATCAAACGACAGACGTACGCTGATACGTGGAACTCGTCGTGTGACGGCGCGCGGCTCTCCCTTATGAGGCATCCTTTGAAGTCTGTGTCACCCGACCTCCCGATGTCCTTGGCAGGCTGGCTCATAGGTGTCCCGTGTGTTGTAGGCGGCCAGTCAATGGGCACTGTTATCTCATTTACCGCCGCATTCGGAACCATTCTCTGTGAGCTTTGGGTTTGCCTTATCTATCATCTTAGATCCACCTGCTCATTTCTAAAAAGGCAATGACTAGGGACTAGTCCACACAGTGGCTAGCTGCTGCTGCCCCTCGGACAGGATGCTGTGGAGAGAAAGGACCCAGCCCTGGCTTAGGGACCAGCTGGTCCGTGCATAGGCGGGGTGATCTCGGCCACCTCACCACTCCGGGTCTCCCCTCTGGAACCCCTCCGATCTGTAATTCTATGTCAACACACAGCAGTGGCCTTTCTAGAAGTTGGGTGATTGTTAAGTCTGTAAACACTTTCCAGGGAAATTGTAGTTGTTTTTATTTAGAAACTTTTCTTTCTTTTTTTTTTTAAATAATTATTTATTCATCCATTTATTTTAATTAGACCAGAGAGAGACAGAGAGAGAGAGGAGAAGTGAGAAAGCAAGCCACCAGGTCCAGGACTTGAACCGTGGTCGGCCATGTGGGAGTATCCAGTGCCTTAACCACTACGCCACCCGCTGGTCCCTAGAAACTTTTCTTGTAAGCTCCTGAACAGTTGGAACCAACTCTATAAACACTAGCTGCAAGGAATTCATATTTTGTGATTTATTGGGAGTATTATTACGGTATCAGAAATGGTAGGATTTTTTTTGTTGTTAAATATGTACTTAAAAGGCTTGCTGCATTCTTAAGTATGATTTTATTGTATCTCAGGGTGACTTTCTCCGTGAAGGATAGACGTGTGATTTCCAGTGAGCCCTCACTGCTGAGGCTGGTTGTGGGCATACTCCATGGCATTACAGCCCCCCGAAGGGGACTCTGGCTGCGGCGTGGCCAGGTTTCTAAGCACACTGCAGAGACCATCTCCCAAGGTGCTTTCACGAAGTCCGGGTAACCCGAGGCCAGCCACGCCTGGGTCCAGTCACACGCTGAGGGGTCTTAGAAAGGAAAGGGTCCTTAGGATATGCCAGCCCAACTCTCTTGTTTGGATTAGGGAAACTGAGGCCCAGAATAGGGAAGTGACTCCCCAGGTAAAAGGCCTGGAATACTCGCTCCTAGTCTACCCTTTTCTCATCCCACATTCCTTGACCGGGCTAATCCCTGTTTTCCCACAACATGGACACAGTTGCACACACCAAACCACTGCTCAAGCTGGGGGTGGCACCTTCTCTGTGTTTAATTGATTTTTTCCCCAGCACCACACGGTGGCAGGCCTTCTGTCAATTCAGCCTTCCAACCAGCATCTCCTTGCCCAGACACTCCTCTTTCCTACCGGCTAGGTGCTAATAACCAGCAGAGTTCATGGGCGTAACTTCTTCAGAAAAGAGGCTGGAAGACTTAGCAAGTTCAAACTTAAGCATTTTTATCAAGAATTCCCTTCGCCCTCCCGTCATCGCCGTCATCCCGGTAAGGCTTTCTCTACCACAGGAAGCCAGGGTGGACAAAGCGGAGACCGCACAGGCCAAACCAGCAGGCACATGGTACATTATCGAATCAACCGAGCAAGCAACCACCGGGGAGCCATCTTTGTTAAGGGCAAAAGAAGATGCTCACGAGACACTGGAGAATCCAGATAAGAGAGGACTATCTTGTTCTTCTGAAGGACTGAAGGAGGCTGGGTGGGGTACAGGGGAGACTTTCCTTTTCTGTTTTCTCAGAAAACATGCAAAGAAAGGCTTGACGAACAACTAAGGTCACATCAGTATCTCCCACACTTCCCTTCTCAAAGATGGCCACCCTGCTGTCCGTTCGGAGGGAGCACGCAGCAGAATCTACTGGGCGTGGACAGACAGGCAGCAGGAGAGAGATTTAGTTTTCCACAATGGTCGTCAGTTTTGTTTGTCCTTTATTGACGGGATTTAAAGTGCATAGAACTGAAGGCAAAGTCCGAGGCCTAGAGAGAGATAGTTGGCCCGAGAGAGAGGCTCAGAGATTCTAAAGGCAGCCGAAGAGTACCCACCTAAAAAGGCCACTTGAGCTGCAAAAAGGATGGGGCAGGAGACGAGAATGGGAAAGAGAGAACGGGGCAGGGTTGGGGTGCGGGTGGAGGGAGGAGATTGGGGGAAGAAGACAAACACCAGTTCAGAAAGTCAGCCAGATGACCAGGAGGGCTAGTTTCTATCCCAGCTACAACGCGGGCGACCTTAAGGTAGCGCGTGTTTTAGGAACGCTAAGAAGAGTGATAGCCTCAGGCAGGACGCGGCACCCGGGGCCCTTCAGGTGGCGGCCATAGTGATGGGGCTTCTCCGAGCCTCGGCCATGGTCTTCCCTGGAGGCACAGTGCGGGGAGAAGGCAGGGGCTGAGGCCCTCCGTGTGGGACCTCCCCAGAGCCCCCCAGGGAAGGCAGCGCCCTTGGCTCCCGGGCCGAGGCTGGGCCCCACTCACCCACGCAGGCCGTGCCGTCCTCGTTGGGCTCGTAGCCCCGACCGCACCGCTTGTTGGTCCGGCAGCGGTAGCTCCCGTAGGTGTTGACGCACACCGGCTTGTCTCGGGGGCACACGAACGGGAACTGGATGCACTCGTTGGTGTCTGCGGGGCAGGGGTGCGCTCAGCATGGGCCCTCGCTCGGGCTCTGACCGCACCCACGCCGTGGCCCTGGGCGTCTCCCCTCTCTCGGCTGGCCGGCTTCCTTATGCCAGCACCCCTTCTGGCTCTTCCTGGACTTGACCTCCCTTCACGGTGGTGCGGGGACGGCGCTCGGGTTTGGCCCTGGGTCTCCTGCCTGGCTAGCGCAGCTTTTCTGGGGAATCTCTTCATACATGGATGATTCCAGACTTCAGACGCATGACGTCCATGACCGATGGACTTGACAGTTCCCAGGTGCTGCACGACACATCCCCAGTGGAACCCGGGTGCGCCCTCTATTCCCACCTTCCCTAACTGGATCATGCGCTCAGCTGCTCAGGTAGGAACCCGCGTGACCCCGACTCCTCCCTGCTCATCCCCCCGTGTGCTTTCAGAGCGGGTCCCGTCCTCCCGCCCCGCCGCTCCCCGGCCGCCTGCTCTTCCTCACTCCTCTGCCACCCGGCCTCTGCATCTGCCTCCTCCCTGGCGTCGACTCCTCCTGGCATTCCAGTGTACAGCCCAGCTGCTGGGGGGCTTTTAAGAACATGTGCCACGCCACGCCACGCCACGCCACTCCTCTGCTTAGCTGCCACGGGCCCACACCAAGTCCAGACTCCTTCCCAGAGCCCCGGGATGAGGCTGGCTGCTGCCTCCTTCCTGCCCCTGGCACACACCCTTCTGCCTCACACTGTGCCCCTGCTCGGTGCCCTGCCAGGGAGCTCTCCCCTCGGCCCTTCCTGCCTCCCCCGGTCTCCAGAGGGCGCCTCTCATGACTGGTCCTTAAACCACCTCAGGTCCCTCCAGAGAACGCTGGCTCCCCCAGGGCAGGTGCGGGTCTGTGTCCCCAGCACCCAGTGCTCGGTGCGTGGGAGACAGGAGAGGACCGGGGGCAGCACTGGTGACTGCCAGGGTCCTTCCTGCCAGCGTGTGGGGAGGACCGCGGCTTCTACGTCCCTGCCCCATCTGTGCGCAGTGGGTGCGTGGGGGGCGTTTCCTTCTGAAGCCATGCCCGGCACCTTGCTCCTCTGCTCTCTCACCTGCGGCCCTCTCCGGGCACACCCACCCCCGACACGCCACCTCCTGCCCTGTCCAGCTCCTCGTCGGCCCTCAGGTCCCGCCTAGACCTCGCTTTCTCTAGAAGCACTCCCAAGACCTTCCTAGACTGGGCTGGGCACTCTGCTTCATGGACAAATCTCTGACCCCCACCCCCAGCCCTGGCCACGCGTGGCCGCCAGCTGTTCACCGCGTGCCCCTGCCCTTCGTTCTAGGCTCCGCCAGTGCGGGGATAGCATCCACCTTGGTCCTCCCGTCTCTCAGCAGCAAACACGTCGGCCCAGATCAGCCAGTGCCCAGCGGACTCCTGAGAACGCTGCCCGAGGCCTGAGGAAGGAGGGGCCCTTGGCTGACCCCTCAGTGCTGTCACTGGGATAGGTGTTGGGTTGAAGGTCTCCTGGACACTGAGTCCCTGAGCTGTGCTTCTCCAGCCCCAGGCCTGGGGGGCTTCCAGGAGATCACTGGCCCCTGGAGCCAATGCCCTGGCAGTGCTGCAGCCACCCGCTCCCGGACACTCGGCCGCACTGCACATCGTTTTGCCCACGCGCCCCGGCCATGTCCCCTGCCTGCCAGCCCCCTGGCTGGCTGCTCCACTGCTGGCCATGGCATGTGGCTGTCCCACCCAGTCTGGGGGAAGCACGCCCACTCCAGCCACACGGTCCCCCACACAGGCCTCCCTGCGCCCTGTCCCAGCGATAGTGCCTTTCCTCTAATGGTTGTCGTGGTAGCCAGGACAAGGGGCACTTCCAGTTCCCGGAACCATGGCGGTCCTGCCTGTCACTCACTCACTCATCCCGCCTCGCCCAGTCACGCGGCAGTTCTCCGGGCCTCTGGAGCCCAGGGACAGACACCACCCTCCCTCCCTGCCACTCCATCGTCTGTACCCTGGACCTTGCCACAACTCAGGGCAGCGGTCCCCGGATGCCAGCCTCTGCCCCATCCCTGGTCCTGCAGACAACTCACCCATGCAATGGCCATCTTCCTGCTGGGAGAATCCCTGGCCGCACTGCAGGTGGGCAGAGGCAGAGACGTTAGAGAGCTGAGGCAGTCCCCTCTCCGGTCCCTTCCTAGTCACAGTGACAGAGCTGTCACCCTAGCCCCAGCGTGAGGGGTGCTCTTGGCTCCAGGCCCGGGCTTCCCTCCAAACCCCTTCCCTTGCACTGAGACGAGACTTGGGTGGGGGAAGGGAGGCCATGGGTGGACACAGCTCAGACTCTTGCCCGTTCCCCTGGGCCCGGACCCCACGTGCCTGGGCTGGGACACCTAGTGGGACCCACCCTCCTGTGGCATTGCCTTGAGTCCGAGGCTGGGCTGTCTAGGCAGAGCAATGAGGGCCAGGAGATACTTTTGGGAGGTATCTGTCACTGCCCACAGGGTGGGGCCAGGGCTGAGGAAGGTGGCTCTTCCAGAGGAGGGAGGACCGAGGGCTTCTGTGTCTAGAACTGGAAGCACTGGCAGAGAGGTGGGAGCTGGCCGTGTCAGCCCGTGGGCTCTCCTGGGTCTACACGGGGGTCTGAGAGACCGCGAGCTGCCCGCAGAGTACGGTGAGCTGAAACCCGGCGTTTCACACGGACTGAAACATCGGCTGGCTGTACTGGCCACTGACGGGGGCTCATGCGACTCCTAGCAGGGTGACCCGTTCTCCCAAGGCCAGTGCCGGTGCTCTAATGACCACGGCTCTTCGCTCCTGGGGCTCAGGCTGCCGGGCTGCATGCTCCTGTCGCCCTGAGCTTCCCCTCGGATTCTGCGAGCCGCCCTGGACCCTCCCGTAAGCCCCCTTCTTCTGTGAGTTTGAGTGGCTTCTGTTACTTGCAACCAGCTGTCCCCCACTGGGGTCAGAGGACACTCAGAGCCCAAGGGCCTGTGCCAGGCTCGGAGCCCCACCCTTAGGGCAGCAGGAAGCCTCGCCAGAGGCTTGGGGGAACCAGGAGGCGGCGGGAGCCTTGGGTCGGTTCCCAGCTCTGCTCACCACCGGCTGTACAAACCCGGTGGGACCCGGTGGGTGCCCTCTCCTGGCCGTGGCCTCCTTCTCTGTGTAATGCCCTGGCCCTCTGCCAAGGTTTCTGTGAGGAGCAAAGGGATGTGGGTGCGATCGTGCTGTGCCCACTGTGAGGGCCGTCGCCATGAAGCCGGCCCTTTGCTGAGACCTCTGTGTTCCAGAGGCTGAGTCTGCAGCTCCCCAGAAGCCACCTTCGCCCACGGGCCTGTGGGTGGTGCCTGCTTTCCGGAGCTGAGGCCCAGCTGCCTTTGCCTACCTGCAGCGGGGCCGGGTCCTGCAGCGCGTCCTCCTCCCGGGGGTAGGGGATCTCCAGGACGGAGTTCATCTCCTCGCTGGCCACGTTCCGGCTCGCCACCTTGCCATCCGGCCATGTCACCTCCACGCTGCTGGCTTCATCTTTCCCTGTGAGACAGAGGAGGCCCGTCAGCTCAGAGGGGGCAGCCAAGTCTCGCATCAGCGAACCCATGCACTTTGTGAAGAGCGTGGACTGGACACTGGTCGTGGCGTGAGGGAACGGGGCAGGACGGAGTCCAGGCCCTGCCTCTTCAGGGCCACACGCTCAGCCATCATGGCGCTGCCCCGGACCTGCTCTGCAGTGTGGAGGCCGCTGGCCACATGTGGCTGTGGAGCATTTAAACAGGACTACTGTGACCGAGGAAGAGCATTTTAAATTTTATTTCATTCGAGTTAATGTTCACGTAGGTGGACACGCCTGGCTAGCGGCCGCATCTGGGCCGCGCGGCTCTAGAACTCCACTCGGGCACAGGCCAGCGGCACCGAGCAGTGCCGGCGGAGGTGGGGAGCCCTGTGCTGAGCAGGCCGGCTTTAAAGGCTTCTGTTCGTTCACGATAACGCGCCAGAGGGTGTGCATATGCTTGAGAGCGTGTGCACATGAGGGGAGCGTCCCCACAGGGCGCGGTCACACCGCGATCCGCCCCGGTCCTCCAGCCCGCGTGGGCGTGTGCCTGCTGTTTTCAGGCTGACTGCCCCAGGGACTCGAACCATGGTTACTGTGTGGCTTCGGGGTCCTGGGTTCCAGTATTGATCCTGCTACTAACCTGGGATATGGCAAAGGACCAGACAGGGAGTGGGCAGCCAGGAGACCCCGTCCGAAGCCCAGCCCTGCAGCTGACCCACTGTGCCATCCTGGGCACGCCACTCACGATCCACGGAGGGAGCTCTGCCAGGGGCCAGGCTTCTGCCACTGGGCACGCCCCTGTTCTCACGGAGCATCGGCACGCAGACAGATGAACAAATCAGGCCAGCTACTGACAGGCTCGGAGGGGAGGGCAAAAACAGGCCCAACTAGGGGGCCCGCCTCTGTGGAGGAGGCGTTGGAGCTAAGCTACATAAAGCCCTGGAAGAGATGGGGCGATAACGAACGGGCAGTGGCGGGCATGGGAGGACAGGGGGGACCCTTCTCCCTGCTCTACATGCGTCCTGAAGCTGCGTGGCGCCTCGCTGGCAGGAGGCGGGGCAGAGGCGCAGGTGCTTAGGATAGTCAGGCCTGGCCCAGCCCCAGTGTGGCCAACGGGCCCAGCGCAGGGCAAGGTCAGGCTAACAGTGATGGGTGGGCAGGGAGGAGGCGGGCTGGGCTGTGCCTACAGGGAGAGACTCCGCTGGGCACCCTGGGAAAAAGGCAGAGCTGGGCCCAGGGGGGAGGGTGTGCGCGGAAGTGACCATGGGCCCAGGGTCCTCAGACCCGTATACGCCCCGGCACCCCTCTCGGGCCGATGAGTGACAAGTCGCCACATGGAAGCACTGTCCTTCCCGACGTGTGCGGCACCGTTAGAGAGCAGAGTGAGTGCCCAGGGACGGCCGAGCTCTGTCAGCTTTTGGCCCTCAGTGGGCTTTACGGTGCCGCCTGCCGTGGGACGAGGGGTAGTCTGTGAGATGCTCTGATGTGTTAAAGGGGATCCTATACTTTAGAAAACAGGGCTGGAAGCCACCTGCAGACCTCGGGGAGAACCTACGTGTAGACGCCTCTGTGTAGGGGCCCGCTGCGAGGCAGGGGCTAGGACAGCATTGCGGGAGCGGGGGAGGGACCCAGATGTTAGCGGGGGCTTCCAGAGGAAGTCGCAGCTATGGCCCCGTCACCCAGCCTCCCGGTCCCCTGGGCTCGGCTCCCGTTAAGGAGTCTCGCTGGGTCGCCAGCCCGGCTGCTGCTGGGCTGTGAGTTAAGGAGGGCCAGGACAGCTGCAGCTCTGCAGGAGTCTGGGGAGGAGCAGCCTCTGCCCCTGGGCATGCGGGCGCAGGGGCAGGGAGGCTGGGAGGCCGGGCACACTCCGTCCATTGTCTCCTCCCACAGAGACTCTCTCTCCCTCCTGGCCCAGTCACACTTGTTCTGGGTTTTCTCTATCAAGTCAGAAATATTTCTTTTCTTTCTCTTAAAAAATGTGCTATAGGGTATGTGTGCTCATTTAAGAGAGAGGAAAAGTGAGACATCACCCCCACCCCACCCCCAGGGGAATGGCCAACTACAACACTTCTTTGTCACTCTCCTCTTGGGACTGGGACATGTATACACATGTGCCTGCCATGTTTTTCAAGCTGCTGGGTCTGGGACTCAAACCATGCGGTCAGCCTTTTAGGGCAGTCACCTTAACTGTCATACCACTGGCTAGCCTTCTTTTCTTTTATGTTTATTTATTTATTTCTCCCATGGGCAAGAGAGGGAGAGAGACAGAGACAGCACCCTCAACAGTGTCCCTATACCATGGTCCACAGCCAGCTCAGCCAGACCTGGATCGTGGCTACACACACTCCCAGCATGCTCAGGGGTCTCTGGACGCAAACCTGGGACCTTCCCGTGCGACACAGCATTGCAGCATTGCGTGACACCAGCCGCCCCTGGCCACAGTATGTTTCTATCAACCCCCGCTCCTCCGTCCTCTCAATCCGCAGTCCTGGGAAGGAGGGTGGGGTGGGGTCCAGGAGTGCCAACTATGGATGTCCGATGTTCGCTCTTTGTAGAACCTTGAGTGCAAGAGACGTGGCCTTTTCGGGGTACAGAACGTCCAGTTGACAAGGAGACACCTGAGCCCCAGAGCAGCGCTGTGAATATTGCCCAGCCTGGCTGAAGTGCCACAAATAACCCGTCTCCGAATAGTCACATTCACAGATGGCAGGCGGTCAGCAGTGGTGTCTCCTGGGCTTGGTCCCTGTCTCTCTCAGGCGGGGTGTGGCCTGGAGCCCCTGCACTGTGGGGAGACAGAACCCTTCTTCCCGGGACAGGAGCCCTGCTTGGCCACCATCATCACTCTCAGCTCGCGTCACTGCCAGTGCCTGGATATGGGGCCGTCCTGCAGGCCCCAAAGGTCAGCTTGTGGGTGCCAACAGGAATCACTTATGACGTGCCCCTGCCGTGCCAGGCTCTTTTTCTTTCTTTCTTTCTTTCTTTCTCTCTCTCTCTCTTTCTTTCTTTCTTTCTTTCTTTCTTTCTTTCTTTCTTTCTTTCTTTCTTTCTTTCTTTCTTTTTTAAAGAGAAATTTGTTATAGGGCATGTGCACTTGCTGGAGAGACAGAGACAGAGAGACAGAAAGTGAGAACCCCCCTCCCCAGGAGGGATGGCCATGCCACAATCCCTTCTCCTCCACTCTCCTCTTGATTCTGGACATGCACACACACCTGCCCGGCGTGAGTTTAAAGGCACCGGGTCTGGGATTTGAACTGTGGTCAACCATGTAGGAATCCAGCACTTTAACCACTACACCCCTGTCAAACCCTACCAAGTGTTTTATGGTGTTGATGCATGACCCTCCCAGCATCTCCACGGGGAAGGTGCTAGCTTTGTAGAGCTGGGACGGCCCAGAGGAGAGGGCGAACAGAACTGCTCACAGCTGCCCAGCCAAGGCCTGACTCCAGCCTGTACCCGCTCTCCCACGATGCTCCCGCCCAGCCACCATGTGCCAAGCACTTAGTGGGGATCTGGAGTTCTGCAGTGAGCGGGACAGACCCAGACCCCATTCTGGAGGAGCGGGCTCCTGTGGGAGCAGAGCATTCCAGGGTTACATTATAATAGACTGGGAAAATGCAGCACCAACGGCGTCCCTGGGTGAGGAAGGCGGGTCATTGCATTGGGGTGCTGCAGGATGAGTAAGAGTCCATGCGTCGGGGAAGGGAAGGAGCACTGTGGGCCGAGGGCACTGTGCCGGTGAAGGCACGGGGTGAAGGGCGCAGGTCCCGGAGGAGTTCCGCGTGGCAGAGTCAGTTTCGGATGGGGTGGTGGGAAAGAAGAATGCGGGGGTCTTGGAGCCGTTGTGGGAGGTGGGCTATCCCCCTTCTCCAGACGCCGCACTGAGGCTTGGCGGAGTGGAGGCCCTCGTGGGTGTCTGAACTAGGGCTGGGACCCGGTCTCCCATCCCTGGCTGCTGAGCCCTCCGCCCCAGACCGCTGGGAGCCGGCTCCAGTCTGCACGAAGCTGCACAGCCGCCCAGAGCAGCCTGTGGGCCCGCCTGCCTGCCAGGCCTGCGTGCAGGGGACGTGCGGGCTAGCAGAGGGCCCCATTAACCAGCAGCGACGCAAGGTCAGGGCGGCGGTGAGTCGCCTCTGGCAGCTTTTAAAGGACAAAGGCCAAGAAGGCACAGAGAACTGCGCTTTTCTGAAGAATTACAAGCAAAACAGATGGTGGGAATACAGTTGGTGGAATATTTTTGCACTTTAATAAAGCAATTTTTATGTGAGCCACTGAATTTTCCTTCTCTAAATGAGCACCAGCCTGCTCGGAGGCAGCTCTGAGTCACTCGCAAACAAAGAGCTGAAAGGAAGGTGGTGTGTGTGGGTGGGGCGGCTGCCTGGCCGCTGACCCCTGGAGGGGGCTGGGGGAAGGGGACAAGTGGATTTATCGATGCTTGTTTTTATTTTCTGGTGTGTGACGGGCAGGTGTAGGCGTGTGGGGGCCAGTTCAGAGCTTCCAGGGTGGGAGCGGGGGCTGAGCTGGCCCATCTGCACCCAGGGGGAGCCAGGGCAGGCCAGGGCAGGGTGGGAGGTGCTGCGGAACCTGGCCAGGGCTCCCTGAGCGAGGCTGGAGTCTGCACCGTGACAGTGACGCTGAGAGCCTCTGGCCAGCAAAGCCCCTGGGTCTGTATCTGTGCTGCAGTGCAGCCCTGGCGCTGTGGAGGGAGGTGAGAGTGCCATGAGGTCCGAGGCCTCTGCGGCTGACTGAGCAAGGCCTGGAGTGTGGGGAGAGGCAGCAGCGGGCAGGTGTTCTCCTGCGAGCCCAGGGATGAGTCGGCTTCGACACGTGGGGTGGGGAGGGCTGGGAGGCCGTCTGCTGAGAGGCTCGGTGTGCACCCTCACGTGCACGTCCAGTACCCGCACACGCTCACGTCTGACACAAAGGCGGGGGAGGTAGTGAGTGGCTCGTGGAGGGAGGGTGGGAGCGGGGTCCCTTGAGCTGGCTGGGGCCCGAGTGCTGGCAGGAGGGCATCCCACGGCCTTCTCCGCTAGACCTGCCGTCCCCACCCTGCTCAGCCACGGGAACCGCACGGCAGGCCTTTCTTGGACCCATGCTCCCACACTCCCTGCTCAGACTTGGACACAGTCTAGCTGCCCATCAACAGGGGACTTGGTAATAGGTTAGGAATACTGCCACGCAGCAGCTACTCAGCAGCCCTGAGAGATAGCCGCGGACTGGGAATAGTGGCCAGCATACATCCGTCAGGAAAGAGAGAAAGAAAGCCAATTATCTGGACAATTGAAAGAGTACAATTTTTGTTTAAAAAAGTCCCATTCATGTATCTATAAACGTGTTCCTATGTGTATGACATGTCATATAAGCACAGCAGAAGCATAGCTCTATGAGCAGGCCAGCCTGGACCACGGCTCTGCATGTTCTTTTTTTAAACAACGCTTCATATCGTTTAACCCTTTATATACAAGGGTACTGAAAGCTCATGGAAAAATGGAACTAAAGGTGTGAGTTAGGCTGGAAAGTCTGGAAATTCATGCATAGCTTTTTCACCATGCCCACCATTTTCCAGGACCTCTTTGAAGACCCCTCTCATTTACCTATTTATTATATTTCTTGTATATTACACATTTCTCCTCCTCTCACTCGAGTGTAAGATCACTCACGGCACAGATTTTATCTAGCTGGTGTTTGGCACGTACGAGGCATCCGGTAAACTCGTGCTGAATAAATGAAGCCAACGTACTGGGGGAGGGGGAAGGGGGAAACATTTACTTTTGACTTCTTATTCCAAACAGTGAGGATGTTATGGGTGAGTTTTACTCCTTGTTTAATAAGCTGTTATATTTTCTAATTTTCCTGTAACTGTAAGTGTTTTAGTTACAGTCAGGGAAAAAAAGGCTTCTGAAAACAATCGCTAATACCGGCTGCACTCAGCCCGGAGCAGGACGCTGCCCTGCTTAGAGGCCTCCAGGCCCTTCTCGAAGCAACTGACCTTGACCTTCCTGTCCTGCAGACGCCCCTCCACGCCTCACCTCTCCAACCTGGCTGTGGAGGCCTCCCTCTCCTGACTCCCTCCACTCCTGCTTCCCCGGCCGCACACTCCCAACTGCAGGCCTTCAGGCCTTCATCCAGGCCGGACCAGGTCCCTGACTGTTCTGCTCAGTCCCCATCCAGGCCTTCCAAATCCCTGCCATCATTCCAGACCCAATTTTAGCCCCACTTCCTCGAGAAGCTGCCTGGAGCAGAACGACTTCCTCTTGCCCTGTCCTCGCGTGGCCACGGGGCCAGCATGATGGTGCATTGAACCTGCCTCGCACCAGAGTCCCTGCGCCAGCGCCCTCGCCCGGCCTTCCCCAGGCGCTGTCCCCGCCTGTCTGCCTTCTCCTCCTTCACTCTCTTTCCTCGGTCCTTCTTCCATCTGGCTTTCCCCACTGGCTCCATCCGGCAGGAAGGCCTGCACCATGCTGTCCTCCTAGACCACTGGGCCTCGGAGCTGTGGGTGGGGCCTGCCCGACCCGCTGTGTCCCAGGCCCGCTCCCTGCCCTGCTAACTCAGGAGCCTCACCGCCACTCTCCCTGACTGCTGGGCCCTTCCCTAAGAGCGGGCTCCCCTGAGTAGATCCTGGCCACAGCGACAAGCCTGCCTGGGGACCGTGGGAGCAGCACGCACCAGTTGGACGGCGAACACATTCCATGGCCGGTGTGGACAGGCAAGCAGGACAGCGCCCCCCCCTCCCCCACCCAGGCGACTGCGTGGAGCCCTGAGTGTGGGAGCAAGCAGCCCAGGAGAGGCTCTCGCACCCCCTTGACCCCACGGAAAGACCCGGCCTAGTTGTCCAGTCAGGAAAGCAGGTCTCTGTCCTGTGGGGCAGATTCTGGCTGGAGGAGAGACCCAGGGTGCTCCGTAACACATGAAAACCACAGATGCAGTTTGTGGGATGCAGAGGAGAACCCGCCCCAGGCCTGGCCTCGCAGACGGGCTATGTGAGCCCCAGTTTCCTTCTCTGTATGGGGCGGGGCTGATGTCCAGTTAGACGCCTGGACAACACCCCACCTATGACACCATGAAGGTCACCTTGGTGCTTTCGTGGCCTTGTTTGGGTCACCCAGTACCCGAGGGGACATGGCCGTCCAGTGAGTAAGAAGCAGAGCGACAGGGCCTTGCTGGCTGCATGCAGGGAGGTAGGCAAGAACCCAGACCACAGGCCAGCAGGTAGCGTGGTAGTTCAGGTGCTGGACTCCCACATGGCTGACCATGGTTCGAGCCCTAGACCTGGTGGCTTGAAATTCATTTTGGGCACATGTGTGAGCATGCCCAAAATGACAGGAGGAGAATAGGGGAGAAGGGATTGTGGGGTGGCCATTCCCCCGGGAGGGCAATTTCCTGCTTTCCCTCTCTCTGGCATGCTCCCGATGGCTAAAACCTTAAAAAAAAAAGGAGAACGCAGACAGTCCAAAGAGGTGGGCACCCAATCCATCCTCCCTACTTCCTTGAGGTGCCACTCGGGCAGGTTACTGACCCTCAGCCTCAGACTCCTGGCCTGGAACACGTGGGGTATGACACCTAATTCATCACGTTGTGGCCAGAATTGAGTGACGTATCAGAGCAAAGCCCGAGCCCGAGCCTGCACCCATGACATGCGCTGTGCACAGCAGCTACTGCTGTTGTGCAGGAAAGGATCGTGTTTAAAAGCGTCTCGTACCTCTAGGGCCAGAAGAGCAAACGGTTGCCTTAGGAGCGACAGACGCCCGACCTCGGGCCGACCCCCTCAGGTGGACTAGCCCGAGAACAGCTCATATAACCAGGCTCCGGGGCCTCTAAATAGTTATTGCTTCTTTTTCAGACTGCATAAATATTATGTGTCCTCTATAAAAACTGGAGCACACATGCACACACTAAAACACGGCAGAAAAGAACCACCACAAACTCAAGCAGGCCTGGGTATGAATCCCAGCTCCGCCTGCCTGACCTCTCCTGCCTGTTCATGCAATCTTGGGCGAGTTTCATAGTTGTGATTCTCAGTTTTCCCATTTGCACAACGGGATAATAATGTCCACCTCACAGGGCGGGCGTGAGGGTTAAACGAAGTGATAGGACGACAGTGCTTGGCACGGCCTAGAAGGAGCCACCCAGACAGAATCACTGGTCACACTTTTTGTATTTCCCGCACGTTTTTTCTATGCACATATGATATGTGTATAATATTAACATATATTTTTATTAATGCGAGTCCATATTGCCTGTTCTTTTTTATACTATGATTATGTCACCTCCAGAGGTGCTGATGCCTGGGGAAGGTGTCTGATTTAACTTAGGAATATTTGACTCAATTCTTCTGAATTATTTATTTAATGTTATTTATTGTTATTATTATTTTTAATTTTTGCTATAGGGCACGTGTACTCACCAGAGAGAGAGAGAGAGAGAGAGAGAGAGAGAGAGAGGGGAAACTGAGAGAGCAAGCTGCCAGGTCCAGGACTCAAACCACAGTTGGCCATGTGGGAGTCCAGCGCCTCAACCAGCACGCCCCCTGCTGTCCCCCGCCTAACCACTGTGCTTTAGTAAAGATATTCTTGGCTCCCAATGCTTCTCAACCTTTCGCCCATTATCATAATTCCCCACCCCCCCAGGAGACTTTCAAGACTTTTTTCTCTAGTCCTCCCTCGATGCATTTCTTTATCAATGTTTTATTTTGAAACAATGATAAAGGCCTAAGAAGTTGCAAAGATGGTACAGAGCAGTCTCGGGTGCCCCCTTCCCCCAGCGCCCCCTAGTGGTTACAACTTACACGGGCACAGCGCAAGGCCACGGCCAGGGATCTGACCTTGGGACCAGGGATCTGACCTTGGTACCAGGTGTGTGCACACGTGTCATTCTGTTACACATGCAGATCTGAGCCACCACCCAAGTCAAGATAGAATAGTTCCTCTTTATCAGCGCGGTTTTTATTTTCATGGTTTCAGTTACCTACAGCCAACCGTGGCCTAAAAACATTAGATGAGAAATTCCTGAAATAAACAAGTAGTAAGTTTTCAATTGCTCCCTGTTCTGAATAGCGTGACGAGATCTTGCATGGGCCCGACCCACCACACCAGGGAAGTGAATCATCCCTTTATCTGGGGGTCCACGCTGCCTACTGACCTGCCTGTCACTTAGCGGCCATCGTGGCTATCAGACTGAAAAAGCAGGATGGGTAAGGATTGGTACACTCACGGGTCAGCCATTCACTGGGGCCTTGCCATTCGTCCCCGGAGAATAAGCAGGAGCTATCGCAGACCCGCTTCACCGCCACAAAGACCCCCTGGGACTCGGCTTTACAGTCACACCCACCTTCTCTACCCCCGGCAATTCCCCGTCTGTTCTCCATCTCTGTAATTTAGTCATTTCGAGAATGTTCTGTCAGTGGAATTGCGCAGTGTGTGACCTCGCGGCGAGTTTTTCCCTGCTCACCATAGCGCCCTGGAGACCTCTCCAAGGGGTGGCCTGTACCCACAGTTCCTTCCTGTTGTCGATGGGCATGGGCAGAAGTGCCCTTTGTGGAGCCGTCAGCCCCTTGAAGGACGCCAGGCTGTTTCTAGTTTGGGGCTACTCGATACTAAACCACTGTGCACCTGAGTGGGAAGGGCTGTGCGTGAACGTCCGTCTTCATTTGTCTCTGACAAATGCTTAGAGATAATAGCGAGGTGCTAGGGCAGTAATTGTATGTTTGTTCGTTTGAAGAGAAGCCGCCCAGCCGTTCTCCAGAAGAGGTGGACTGTTTTACGTTCCCACCAGCAAGGCGATCTCGCGAAACCACCTGGACCCTCGCTAGCAGGTGGTGCCGTCACTGGTTTTACGCTGGCCGCTCTGACAGTGCACGGCGGCGTCTCGTGAGTGAGAAGCCATACTGTTATCTGTTATCTCCCCTGCATGGGGAGCCTTCAGGAAGTTTGAGGTAACATGGAATTAAAGTATAAGTTACCTTTGGTCCAAAAAGAATGCGAAACCCATGCCTAGATCTCTCCCTAATATGCAATTTTCTGCGAACTTTGTAAAGTACCCCCTTTGTATGTATTGGGCCATCAGAAAAGTCATGACGAAGTTTTCTATGTTCTTCTATGCAAAAATGCATCCTGGCTCTCCCGATGACCCAGTATATATTGGTGCTTTTATATATATATATATATATATATATATATATATACACACACACACACACACACACACACATACATGTGTATATATAATGTATATGTGTGTGCGTGTGTGTAAATATACATATAGAAGATCTTTTCATCTCCCTCTCCCCTGCCAAGAACCACCTTTTGCCCCCTTGGGGTGACCACACTCCTTGAGAACCTTCTACCAGGGCTTGGGTGAGACCCTTTGGAGGCCGAGCCACCCCCAGAGACTGTGCGGACAGCTGGTTTGGACCAGCATGGTGCCGACCCACGTCTGCAGAACAAGGCCTCAGAGCCTGGGACGGGAGGAGGGTTGAAGGCCCTGACCCACCACAGAGGCACGGGGTGGTGGCCAGCGAGCAAGGGCAAGGAGCCCCGCCAGCACCGCCCGCTGCCCTCCTCTCCAGCCCGGGGTCTGGCATCTGCCGCAGGTGCGCCTCCAGCGCTGGCATCCATCATGGCCGTCGGGACGGGGGCACGCCCACATGCCCGGGAGGCCCCGTGGCCTGGGGCAGGCCTGTCCCGTGAGAGCTCCCGCGCCTGGCCCCGACTCACCCAGGCCGAAGTGTGCCACGGGCTCCATCTCGCACAGGTAGCCCGAGCCGCCGTCGATGATCCGCAGGTGGGCGCCGCTCTTCTTGGTGTAGAGCACGACCTTGGCGCCCCTGGCGAAGGCCCCGAAGCGGGTCCGCGGCACCACACGCAGCCAGTTGTTGCTGAAGCCCTGCGGGGCGTGGGGCAGACCAGGCCTCAGCGGGGCAGGTGGGGGACAAGGTGGGGGATAGGAGGCACCGCTGACGGGATGGCAGAGAGGGAGAGGAGGAGGAGGGGGAGCGAGGCGGAAGCCAGCAAGGAAGGGGGACCAAGCAAAGGCAGGGCCGTGGAAGGGAAGGGAGCCCCGGGAAGGGAGGGGGAGCCCGGACTCGGAAACGTGTTGGCAGAGAAGTGACAGTGGGAGGCAGAGGGCCGGGGTTTCTCCAGTGAGGCCGCCCTTCTTGAGATTTATTGTGCTCCTGGAGATTTCTTGTTTTATTATTTTTTTAAAAAGAAGGCCTCCCGCCCAGCCTCCCCAGTGGCTGGAAGTACATGTATGTGCGACCGCGTCCGGCCTTCAGTGTGGACTGGGAATTGGACCCAGGCCTCCGATGTGGCCCCGGCCAGCTGAGCACGGCACCTCAGCAGCCCGGGCCGCCGAGCTGGGCCAGCTGCTGGGCGCTGTTTGCTTCCTCCAGCTGTTTGCTTCCTCCACCGCCTGCCACGCTGGCCAAGCGGACCTCCCTGGCTCCTCTGCCCGCATCTACCCGGTCTAGGGGCCAGGGCCAGTGCACACCTGGTTCCCCCGGAAGACGGACAGCGGCTGAGCCATGGACTCTCCATGGGACAAGATGAGGTCCAGCATCCCGTCTCCATCGAAGTCCGTCACCACGCCCCCTGCGAACATGCAGAGTCCCCGTGGGCCCATGGCCTGCGGGGGCGGACAGGCCTGGCAGGCACAGCCCAGCCGTGGGTGTGGGGCAGAGGAAGAGCACGGGGTGGGCCAGGAGGACGAGGCCGATCCTGCCTGCCGTCCTCTCCACCCGGCTCGTGAGGTCCCCTCCTTCGGCCGGGCTTCGTAGGGCGAGGGCGGGTGCCCGCTGCTCAGGCCGCGCAGACCCCGGCCTTCCTGTTACGGCTCGAAGGGCCGCCACTCCTCGTGCCTGCGCGGGGCTCCCCGACTCATCTGATCAGGCATCTGCACACACGTGCTCTCCTCTGGCCCCACTGCAAGCCGAGAGGTGAAGAGCAGATCTAGTCGCCCCCGCTTTCTGGATGTGAGAACCGGGCCAGGAGACGGGGTAGCTTCCCAGGACCACGAAGGGACACGATGGCAGAAATGGGCTTTGGGAACACCGGCCCAGTGCTCCTCCCCTGAAACCAAGCCGGGGGCCAGAGCGCAGGGGTCAGACGCAGGACCTCCTGCCCAGGAGCGAAAGGGACTCCATTTTCTCTCTTCATCCCTGCCTGCCCGGCCGGGCATGCCCAGAAAGCTACTGCCACAGACTCACCGATCCCGTTCCCACCCCTGACCCCGGCAGCCCCGGGACGGGGAGGATGGCTGGTCCTCTCCCTTGCTTCCCGCCCGGCAGAGCTCCCCCACCCCTACTCCTGCCCTGGAGCTCAGTCTCCTCCCTTCCCTACCTGGGAAGACAGGCAGTGCTAGGCTGGGGGTGCAGCCCAGAGCTCTCGGGACCCCTACCTGTGCCCCGGCCCTCAGGCTCCAAGGCGTCGCCGGGATTGAGCTCCTCGATGAGGGGGTCTCCGTGTTCCCTGCGGATGACACTGTGGGAGAGGGTACAGGCCTTTGGCACCTAGACCGACTCTGTCCCTGGGCACCCCAGGTCCCACGATGCGTGGCTGCCACCTGCTCACAGACCTGCCTACACCCTGGCTGTTCCCTTCCTGGGGTTTAATTGACGCTGGTAAATATTGATTTTCCTTTCCCTAATGGATGAGTTATAGACAGCCTGAGCAAGGCCAGCTGATGGATGGAACGGGGCAGGGCTGCAACCACCTTCAACTGACCTTCGCTTTCCTTCACGGCCCGGTCTCCTGGTCCTGGGTAGTGCCCGCGCCGGGGCTGCCTCCTCCACGCCATCCCTGGGCGCCCGCGAGAAGCAAGCCCCGCCCCCTCCGTGGCCTTTACCACCTCCTGCCCCGCGTGACGGCTCTGTAAGAGCGCGTCTTATCTCCCCACTTAGGCTGCGCTCTGTGCAGCAGGACCTGTATTACCCATCCTCGCGTCTCCGCATCTCTGCGCATCTAACACGCCGGCTGGCTCTCGGGAAGCTCCGAGCACAGTCTGCAGGATGCATGAGTGGGCCCAGAGGCACAGGCAGGAGCGAGGGCCCTTGGGGTTGCCGGGGTCCTGTCTATTTTGAACTCCGAGCCACCATAATGCCCGTTCCAGAAAGGCCTGCTTTCTTCCACACAGCCCAGTGCCGATGGCGGGTGTGCGTGCCTCCCGAATTCTCACTCATGAGACTCTCACAGCCTTGGGTGTCCTGCCCTAGGCGTGTGGAGCTACGACAGGGGCAGACAGGGGACCGGAAGCAGCCTGTGTCACTGTCCCACCCCTGCAGGTGCTGTTGTCTGCCCACATCAGAGGGCACCAGAGGGCTTGATGGGGCTAGTTCCTCTGGAAGGGCCGGGGCCCCCTGAGCTGGAACCTATGGTGCCGGACGGCAGCAGGAGCTGGCAGAGTGCCTCTGGGGTCGGGCAGGTGCCCTGCGGTGGCTCTGTCCACATCTAAGCTAAGCGAATTCCCGTGCACAGCCTGGGTGGTCACAGCATGCCGAGCAGTGTCCCACGTGTAGACACGCACGGGTGTGTGCTGCAGGCGTGTTTGCCCAGCCTGCTGACCACCGACCCTCTGAGGTATGTGCCACTCAGATAAGAGGGAGGGGTGAGGGCTGGAGGGTGTGGACAGCATGAGGTCAGGCCTCGTATAGCCAAGAGTTGAAAGAGGTGTGGCGTGTCTGTGCTTAGCCATACACGGGGCAGTGGCGACTGATGAGGCTGGGGACAAAGCAGGCCCACGTGGGTGAGTCAGAGTTTGGACTTAATCCACAGGCAGTGGGGAGCTTCTGAGGGACTTTAAGTGCAAAAGGGGCGTGCGTTTTCAGCAGCTGGCTCTGCAGGACCAGAGACCAGCAGCCTGGCTGGCAGGGGTGCAGAAATCCCCGGAAGAGGCCGGGAGCGGGGCAGGAGAGCTGAGAGCCGATCGGAGGCACCTGCTCTGGCTAGGCGCCTAAGCGGGGTGACGTGCACAGTGCAGCTGTCCTGGGAGGGTCCCTGTTGATGGCTCGTGTCCACCGTCCACGCCTGGTGAGAGTCCGGTTTGGGTGCTAAATCCCTTGCCCCCGCCCTCCCCCCCACAGTGTCACTAAAGGACTTGGAGACTCAGGCACGTCGCCTGAGCCTGGATGACCGGAGAGCGCCAGCGCCAGGTGAAAAGCCCGCGCGGTGCGGGACAGGTGGGGTTAAATTTGCGGCGCTGCCAGCTGAGTGGCAGTCCCAGCTGTAGCCTCTCTCGCTCTCCGCTGTGTGCTCAGGGCCCAGCCATCTGCCATGGGGACTTGGGGCACAGCCACGTACCTGGGAAGTGGCTGCATGGAAGCAAACACTCTCACCCACTGGGCCACCACGTGGTGACTCTGTCCGCTGACAGCTCGGGGCCAGCCTGCCCCGTCCTTCCTCCCAGCCCTCCTGTGGGCAGCAGGAGGGGAGGCTGGGAGGTTTGAAGAAGCAGGCGGGACAGACAGGCAGACAGGGCAGGTGCCTGGGTCCTCGGGCCACAGAGACAGACTCCTCAGTGCTCAGGGGCCCCAGCAAGTGACACTTTATTAGCCAGAGAAGGAAAGCAGTGTCTCTGTTAACGAGCAATTGATCTTCTGCAATTAATCTGGAAGTTGTGAATAAGCTTTTTGCAAGGCACCTAATTAGTAAATCTGGTGCCTTCAGGGGGTGATTACATCCAGCAAGGATTGATGCTTTGTTAATAATTATATTTTAAAACACGCTTAGTCACAGCTCACGCTTTTTATTAATAGTTGGGCCCTCCTGGGAAGGCGGTAGGGGCCTTGGGGGGCGGAGCATGATCTGGCCCATTTCCTGGATCCAAGACCCCTGGCCATCCGCCTCTCCTCGGCTGGTCCCGAGTCCCACATGCACGTTTTAGTCCAGGAACAGGGACGTCCCAGGCCACGTCAGCTTGAGGTTTCCTCCCCAACAGCGCTTCTCAAACTATATGTAATTAAGAATCGCCCGGCACCGACTGCATTTGTTAAAATATGGATTCCTGGGCCTTCCCCTCCCCCGAGATTGTGAAGTGGAAGGTCTGGGTTGAGCTCCGGGATTCCGTACTGTGACTCTGGGTGATTCGGAGGCCAATGTCTCTGGACGCCCCTTCAGGAAGTGTTGTCCTAGGAGACCCCTGGATGCAGTGCTCAAATGCTGACTGGTCCCTGCCACCTGGGAAACCCTGCTTGTCTACCAGGGATGCTCAACATCCAGCACTTCCGGAGGGCTTCTGTGGAACACCAGCCCCTAAAGAAAAAGCTCTGGGAACCAGCAGTTAGCGTAATGGCTATGTTGCTGGACTCCCACGTGGTCGACCGTGGTTCGAGTCCCGGACCCGGTGGCTTAAACTCACGCTGGGCGCGTGTGCGTGCATGCCCAAGATCCCGAGAGGAGAATGGAGGAGAAGGGATTGGGCGTGACCATCCCCCCAGGGGGTGATTTCTCGCTTTCTGTCTCTATGTCTCTCTCGGTTGACTCCGCACGGAGTGCTCCATCCACCTTTGGGAAAGTTAAATACTCAGGGAGGGTGGCGTTGAAGGCTCTGAGAAGTCCTACAGGGAATGAACCTGTTCATCTTGGTGTAACCCAGGTTTACCTTAACAGATTCACGTCTGTAACCCTGTTTTGTGGTTGTGGACTGGGCTGTAGGAAAAGTGAGGACACATTTTTTTGTCTTTTTTTTTTTTTTTAATGAAAAAATATGTCCTGACTTTTCTGACAAGCAAATAGATTTACACTGGTGAAGCTTGGGTTTGAGGCGCACTTTGGGCCGTGTGGCTCTGCCCACGTCCTGGAACAGGGGAAGGTGCTCCTGGCACAGAACTCGCCCCCATGCCCTGCAGCCTCTGCTCAGCTCCTGCCCTTCCTTCCTCCGGTTCCTTCCTGGGGGTGTGGGGGGACTTCCTCTACCTCAGCACTGACTCCCCGTCCTTGGAACCGCCCCTTCTGACTGCGGAGCCCTTCCCCGGCCCCCCACCTCCCCAGCCGTCCAGGGCCCAGCATCTACCGGAAGAGGCGGTTGGCGGAGGAGCTGCGGTAGGCGATGTTGTTGAAGAAGACCTCCAGCTCCTGGTCGTTGTCGAAGTCGGCAGCGATGACTGTGCGGACCGGGGAGGGCATGGAGAACTTGGGCGAGGCGATGTCCTGGAGGAGAGAGGGCCGGGGCTCAGCAGACCGGAGAGTGGATGCGGGCGAGGGGCCACCCAGCCCGTGTGTGGGGCACAAAGACAGGAGGCGGCCCACCCGCACCTCCTCTCTCGCCGCCCAGGTTGGGCCTCCAGGAGCACACGAACCCTAGGCTGGTCCCACGAAGAACAAGGAGAAGAGTGACCGTCACCAGAGGCACCCACGACTGCTGTTCCCTAGACTGGGCACACGCAACCCTGCCCCTAGTCCCCCCCGCAGGGCAGACAGCATGCCCACATTACAGGAGAGGTGACTGAGCCCTGGGGGGCCGGCCAGGGCAGCCCCTTGGGGTGCTGCGCCCTCTCTGCGCACACTTCCTCCCCTGCGGCTGAAGCCCGTGGACACGGAAAGGGCTGCGCACTGGAATGCGGGCTCCCCGACTGGCTGCGAGCTCTGAGGCAGGCTTAGCTCCTGGGGTTGCACCTTCCTCATGAGTAACGGGGGGACAGGAGTAGTGTTCGGCGTGGAAGTCATGATGCATTTTTGCATAGAAAAACAGAAAAACATGCCATGATTCCCCCCCGCGACCTCGTGGCTGCTCTCCCCGAGAGGACTTCAGGAGACACGGCCGCCAGCCTCACGGGGAGCAGGAGGTCGTCCAAGGCTGTGCACCTACTGCCTCATGCTATTTCTTGGGAGCCTTTAGATTTTTTTTTTTTTCTTTCTGAGTCATCGCGCTGAGGGGTTGCAGCATCACCCACGCCTGTCTGGGATGCATGGGGGACCCCACACCTGGAACAGCCCCACAGGGACGCCCACGTGCTGCAGGGCCTTGTGTGGGCCTGGTGCTGGGTGCGGGATGTGCCTCTGCCGTAGAGACAGACCTGAGCGAGTGCCTCTGCTGTGGTGGGCCTGTCCACACCCCAGATCATGTGGGCAGCCCCTGTGGCCCTCGGCCTGGGTATGCCTGCAGCCCCTCACTGCAGGCCCTCTCCCTTGGCCACAGGAAAGAGCCAGCCTGGGGCAGCTGCCCGCTGTGGCAGGCCTGGGAGCGGGGCTGTCCCCATCGGTGCGGCAACGTGGTTGGCTGCCGGGGTGGGCTGGGCAGGGCCTCGAGTGTTGGGGAACAGAGACCTCAGGATCTGGACCCCGCTGTTGCTCACCGACTCTGAAATCAGATGCCTCCACAGCCCCCTTGGGTCGCCTCACTGGATGCCTGCGCTTTGGAGCTAGTGTATGGAGAGCTCTCAGCTCACTCCCCTGCCCACAGGAGGCACCTGAGGAGTGGGGCACTTATTATTATTATTATTAGTAGTAGTAGTATTGCTCCTGTGGGCTCTGGGAGGGGCGGTCAGGAGCAGTAACGGCTCTTGAACCTCAGCATGCTGGCTTCGGGCGGGCAGGGCAGGGCAGGGCAGGCAGGGCAGGGCAGGAGAGTACTTCGTTGTGGCTGGTCTGTGCACGCAGGGTGCTCACAGCATGCCTGGTCTCTGCAAGGGGACTCCAGTGGCACTTCCTGCCCCAGTGTGACAACCAAAGGTGCCCCAGGAGGGGGGGGGGGGTCAGCTGGCATGCTGAGAGCCTATTGTGTAAAGATGGAGACCAGGCCTCAGACCTCCCTTCCGGAGTTCAGGCCATGCCTCCTCCGGACCCAGAGAGCCTGCATCTCAGGACTCAGCCAAAAGGGAGCAGCTGGGCCCAAGCACCCCAAGGTGGCTGCCCATGGGGGAGGGAGCTCATGGTGGTGGCCTCTCTGTGGTCGCACAGATGCAGGTCCCTGGAGACTTCCCTGGGACCATCAAGGGAAACATTAGAACCTTCTCATTCCCTTCGTTTTTTTTTTTTTTTTTTTTTTTTTTTTTTTTTTTTTTTTTTTTCCTGTCAAGACCTAGGTATAGGGGTCAGCAGATGGTGTAGTGGTTACATTGCTAGACTCTCACATGGCCAACAGCAGTTCAAGTCCCGGACCCGGTGGCTTGAAACTCACACTGGATGTGCATGCATGCCCAAGATCCCAGGAGTATGGAGAAGGGACTGTGTCGTGGCCGTCCCTCCTGGGGGGTGATTTCTTACTTTCCCTCTCACTGTCTCACTGTCTCTGTCTCTCTTTCTGGTGAACTCACGTGCCCTAAGGCAAAAACCTCTTTAAAAAAAAAACAACAACAAAACCCAGATACATCCCGGACAGTCCTGCCTCCCTGGGATCGGCTCCATGACCCCACACCCTTCACCGCGCTCTCTGAGGACACCCCAGACTCAAGCCCATCATGCTGGTGGCTCCTCCATTACTGTCCCCAAACAGCCCCCGGGAAGAGGGGCACAGCGAGGGTCTGAGGTCACCGTGCCCACCACCCGCTGCCTGTCCTAGGGGGTGGCTGCCTGGAACGTCCTCCTCTCTCTCCACCACCTACCCTTGGTCTGAACCTCTAAAAAGCTCAGAACTTCCCGGGGCCACCAGGAGAGAGGGCTGGTCTGGAGAATGCAGCCCCCTCACCGGCTCCCACCTGGCCCGGGAGGCCTCCCCTCTGCCCGGTGCTTACTGCTCTGAGTGCTGGGTCTTCACAGCTGCCCAGGCTGGAGCCTGTCCCGTGCTGCCATGTCACCCTCATTGGGGCCTCCATGCCCACCCGGGTTCTGGGAGCCCAAGCCTGCTCTCGGCACAGGGCAGGGCTGCGGCTCCTTCGACCCTCCAGGCCCCTCCGCGGTGCTGGGCGGGGGACAGCGGGGCCAGAGCCCACTTACCCGGAAGCGGACCTTCCCGTGGGCGCTCATCTGCAGGTAGAGGCGGTGAGGGCCGTTCCAGTTGCCGTAGACGATGTCCACCTTGCCGTCCCGGTTGAAATCGGCCAGGGCGACGCCTCTCCCGTGCTGGTGCGGGTCGTCCACACCTGGGCGGGAAAGGCGGGAGTCTCAGGGCGGTCCCTTGCACACTCCACAGACTCCTTGCTCGAGTGCCACGGTGAGCAGCCAGGGAGGAAGACCCTGCCCCAGTGGCTGCCTCCAGGACGGGGCAGGAGGGGGCGGGGCGGGGGCGGGGCCACAGCAGCCTCAGGACCCCGTCCAGGTGAGGTGGGACAGACACCGGGCTGCTGCGGACCGCACGCTGGGGTTCTACTTGGTTCTGGGCGGCATGGCGGGGGCAAGGAGACTGGTGGAAATTCTGGGGGACCACAGCCCCCTCCCTGGCCACCCCCAATACTGCCACTGGGAGACCCTAAACCTCCCTGTGGCTCTCCAGCAGTCTGGGCAAATGGAAATCTCTGCCGCAGAACACAGGGCTCTGCCCGGCCAGCCCTGCCCACCTTCCCTGTCTTTATTGGCGGCTCCATCTCACTCAGCCTCTGGTCACCCCGTGGCCCTTTCGTCCTCAATGAACCCAGCTCTTTCCAGCCACAGGGCCTTCGCTCCAGGCGGCTCTCCACCTGGGCTGTGCTCTCGGGGCTCCTGGTCACCTGCCTCCTTGTTTTTCTGCTCTCAGCTGCAGCCTCACCTCTGCGGGGAAGCCTTCCCTGATCATGTAGCTAGAGGGCCACTCCCACCCCCCAGCAAGCTCCCTGACGGTCAGCCACTGCCTGCACGTTCTGGCCAGTGTGCGGTTACGTCCCTGGCGGGTCACTCGACCTGACGCTCCATGAGGCCAGGGCCCGTCTTCTAGGCTCACCTGGGTACACGCAGCCTCTGCCTCAGTGCCTGCGGTCGCCTGCGCATTCCCAGTGAGACATAAATAATACGGCAGAAGGCCGCCTGGGGACGTTGGTGACAGCGGAGGAAACCCTGCCACTGTGACCGAGGAACCACAGCGTGGCTCGGGAGCTCTGGGAAGGGAAGCCTTTGTGTCCAGTGTCATTGCTTGTGCCATCCACTCCTGAGCCGATGCTGGGGGAGGACGGAGGGTGGCTTCGCCCAGAGCCATGGCCGGCTCTCCTGGCTGCCCCAGGCGGACATGCTCCCCTGGGCCAACCATGGAGCTGGGACGGCGGGCAGCTCTGAGGGCTCAGGCCGACCCCTTAGGACAAACGGCTGTTGGTGGTTAGGCCCTCAGGGTGGTGGGCAATGGAAAATCCGATGTGGGTGGGGACCAGAGGTCTCAGGGCGCAGGAGGCCTTGCTGTTGCAAACATGGCGGCCCTGTGCGTGGAAGCCAGCAGAGGGTGGCGGTGGGGCTCCCGAGAACCTGGCGGCTGAGCACCCTTTAGGGAGAGGGAAGGGCATGGGCCTGGGAGATGGGGAGACGAGACCCAGGCTCCGGACAGAGGGTTCGCAAAGGACCAGGGCAGCCTCCGGCCCTAGGATGAATACCCCATTAATTCTCTGCGAAACTGCCCGGCCCGAATGTCGTGGCCTTCCGCGTCGGCCCATCTCTCTCCTGTCCGTGAGGCACCCTGACAAGCGGGCTCCCTTGCACGGGAATGAGCGTGCCAGGCTGCACTCCACAGCGGCATCTGTTTGGGTGATGAATGCCCCCTGACATGTCTTGTTAGGCCCCTGCCGTCATTCTGACTTTCAATTACGGGCCGGCACCTTCCCTCTCTCCTGTGACACCTTCTCCCGCTCCGACCTGCTCGCTCGCCTCTGCCTCAGCTCTTTACCGCCTTCGCGAGTCCTCTAGGTCCCCCACTTCTCCTCCCTTTGCTTTGATTTTGCAGCAATGAGGAAACTTGCTGCAGAGTGGAGCATGAGGGGAGGTGAGTCGAGCCGGGGGGAGGACCGGCCCGGGAGAGGCACGGCAACGCGGGGCTGGCTGGGACTTCCGGTCAGGAGTCCCTGGCGGCCAGCTGGACAAGCAGGTATTGAGTCAAAGACGACACACTGGCCCAGGGGCAGGGTCTGACGCCAGCTGCCAGCACGGGCTGGACTTGTGGGACCTTTGCTCTGCACGGCCAGCTCCCCCTGACTGCTGCTTCTGGAGTGAGAGCTCTCACTGTGGCTCGGAGCAGGAGGGAACCGAACCTCCCACTCCCTGACAAGGCGGGAGGAAGCGGTAGGGAGGAGAGGTCGGAGGGCGGTTGATTACACCCACAGGCTTTTACGTGGCGTCCACGCTGCCACTCGGCAAAGTTTATGGGAGACCCCGGGGGCCAACGTTATGTCAAGAATGAGTGGGGCATGCCCAGACCTGGGGGGGCTCGTGGACACATCACAGTGACAACGTAGAAGCCAGAGAGAAAGGAACACACTGGGCGGGGACACGGAGGAGGAAGACTGCTCTGCCGGGGGGGGGGGGGGGGCGCAGAGGGCTCAGGAAAGGTCTTAGAGGTGACGGGGCTGTGCCGAGGGCGAGGTAGAAGTCTGCAGATAAGGCAGGGGGAGGGCAGCCCAGGCAGAGGAACGGCAGGTGCCAAGGCCCTGAGGTTGACGGGGGATGAGCACCGAAGGAGGGCGGGGAGCAGAGCTGGGGCCCAGGACAGTATTCGGTGTGGACTTCCTCCTGCTCACTGTAGCTATCCGTGCGTGTGCATGTGCGTGTGCGTGTGCGCGTGCGTGTCAGGAACGCCAGTGCCTTTTCTGTGTGGGGTGGCCGTATCCAGCTCCTGGCATCAGCCTGGCCGTCAGCAGGGGTTCCATGAAGGGTTACTGGTTGCACGAGATGTTTAAGATCAATGTGGGGGCACCCTGGGGAGAGGCAGCTTGGAGGGACTGAGGCTGACAGACGTGGCAGGACTCCTCCTCTGGATCATGGGTCCATTTCTGCTGCTGGAACTGACGGTGGTCAGGAGTTCCAGACCCGCTCCGGGCAGCCAGGGCACCCGGGTGAGCAGTTGGAGGTGATGAGCACCGTTTCTCTAAGCGGGCAGAGACCACCGGTCTGCGGTCCCCGTACCCGCAGTGCAGCCTCCCCGTGTGCGGGTCCCTCCCTTCCCGAGCCTGCAGTGCGGCCTGCCTGTGTGCGGTCCGGCCGTCCCCGCACCCGCAGTGTGGCCTCCCTGTGTGCGGTCCCGCCGTCCCCGTGCCCGCAGTGCGGCCTCCCTGTGTGCGGTCCGGCCGTCCCCGTGCCCGCAGTGCGGCCTCCCTGTGTGCGGTCCCGCCGTCCCCGTGCCCGCAGTGCGGCCTCCCTGTGTGCAGTCTAGCCGTCTCCGTGCCCACAGTGCGACTTCTCTGTGTGCTGGTCCCACCCTCCCTGAGCGCGCAGTGTGACCTCCCTGTGTGCGGGTCCCACCGTCCCCATTGCCCACAGTGCGACCTCCCTGTGTGCGGGTCCCGCCATCCCCGTGCCTGCAGTGCGGCCTCCCTGTGTGTGAGTCCCGCCCTCCCTGAGCGCGCAGTGTGACCTCCCTGTGTGCGGTCCGGCCATCCCCGTGCCCGCAGTGCAGCCTCCCTGTGTGGTCCCGCGGTCCCCGTGCCCGCAGTGTGGCCTCCCTGTGTGCGGTCCCGCAGTCCCCATGCCTGCAGTGCGGCCTCCCTGTGTGCGGGTCCCGCCCTCCCTGAGCGTGCAGTGTGACCTCCCTGTGTGCGGTCCCACCGTCCCCGTACCCGCAGTGCGGCCTCCCTGTGTGCGGTCCGGGCGGGGGCACCACTCACCAGCGCTGGCTGCCGCGTCCACAAACGTGCCATCACCCCGGTTGTGGAAGAGGAAGTTGGGCCCATTCTCGTTGTCACAGAAGATGTCGGAGGCACTGCTGCTGAGGATGGGGCCCACGCTGACACCTCGGCCCCCTAGGAGAGGACAGTGGCCCACAGTAAGCACTGGATGCAAACCCCGGGGCTGCCTGGAGGAAGCCGGCAGCCTTTGCAGCCTCTGAGAAGCTGCAGTGGAGGCACCTCAGAAGAGCACGGGGAGCATAATAACCCTCCAGGTGCCCCCCAGATTTAGGGTAAATCAGGGTCCATGGTCTCCATAAACTGGGGTGGGGGGGCCACATGAGAATGAGGAGAGGGAGGAGCTCGGCCGAGTCCCTTTGTGCCCAGGGACTGACTCCACAGATGCCAGCGCCCTGCCCTGCCCTGCCCTGCCCTGCCAGGGAAGTGGCTGAATCAGTGGTCCTGAACCCAGCTCCACCCTCAGCATTCTGCCCACGTCACAGGTGCCCTGCCCACCTCCCCACTGCCACTCGGGTCCAGATGGTCCAGATGGCTGGGTGTGCTCCTGTGGAGAGCCTCCAGGGAGGGGTTCCCGCTGTAGACACGGGACCGTGTTGGACCGACACGTGGACGACCGTGTCCCCCCGAGCCGATTGTCAGCTGGATCACGGCACCTCTGCACGATGGCCGCTCTGCCGTGACTACAGAGACTGCCTGCATCCGTATGTATTGACTGGAAGACCGTCCACGGTACGGCGTTAAAAGAAAAAGCAACTTGCCAAGTAATGGTATGGTGTGATCTTACTTTTGTTAAAAAAAAAATAATAGACTACCTGCTATTTCTGAACACACATGTTTGTGCACGCCTGCTCAAATCTGGAAACAAGAGGGGAAGGCCATGCCCCAAGCTGTCGACTCTGGCTGCTTTGATGGGGCAGGGTTTGGGAGGGAAGGGGAGACAATATTTGGCCTTTTCTTTGAATATCTTTGTATTGTTTGGCTTGTTGAAACAAGAATCACTCCTGTGGTTTGAAAGAAAAGAGGCTTTGAAGTCTCCAGGATCAAATTTGAGCTACCATGTCAAGAAATCTAACCTTAATACGTCTTGAGTAATCCACCCCCAAACAGCGGGCTTCAAATACAGGGGCTCTGTCTGCCTGGCTGTACTTCCAGGAGAACTCACACCTGTGTGGAGAAAGCCCTTTCTCAGCTCCACCCCAAACCTTGGCAATACCAGCAAAACCCAGCCTGGGTAGGCGCAGGGCTCTGCAACCTCGGGCGGGCGGTTTAAGTTGCTTTTTGAGCCGCAGCTGTGAAATGGGATAGTCTGAGTGGCTTTTTCTGCTTGAGGGTTTTTGAGAGGATCAAATGAAGTGAGAGATACCTGTGAGGATGGGTCCTATCAAAAAAGATGAAAGACGGCAAGTGTGGGCGAGGACGGGAAGGGAAGGGAAGCCCACGCTGCTGGTAGGAATGTACACGAGTACGGCCGCTATGGGAAACGGCAGGCAGGTTCCCCAAAAGATGAAACCAGAGCTGCCATTTGATCCACAGTCTCACTGTTGGTATATATCTAAAGGCGACGAAATCAGTTATGTCAGAGAGTCTGCAATCCCACGTTCATTATAGCGTTATTCTCAATAGGCAAGATGTGGGCACCTGACTGTCACCAAAAGAATGGACGAAGAAAATGTGGCTGGGGTGTGTGTGTGCGTGTGTGTGCGTGATGGAATATTATCCAGCCTTTAGGAAGAAGAAAATCCCGTCATTTCGACAACATCTGTGAGCCTGGAGGACACTATGCTAAAGTAAAATAAGCCAGGCTCAGACAGCAACGGCCACAGAATCTCACTGATACGTGGAGTCTGAAACGCTGCACTCACAAAAGCAAGAGTAGAATGGGCGGTGGTTCCCAGGGGCTCGGGGTAGGAGCTGGGGAGATGCTGGTCAAAGGACACCCGGCTTCAGTTAGGAAGGAGAGGTTGGAGAGGGCGGCTGTCCACGGTGACGACAGCTGACAAGGACGCGCTGTGTCCTTGAACTTGCTAAGAGGCGATTTTAAGCGCGCATGGAAGGGATGCATCTGTTAGTCAGGGCGACTTGGCCGTCTCCCAATGTACACGCATTTCCAAACCTTGCTGTATGTGGTAAGTACATGCAATTCTTATTTGTCAATTTTAAAAATGAGGAGAGATACGAGGGGGCCCGTGAAGCCGACGCCCTTGCTCCTGGACGGATTTCTGCGCCGGCTGCAGGAGTGACGCCCAGGGCTGTGGAAATGCAGTTGCAGGCTCTAGTGGGTCAGACATGCAGTGCAGTAAGACCCGTGTGGTTCGTGTGCACAGTACAGCTGAGAGTGTGCTGTGGGCCCAGCTGCGGGAGCACACACTCCCAGGATGCCGGGCTCTGAGGCGGGACCACGCGGGAGGCATGGGTTTGATTCCAGGTCCAACTGCAGCTGGTGTGTTGGCACACCTGCCAGCGAGCCCAGTGACAGAGACGGCTGGGACAGCAGAGTTGTGACAAATGGAGAAAAAAGAAAGCAACGTACCCCTCAGAAGGGCTGTCCGTGCAATAAGAACAGTGAGTAGAGCACTCTGGAAGAACTTGATTTTCTTTAAAAGAACAGAGAGCTCGGACAGACCCGTGAGATGGCGCCTCACCCGTCACCCACCTCTGGACAGGGCGGAGGTGCCCGAAGTGACTGTGCTAATTTGGGACAGGGTGGGGGTCCTCTGTGTCCCTATGCCCCTCCCATCCTCTGGGAGATGCCACCAGAAGAAATCAAAGGCCCTTTCTCACCTGGGCGAACAGAGCCCGGGCATTTGGGCCAGAATTGCCACTGTCACTGATCTCCTGGTTGGAGACCTTGTTAACACGTTCCGGTCCCTATGCCTCGGGAGTCCCCCGATAATCCGATTAGAGCTGAAGGCAAGCCTGAGCCTCAGGAGCCATTCACACCGCTCCCTCCAAGGCGCGCCTGTGCTTTCCTGAGAGAGCCGGGGTGGTGGGGGGCTCCCAGAGGCCTTTCCTACAGCCAGCAGGGCAGGGACGGGCAGGGAGCTGGGCACAGCCGGGCGCAGCCCCTGCCCACCTGCTGGAGGCCGTCTCTGTCCCGGTCCTGCCCGGCTCCAGCCCAGGCCCAGGTTTCCGTGAGAGCGCCTCGGCCTTGCCCAGGCCCCTGGACGTTCCAGGTGGACGTTCCAGGTGGCACTCAGAGACTCGCTGCCATGCCACTCCATCCTTCTTCCCGCTTCGGCACCCTCCGATTTCTGCGCTGCCTCTGGCTCCTAAGCTGTGACACATTCCCTTCATTTTCTACAAAGCAGGTTATTTCCCTTTTGGACAAATTTCTAAATCTTTCTAATTAACTAATTGGGTTGGGTTGAAGCCTTGCACCATTTGTAACCTGTAATTACTAGAAAATTGCCATGGTAACCACACTACTAATTAGCGACAATTTATTGCCATGGCAACCAGACCATAACAGAGATGTTACCCACAACTCCTTCCTAGCACTTGGCTGCACAGTTGGGGCGTAGGTGAGTCAGGGACCGCCTCGTGGGCACCAGTCCCACAGCCCCTCAGGTGGGGTCTGAGGTAGGGATAGCCAGGAGTGGGCGCCCCTCACTGACGCCCCAGGGAGGCCATCCCGGGTCGACATACGAGTCCTCTGCAAGTGAGTCAGGCCACCCATCATAAAGGCAGCCGGCCCTCCTACTCCCGCAGCTGACTGGCGCCAAAGGCCTCTCATTCAGGAGGTCCCCTCCTCTCCCTCCTCCTTTGTCACGCCCACCCTCCTCTCCGCCTAAGGCTTAGCAAACACTACCTGAGGCGACCTGGTAGCAGTTAGGGACATCTTTATTTAGCCTTGGAAAATGATATCCCAATAGGCAGTTAATTTCACTTTGCATGAATCAATTCTTTCATTTCCTTAGGGAGATTTTTGCTATAGGGTGCGTGTGCTTGCTGGAGAGATAGAGAGACAGAAAGTGAGAAATCACCCCCTAGGAGGGATGGTCATGCCGCAATCCAATCTCTTCCATTCTCCTCTCAGGATTTTGGGCACGCACGCATACACACCCAGCGTGAGTTTCAAGTCATCAGATCCAGGACTTGAACTGCGGTCGGCCATGTGGGAGTCCAGCAACATAACCATTATGCCCGCCGTCTGTTGGTCCCAACAATTCTTTCACATGGGGCAGGGGAGAGGTGTCTTCAAAAGTTCATATTCTGAAAATTCATATTATGTGTGGATTTCCAAATCCTTTGCACAAAAATGATCTTGTTCTTTCATTCCATTTTCCATGAACTTTTTGAAGTCACCGTGCATTCGCGGCCAGCACCTTTTTTGGGGACAAGCAGTTTCCCAACTGAGGCTGGAGAGGCAGGACGCGCGGTGGGAAAGACTACCGGGGTGGGGGTGGAAGGGCCAGGTCTGCGCTGTGTGACCTTGGGCACATGCCTGACCCTTTCCGGGCTCAGTCTGCTCACCTGTAACATCAGACGATGATAATAGATAATAATAATGGCTGTCAGGAATATTAAGCGAGCTGGTTTTTGGAAGGTACCTCGGAAAATGTCAGGTGCCACACAGTCATTAGCTGCGACTATTTACCACCTGCTGGGTGAGTAATATCCCTTTATTTCCCGGCACTTTCAAGCTTCAAAGGCCTCCTTGTTCTGCTATGGCTGTGAACCCGTTCCAGAGGTAGAAGCTGGCTCATCTGCCGGGCTGGGGGCCGGTGCAGTTACAGGGGAAGGCTCCTCTGTGGCCCTCACCTCATCGGGCATCCCAGCAGGGGTTCCCCCTGAGATCTCATTGAGCTCAGTGCCCACGGGGCAACCTTGCTCCCCCTCAGGAACCGCACCCCTAGGAAATGCATCACCCAGCAATTCGGGGATACAGGCTCATACAATTTGGGGGCAGTGACCCATCTCTCAGACGGCCTCCAGGTCAGCCCCTAGACTGGGGGACCGTGGGTGAGGACGGAAACTGTGGGGAGACCCAGGGACGAAGCAGGGACTCACAGAGCTAGGGAAAAGCCTCCGGCCCGCGCAGCCTCTGCCCTTCTCTGGCGGCAGAACTTGGAAGCTTGCTCTCCTTCCCCAAGGGACAGGCCTCGTCTCCTTCCCCGGGAAACGGGTGGGGGATGAGGAGAGCCCCGAGGCTCCTTCGGACTTGGCTTCCAAGGTGCACAGGTTAATGCCAGGCCCACGGCTGCCTGGACTGGAGCGGGGACCCAGGTGAGCGCCCCAGAGCCGACATTGTGCCACCCCGACTCCACACCCTCTGCTCCCCTGTGGCTCTGAGGGGGAGGCCCGTTAGCCAAGGAACTCGGACTGTGGGGTTCGTCTGGTGAGACCTTGATAGAAATAGGATTTCGGAGGACACCGAGGCCTGCAGGTTAGCGAGAAAACCCAAGATACTGTATGAGTCAGGTAAAGACGCTGGAAAGTGTGGGGTGGAGGGAAGGGCAGTGTGTGCATGTGTGCATGTGTGTGCATGAGAGGGGGTGAGAGGCAAAGGGCAGGGTGGTATCACCCTAAATTTCCTGAAAATAGCCCGAAACAGAACAGCAGAGCTTTGGTGCTGGTACAGCCACCCTCGAGCTCCAAGTGCCTTCAGAGGCGAGGCAGGGCTCCGGTGTGGGGGTACTGGACAAGGATGCCGCCCCCCCCGCCTGCCCTGGCTGCAGAACGTCGAGGGGATGGAGGCGGGCAGCGGGGCAGGCTGCGTCATTTGTCTCGGGGTGGGGCCAGGGCCGGGCAGAGTCCCAGCACCTGAGTGTTCATCTCATTTGGGCCTCAGCACTCAGGCATGACTGATCACCACCCTTTTCTTTCTCTTTCTGGCAAATAAAAAATTATAGGGCCAGGGACCAGCAGTTAGTGTACTGGCTATGTCGCTGGACTCCCATGTAGTCAACCGCGGTTCGAGTCCCGGACCCGTTGGCTTAAACTCACGCCAGGCGCGTGTGCGTGCGTGCCCAAGATCCCGAGAGGAGAATGGAGGAGAAGGGATTGCGGCGTGGCCATCCCCCCTGGGGGGTGATTTCTCGCTTTCTGTCTCTCTGTCTCTCTCTTTCTGGCGAGCGCACGTGCCCTATAGCGAAACCTCTCCAAAAAAAGAAAAAAAAAATTAGAGGGCCAGCTGGGTGGTGCGGTGGTTAAGGGGCTGGAGTAGAGAGCAGATCAGGATCACATGGCGGACTGCACGGTCCACGTCTTGGACCCGGAAGCTTGTAAAGCACGCCAGGGGCATGTGCACGGATGCCCGAATCAGGCAGGAGCATGGAGGAGAAGGGATTGTGGTACGGCCATCCCCCTGGGTGGTCTCTCTCTCTATCTCGGGTGAGCGCATACACCCTGTGGCATACACACATAAAGTGATATTTATCATGCATAACGTAGTGTTTTGAAATAAGTATACATTGTAAAAGGGCTAAATCGAGGTAAGTGGCATGCATGAACTCCCGTACCTGTTTTGTGGTGAGAACACCGCGAATCTCTCCCCGAGCCGTTTGAAGACGGCAGCACCATTGACTATCATCGTTGTGCAATAGTCTCTCGGACCCTTTGACTGACACCCCCATCACCACCGCTTTCAGGTGAGGAAACTGAGGCTAAGAGAGGCCAATGGAAAGCCAGCGGGAGGTGCGGCCACAATCCAAGCCCACGTGCATCTCCAAGGCTGCTTCTCTAACGTCTAAACCCCCTTTCAACAGGGAAGGGATTTGTGCTGGCAAGCCTGGGGGTGTAGCCCAACACGGCCAGACATAAAAAAAAAAATCTCATGTGCTGGGACCAGCAGATGGCGTAATGGTTACCTCGCTGGACTCCCACATGGTTGATTGCAGTTTGAGTCCCAGACCTGGTAGCTTGAAACTCATGCTGAGCACGTTTGTGTGCATGCTCAAAATCTCGAAGGGAGAATGGAGAAGGAACTATGGTGTAGCCATCCCCCCTGGGGGGTGATTTCTTGCTTTCTGTCTCCCTGTCTCTCTTTGTCTCTTGGCAAGCACACATGCCTTATAGCAAAAATCTCTCTTAAAACAAAAAATCTCGTGTATTAGCTGAGAAAAATGCATACAAGAATCACATTTCTATTCTATGATATATCTGTGTTTGTTTTAAAAAGAAAAGCAATGTCCCCTCCTGACAGTCATCAAGTGCATCTGACACCCAGAGAAACAGTCCTGTTATCCTGGGCTTTGGGGTCCCCCTGGCGGGCCTATGCTGCACTCCCAGGGGGCCCAGGCCCTGGCTGGTCCCTGCTTCCGGCTCTGGCTGTGCTCCTGCTAGAAGGCCAGCACCCGCCCGGAACCGGGAGGCTCCTTGGCTCCCACCCTGTGCTTCCCGGGCGTGCCTCTGGTGGAGACCCGCCAGGAGGCCTCAGCTGGGCTTTAGGCATCTCCGTCTCCTCCAATAATGACTTTCTATAAATCAGATCTGCCCTCTGCTTTGCTCCACACTGCTCCCAGCCAACAGCAAAACTCCCCGCCCGACATCATAAATCCACCTTCATTTTCTTTCCAAATTTCTTTTAAGGCTTCTTTAATCACCACCTTGCAGTCATGACAGATGCTCCCTTCAAGGGAGGCCCGAATGCAGAGTTCCTGGGTGGGGCCCGGGGAGGGAGGTTCAAGTGGGAAGGAGGGAGAAGCTGGTTCCGGAGGAGTGGGGTAAGATGCCCGCCAGGCAGGGATGGAGGGACACACAGAGCATGCGTCCAGGTCAGGGGCTGGCCTGCCCCCTAGTGTGTGTCCCGGCCTGCCACGGAACCCCCTGCACCCCAGGTGCCGGGCAGAGGGCCCTGCCTCACTGGCAGAGCCTCTGGGCAGCAGGGTGGGCACTGCCTGTTGCCAACTATGTCCCTCGTTTAGCCCTTTCCTTCTCAGACACCCCCACTTTGAAGGGGCGAATGCTGAGGCTGGGAGGGCTTAGTAATCTGCCCCCTGGGATGTGGTGGGGGTAGGATCTGCACCTGGCAGCCTTGGTCCCTCGGTCCCTTGAGAGCCGGCAGGGTGGCCGCTAGATGGCACTGTGACCCAGCGGAGCGGCGCTGGCCATGGAATTGATAGGGTCTGGGAGGCGGCCTCCCCGCCCCCTCCTGCAGAGCCGGGCGGCCTCCTACAGGCAGCGCCATTGCCCGGCCTGGTGCCAGGTGCCCTGCCAGGCAGCTGCTTCAGCTACCACTACCGGGGGCTGCAGGCGGAGTCCTGAGGGTCAGTCCCGGGGCTTCAGTCCCTGGGCAGCACTCCCAGGCTGCGCCAGGGCCTTCCCCCCAACAGCCCCTCCCGGCTTGGCCTGCTGGCGGTCAACGGAAAGGTCAGCCGTGGTGGCGGTTTAGGAGAGGGGGCTCTAAGTGCTAGCTCTCGACAAACCTCCCGTGCGACCTTGGGTGAGTTGCTGCTGCTCTCTGGGCCTGGGTTTGCTCTATGTGAGCGGGCAGGCTCTCCCGGGCCACGCGCTGTCTAGCAGATGGGTGTGTGTGGCTTGGCTCCGGGGACCTCAGCTCCCGGATTGCACATCTGGCCGTGGCTGGCTTCTCCTCAGGCTGCTCAGAGCCTTGCTCATCCCTGCCTGCTCCCGCCCAGCTCCCCCACTCCCCGAGGCCCCTGGCACAGGCCTGGAGCTGAGTGCTGGCCACGTGCCCAGAGCCTTGGCCAGCAGGCCGGGCTCAGCATGGCGGCCCGTACATTTGGGGTCCATTTCTGGGGCTCGGGGGGGGCACTCTGGGCCGGTTTTCTAGCCAGATGTCCATGTGTCATTAGTTGAGTGACAAAGGGGGCTGCAGGGTAGCGTTGGGGGGCTTGGCGGGCAGGGAAACGGTGGGCTGGGGAAGGCGGGCAGACTGAGTAGTAACTTGGTGGGCCAAATAGGTTCTTGCCAGCCAAATGGCTTTTGGAAGTCTGCAAAGCAGCGCTAACGTGTCCTCTGGGCACGCCAGCTGCCCCAGCCTCCCTCCATGCCTCCACAGAAGCTGCAGAGCCCTCCTTGAGCGGCTCCGTCCTTCCAGCACCTCCCGGCACAGTTGGCTGGGGCTCCTACCCCCATCGCTGCTTCTCAGCTGTCCCTTCAGTCCCCTCCTTCCCTCCCCTCGGTTCCGTGCCAGCCCAGCCAGCGCGAACAATGCCCCCTTCATGCTCAAACCCAGCCACAACCTTCTGATTCTTTTCTTCCGCGCCTAGCCCGCGCTCCCAGTCCTTGCCTCCCTTCCAGCTCATCATGTTCAAGTGCTTCCTCCCAGCCCACCCCCTTCTCCTGCAAGATCAAGGCACTTAATTGCCAAGCCAGCCCAGTGCACAGAACTGCGAACTATTCAGAAAAATTGACTGTACACATCTAGGCCGGATCGCCTGCATGTTTATTCTTCTTCCCGGGGAAACATAGTTTATTACCGACACTCAGCCTTTCGGCATACGTTCACGCAAGGAGCTCTCGGCACTCTGATGGGGCTTGAGCTGCGCAAACTATTTTACTGTCTCGTCGTTTGTTCCCACAAACTTTGTCAGACAGGTCAACATTAATCTCCCCTTTCCACTGAGATGGGAAGTGGCTACAGAGAGGCACCGGCAACTTAGGAGAGGCAGGGACGGACCTTTCCGGGGAGGGCTTGGAGGCTACGCCACCACCTGGGTGTCTGGAGGCAGGGGGGTGGCCCAATGGACCCTGCGAGTAGCCTTCTGGCCCCAGGCTCTGGGCCGCACTCCTGGGGAAGCCTCTGCTGCAAACTTGGGTTGAGTACAGTGGGGAGGCCAACCGCCGGGAGAATCCCCCCGTCCGAAACGCGGGTGGTGTGAGGGGCTGACGGTCAGTGCGAAGTCGCCGTGCACAGCTCTGCTTCCCGCTTTGGCATCCCAGCCAGGAACCGCGGGCTGCTGGCAGCTTCTCAGAGTTTAGTCAGCAGCCGTGCTGCAATTAGAAAAACAGCCTTCCCTAGAAAGATCTCCCTGTCAGAGGCTGTGACAATAGGTCCCCCATCCAGAACGATGAGGGGGGAGCACGCCTTCCAAAAAAAAGTGCTGGAGAGCTTTTGGAACAAGAACACAATTCTTTGAGCTCAGTTATCCGAGACGGGACCCAGCGGAAGCTTAGGGATTTAGCACTCAATTCCTGGCCGCTTACGTGGAAGTAAATAATTTCATCTGCTGTTTGGCAATAAAGAATGCTTTAAATCTCCGCTGTTGTGATTTGTCAGTTTTCTCCTCCAGAACCAGCTCACCCGTCGTTGGGGCTATGCAGGGGTGGGGCAGGAGGGGCCAGGAGAGGAGGGTGGCATGGTGTCCTCAGGCCTCTTTCGGGCCAGCCCCTCTGCCCGACGCCCCCTGCTGGGCCTCCTGAAGCTCCCAGGGGTCGCCAGCGCCAGCGCTGAGGCGCCTTCTGCGGCAGCAGGATGGAATACGGCCTCGCCGTCCCCCTCCCCAGGGACACAGCCCACCCGCTCCTTGAAGTCTTGATGGCTTAGGCCCAGCCCCAGCCCCTGCCCTCCCGTGTTGCTCTGCATACCTGTGTATTTGCTGACCCCAGCCTCGGCGGCCACATCCCGGAGAGCCAGAATGCCCCGGGAGAGGTCACTGGCCTCGGGGTCCATCTCTATGAGGGCATCCGGGCCCACGTTCCCGTAGGCGTAATTGGCGATGTAGATGGAGTAGCGTCCGGAGCCCTGAGGAGAAGGCAGAGGCGGCTGAGCGGCCCTTCATGCCTCGGCCAGCCCTTCCCCACTCCCCCCACCCTCTGCCGCGGGGCTGTGGCTCTTTCTGGGGGTTGGGTCCTCCTCCCAGGTCTGAGGCAACGGCCTTGCAGGCTGCGCGGCACAACTCCGGAGGGGCTCTCACAGAGGCTACGAGTGAACGGCGCCCCCCGGGAGTTGTACAACAAAGCAGCCCGCTTCTCCTTCTATCCTGTTCCAGAAGAACACATCCCTCCCTCTCCCCCACAACCACCTTTTTATAGACAATTTTCTAATGTGCCTGCCTCCAGCTGAGCTCTCTCCAGCTGCCAGCCAGGGTAGCTGCTCAATAAATATTTGCTGATTGATTGATCTACCAATTCCCATTATTCTCAGTCTCTCCCTCTCCCATTCAAGCTCACTCCAGCCAAGATGACAAGCAAATTCCCGAGCCTTCTCCTGCTCCCCTGCCTCCCTCTGTCCCGGGAGCGCGAGAGACACACGTGTGCAGGGGTCCTTCGCTCTCCCATTCCCTTCCAGGCCCTGCATTCCCAGAAAGATATAAAACATTGCTCTGCCTTTAGAACACTGTCTCTGAAAAAATCCCCCCCTTTGCATCCAGACGCCCGGGCAGCAGCTCCTCTTAGCTGTCGTCATTCTCTTCTCTAGTCCGAAACACTGGGATGAAGGATCCCTCCTGCCCGGTGTAAAGACGCCGTTGTTTCTTCAATGGATGCCTCCTTCTTCCCGAGGGATGCAGTTTCTAAGGTGGGTTTCTAGCTCTCCTCTCGCCCTTTCGTCCCTTCCCTCCGATGAATCAGACAGTAGATATTCCTTGAGCTTTCACCACGTGCAAGATGCTCCCCTGTCAAGGTACTTAAGACAAGTCCCTGTCCTTAGGTGGCCCCCTATCTAGTTTGAAAGGGAAGCCGTGGGTGCAAGAGAACAAGGGGACGGCGGCGCGCAAGGCCATGCTGTGCTCCCTCGGCCCTCGGCCCTCTGTGCCTGCGTCTGCCTCTTATCCAACGGCACCCAGAGCAGAGCCCTCGCCCCTCCTGACAGCCACCGACTTCACACGTTCTGGGGGAGCATTTTCCTGGTGGAGGCCAAGCGTCTGCCCAGCGGCCGAGGCTAAGGAGGGCGCCTGTCAGAGCACCCACAGTCATATACTGTCCAGGGCGGAGTCTGGGCAGGACCTCCTGGTGCCCAGACCGCACCACGGGAAGTTTGGAAGGCGATTTCCTCCGAGCAGTCTCAGCCAGGAGAAGTGGAGAAGAACCTTCCAGGCAGGTGAGAAGGGGTGCAATGCAGGTAGGGAAGATCCGGGCAGCTAGTTCAGTGTTGCTGGGACGTAGCGGGAGCAGGGAGTGTCAGGGGACGGAGTCCAGACGGTTGCAAAGCTCTTGTCCACAGACTCCGGCGGCCCTTTCTCTGTGGTTATCCAAGTCCTATTCTGCTCTCTGGGGACTTTGCTTTACAAATCTCGTCACTTAAAGTGGTCTCTGGGCCGCCTGGGTGACACCTGGAGCATGTCAGAGATAAACCAGAGTCTCAGGCTCCACCCCAGACTCTCTGAAGCGGAATCCGCATTTGAACAAGACTCCTTGTGATTCCTATGCAAAGCTGAGCCTGGAAAGGGTCTCCCCAGCACAGGAGCTGGGTGTTTGCGTGTGGATGATCGGGTGAGGCGTGAGTGAAGGCCAAAGGCGAAAGCGCCCACCACGAGCCGTTCCTGACCTGCCCTACCGTCAGCGAGCGCATCAGCAAATGGGCCATTAAACCCAAATGGCTGCAAGTGCCCTCTGCTAGAAATTAGGGTGCTCGTAAAGTCAGTCGGACTTAGTTTCTTACTTCAGCTGATTGGGGTGATGAAAGTGATAAACAGACGTGCCACGGCTGGAGAGGATGGCGGACAGTCACGCAGGAACGTGGCCACGACACTCCGGAAGGTGAGATGGTCCCAGGGCAAGGCAGAGGCTCTGCAGCCTGGGGGCCAGGCCACGGTTCTCGGCCTTGGCTGCACCCTAAACCCTGTGGTCATGCAGTCAGTGGCGACGCCAGGACCTGAGCCCTGCCTGCCTGAAAAGGACGCGGGTGACTTTGACTTGTTTGAAAGACTGGAGAACATAAAAGATTAAAAATTGGACACTAGAGACAAAGTGGGAAGAGTGTGAGGGGGAAGAGTGTAGGAAATCTGGGGGGAAATGGAGAGGTAAGACACTTGTGGGACACAGATAAGGTCTATTATCTGTTGACGAGGATGTGGATGGTGGTCTTATCTGGGCTGGACTGAGGTGTAGTCTCTTCACAATCTAAATGATGTATAGCAATTTAATGTATGAATAATAATAACATATATAAATAAAAAAATTATTACAGACAAACTTAAAACAAAAATAAACCAAAAAAAAAAAAAAAAAGCAGAGGCTGGGCCCCCTCCCCAGGCTTTCTCATTCCAGAGGTCTGGGGTGGGTTTTGAGAATCTCCGTGTCTAACAGGTTTCCAGGGGATAGACGTGACATGCTCTGGGACCACTGGCCCAGGGATAGCGGCCTGGGTGCTGCCCTCTCCGGCCCTTGTCCCTGGGCAAACCCCTCGCCCTCCAGGCTGCACGCCTCCTGTGTTAAACAGGGGCCATATTGGCCCTGCTTCCTGGCAGGGTTGCTGAGGTGATTAAATGAGGTGACGCGTGTGAAAGGTCTTAGAAAGGATGAAAATGCTATATACACACGAGGCCTAATCATTATCGATCAGGGAGTGGGGCGTGTAAGGGATCAGCTCCAAGCTGGATCAGAGGTGGTGCGTGAGGAGGTGTCTGTGGCTGGGACAGGAGGGTGCTCCGGGTTTGGGGTGGAGAACGACAGGGCGGAAGGCGAGAGGGAGAGCAGCTCGTGGAGGTGCCGAGACGCCCACCCCAGCAACGGCTCTCAAGCTCCAGCAGGCATCAGGACCCCCCCACCCCCCCCCCAGTTCTGACTCAGCGGGTGGAAGGGCAGGACCTGAGAGCTGTCATTTTTATCTGTGCTGATGCTGCTGTCTGAGCACCACCCTCAAGACCCAGTACCAGAGAGACAGTCCAGGCCCCTGTAGGGGCTGGGGAGCGAGGAAAGCTGGCGTGGGGACCGCTGGAACAGAACCCGTGCTGAGGGACGTGCATCTGACACTGCCCCCCCCCCCCCCCCCCCGAGGCGGGCGCCCCAGGGTAAAAGGCTCTGCTTCCTGGCTCTGCCTGCTGCCTCCTTCATGGCCAAGGTCAAGTGGCTTAATTGCCGGCAGCCTTGGTTCCCACCATAAAGTGGGATAACAAGGATGTCTGCCTTACAGGCGTATCCAGGGGTTCTGGAAGGTGCTGCGTGGGACGCGCTCACACAGGCTCAGCGCGGAGCTCAGTAAACATGAGCTGTCCTTACTGCTGCCACCGCTCTGTGTCCCCACCGACGCTGCAGGCCTGCCTCTCCGCTTCCAGACTGGCCTCAGCCTCTCCTCCCTGGCTCCCTCACCATCCCCAGGCCCCAGGATGACCGACGGGGCGGCTGGACACAGAGAGCGCTGCTCTCCTGGGGGAGACTGACTTTCCAGTCGTTTCTTGCTCCCTGAGGCCTGGGAGGCTGAAGCCTGGGGCTGAGCAGAGCGAGCAGGCTCCTGCAGGTCGCCTACCTCGTGGGGCGGTCAGGTGTCTTTTTTCACATTCCGCACGGTGCCTTTGTCCTGAGTTAAATGCGTGGGTGTGCGGATGACCTTGTTAGGACAGACAGTGCCTCTGTGTGAGTAACCTTCACGGCCCTCCCTCTTGTTCTCGCAAAGTTTCCCACTTTGGCTGAGTGTGGGAAGCCTCGGCCCTGAACGAGCCAGACGGGAAGTCAGGGGGAGAGAGGGAAGAGGCCCCCAGCCGTGACCAGGCCTGGCATGCCCCCTCCAGGCCCTCCCCACACTCTGGAACTGTTCACCGAGCCGCCTCCCCTTCTCCTCCCACCAGGCAGGAGTCCAGGTGGCACAGATTCAGGTCAGGGCTAAATGTGGCTTCACAGCCCAGCTTGGCTTCTCTTCCCAGCACCAGCTTGTTAAGAAATAAATATTTATACCTGGCACCTGCCTTCTCCCCAGGCCTGGAGGCCCCTGCTGTGAAGATTCACGCTGAATCCCCAATCCCCTTGGTGCCACCTCAACCCAACGTGCGCGACCCCCTTCTCCTGCCCCAGAGACGCTCCCCTGGAAAGCCGGCTGGCAGCTGGGGTCCTGGTTTAGTGGCTGTTTATAAAGCCAAGGAGGTGGGCGGCAGGGGAGCAGGTGACAGGAGGGATAAATCACCTCGCAGCAAGCCTCGGGATCCGGCCAGGCCTGCTGGGACCAAGCCCAGGTGGGCAGCTGCCCCTCCAATCAGGGCGGATGCTGCAGCAGCTCCGGCCCACCCCGCCTGGGACTGCGCTACGGATGGCTGAAGGGCTGTGTTCAGGCGGCCCTCGGTCGCTCCCTGCGAGCCTCGTGCCCTTGTTTGTCCCATAACTGTTTACAGGGCCCGAGACACATAAGTGTGAGGTGAATGAGTGGAAGAGCGTGTATGCATCTGGGGTCCTCCAGCGAGCCACAACCCCACACTAGGCCTTCGTCCCTGTGCATGTCTGACGGACAGTGGTGACAGCCCCTGGCCAGCTCCCTCGCGGCTGCAGGCGAGGACGGAAAGGTACGCTGTAACGCGCCCTGCTCCTCTCCAGACCCCCCTCGCACCTCCACACTCACCGTCCTGTCCACGCAGGCCACGGAGCGTCCGGCAAAGAGGCTGGCCACGCCCCGGGCCACGTTGACCTCGTCGCTCAGGATGTCTTCCCACCGGTTATTGCGGAACTTGAACAGCTTGTCCGTGTACGTGGCCACCCCTGGGGAGAGGAGGGGAGGGAGGGTAGATGGTGGGTCTGATCTGGGGGGGTTCTCGTGGCACCTGCCCCAAGGTGGCTGGGCCGGAGGTGGGCAGGTTGTCTGCTGCAAGGAAGACTCCAGAAGGTGAGCCGCCTCTGTCTGGAGGGAACTCAGGCGTGTTCCCTTTAAGAGGAGACTGCAGCTTGTGAGGGTGGCCGGCCCAGCCTTGGAGCCAGGGGAGAAAGGCTGCCACTGCTGGTTCTGGGGTGACCCGAGGGCCGACTTGGCGTTCTGTGCCACGCCCCTGTAACATCACAAGGGAGCCCCCGGGGGTGGCCGACATTTCCACATCCGAACTCAGCCCAGGGCGTCTCCTTCCCCAGGCGCCGTCCCCCACCCCCAGCTCCACAGGACGACAGGACGGATTGGGTCCCAGGAGGAGTGGCCCGGCTGCGGGGCGGTCCTGATGTCTGCCTTGAGGAAGGGCTGGAGTTGAGCTCTGACAGGGCTGAGAGGCTGGGCTGCCCTGGGAGGCCCTGGCCCTGGAGCTGGCTCTGGGTCACCGTGAGAGCAGGTGGCAGCTAACACGGCCGAGAAAGTCATGTGCCCATACTGCACACACGCATGTGGAATTCGGGAGTCCGTGAACTCCTGAAGCTCCTCCAGGACTCAGAAGCCTTGTTCTGGGGAAGTGGGGAAGACCTCTGGGTGGTTGGAGCCCGAAGCCCACAGGTGGCCACTGAGCCAGAGTGCTCCCCTCTGCCCTCGCCGGGGCCCATTTCCTGTCAGTGGGAACCCAGGGCGCTCTCCCCTCAGCCCAGCCCAGGAAACAGAAGCGGCCCTGAGGGACCCAGGCAGGTCCTTCCTGAGCCTGCGGAGGACGAGACCCAGGGCAGGACCCCTGGACCTGGCTGCCCTGCCGGCCGAGGGCTTAGACTGCAGGGGACAGCACAGGACAGCGGTCACAAACTCGGGGTGGAGACAAGCCCAAGCTCCAGTCTGGGCTCTGCCCGGGTCCTGCTTCGGGTTCCAGACTAGGCAGGTCACTCGGCACCTGAGCCTCAGTGTCCTGATCCTAAGAAGGCCCTTCACCTTGACTGGGACAAACAGATGAGACACCAAGGGTGTGGCATGGGGCCCTGAAGGTAGCTGTGATTAGACGGAACTGCGTTTTCTCATTTTTTTGCGGGGGAGAGGTTTTTGCTATAGGGCGCGTGCGCTCGCCAGACACACAGAGACAGAGAGATAGAAAGCGAGAAATCACCCCCCAGGGGAGATGGTCATGCCGCAATCCCTTCTCCTCTATTCTCCTCTCGGGATCTTGGGCACGCATGCACACGCACCCGGTGTGGGTTTTAAGCCCCTGGGTCCGGGACACGAACCGCGGTCGACTACGTGGGAGTCCAGCGACATAGCCATTACGCCAACTGCTGGTCCCGCGTTTTCTCATTTTATTGATGAGCTACAGGCCCCAATCTGCCTCAGGGGTGTGGCGAGTCAGTGACTCAGCGTGTGAGTGTGTGCACATGAATGTGCGAGGGCAAGGTGTGTGAGAGTGGGTACGTGTGCGAGGAGTGGTGCTAGAGTGAGAGCATGAGAATGAGTGAGGGTGTGAGAGTAGGAATGTAAGAGAACGAGGGAGAGTGAGATGAGTGTGAGTGTGGGAAGTGTGAGTGTGACTGTGTGAGAGCCATGGGAGGGTATGTGCTGCTCGCGTGTGTGAGGAGTGGGGTACACACCGCCCTGGCGAGGCCCTTTGTGCAGAGGGAGGCTCTGTTCGCAGAGCCACCTCTCAAGCTGGGAGCTCCTGGGGCCACAGGCGCTCGGGGGCTACAGCCTGGTCCCTGGGGTCTGGTGTGGCCTCAGTGCTGTAGGGGACACCAGGAGCTGGGACTGGAGCACGGTCATCCTGGCGAGCAGAGGGCCCGCCCCACCCAGGAGGGCACGGCCCTTCCAGGACCTAGCGGAGCAGGGAGGGGACCCAGGAGGCTGGTGGGATGCTTGCAGGGGGAGGCCTGTTTCGGAGGAGCCACAGGGGGGAAGCTGAGGGTAACAGCACAGGTGCAGGCTCAGCCAGCCTCGTTAGCTGTGAGGCCTTCGGTGAGCACCGTGCCCACCCGGCCAGGGTGTGGACACCTACAATACACATACGATGTGCAATGGCTGCACCTCCCTCCCAGCGTCGTCACCACGGGAATCACGCGAGCCCCGGTCACGGGCAGGCACGTCCAGAGCCAGTGACAGGTCCGCACCACTGCGGGAACACAGTCCCTACGGAAGTCCCCGGGGCCGGACGGGTTTAGAAATTTGGATTCTTTCTCTCATATCTTGAAAAGTAACTCAGTACACACGCCATTTATTACATAACACCCCAGCAGGGACGGGGGCAACACCCCGTAATTAAACACATTAATGTTTCTGCAGGAACACATGAATATTCACAATAAGTGGGATAAATAAAGCCTATAAATAGCTCACATCAGCTCAGGACAGGCTTGGCTGTCAACTGAGTTTCCCACAAACTTAGAAAAAGCACTTGAGGCTCTCGGAGTGATCTGGATTCCAGGACAGCGGAGAAGAGACCTGGCCCGCTGCCTTCATCACGCCTGCCTTGGAGGCAGAGCCGCCTCTCATCACTCCCAGATGCCTGGGGGCCCTCCGAGGACGGCCCCCAAAGTCTGTCTCCAGCTTTCACCAATAGGGGGCAGCCCTTGCCCGGGTCCCTTTCCAACCTCCAGCCAGCCTGGTCCTTTCTTGAAAGACCTCTGTTGGGACCAGCAGTTAGCGTAATGGCTATGTCGCTGGACTCCCACGTAGTCAACTGTGGTTCGAGTCCTGGACCCGGTGGCTTAAACTCACGCCGGGCGCGTGTGCGTGCGTGCCCAAGGTCCAGAGAGGAGAATGGAGGAAAAGGGATTGTGGTGTGGCCATCCCCCCTGGGGGATGATTTCTCGCTTTCTGTCTCTGTCTCTCTCTGTCTTTCTGGTGAGCACACACGCCCTATAGCAGAAAACTCTCTCTCAAAATAAAAGGGCTCTGTTCATCCCACCAAAGCCCGACCCGCAGACACTGCGGCTGCCAGCAGCTGGGGTTCTGCAGAGCTGACGAGCAGCCCTAGACTCAGCGGGTGGTGGTAACACGCACGGTTCTGCGCGGCCGACCCATGAGGGAGGGTTCCAGGTTTGTGTCCAGACACCCCCCTGAGTATGGCAGGCATGGGTGTACCCATGATCCTGGGCCGGCTGAGGCTGCGGGCGGACCCTTCCGGGGGTGCCGTCTCTGTTTCTCTCTCGCCCATGGAAGACTTAAATAAAAACAGAAATTTCTCAGGCCACTGTGCTTCTGCCTCAGCTAGTGCGCCCAGGGTAACTCTGTCCCCTCCGTGAGCCTTAACCGCTGCAATCCTCCTGCCTGCCCAGGGCAGCAGTTCCCGAAGTGTGCGTGGGGGACCCTGGTCTCCGTGAGCTGCCTGGAGAAGGGATTCCATGAGCGTGAGAGTTAGGGAAAGACCACCCCCACCTTCTTCTCGGAGATTCGCGATGGACATTGGTCTGTTATTTGAAAAGTCCTGCAATAAATGACCTGCTTAGTTTGATTTAACCCGGGCTCTCCCAGATGCACCTTGGCTGAGGAACCCCTTTGTGCAGACCACCTATCGGCACTCTGGGAACCATTGCTGTCCTGGGGTGCTGCGCTGTGGCCAGGCTCTGGGCGTCCAGGCCGGAGGAGGTAGGGTGCCCTGTGCCGTTGGCCTCTCCCTGTCTCCAGCCTCCTGGTTTCCATACTCACCAGGGACGCCCAGAAGAATAAACTAATTAAGGTAAAATGTGCAACAGTGATGCAGAGCCTTGTAGATCATAAATGGGTACGGCAAAATCAATGGCAGCCCCTCTGCAGGCAGAGCCCGGAGGCCTGGGCGGCAGGAGGCTGGGAGCCGTGATTTAGGAAGAGCGAACGCTCTGGCAGCTGCAACCTGGGTAATTAGGTGTGTCAGGAAGACAGATAAACAGCGAGCTGTGCGGTCGATGGCACAGGCAATAAACACCCAGTCCCGGCCCGGCCTGGCCCGGGCCGGCACCAGCCCTGCCGTCAGGCGCCTCAGAGCCGTGCTCCGCTCTGGGCTCTCCCCGGGCCGGGGGCCACTGCTCGGGAAGGGGGGACATTGATAGCAGGAGAAAGGGACTCTCTTGAGTCCAGGGGGAGATCCAGGGATGGAGGGAGCCTGGGAGAAACAGGAGGGCATTTGGGGCGGGGCGGGGAGCTCTGGAGGACATGGCTCCCTGAGGGCCGTGTCTGGACTCCTGTCGCCACCCTGGTTCTGGCATCTTGGCATTAAAGGAACCTCGAAGAGCTGAGTCCAGTGGGACCACCGGTGGGCCGGGCGGCCCCCCAGGCCTGGCATGCACCATACCCTGCTGGGAGCCAGGCGTGATGCCAGTGCCATGGGACATCACAGGGCAGTACAGGGGCTCAGTCCCTGACTCAGGCACGCATGGGCTCTGACGGCAGAAGGAAAAGGGACAGGAGATGCCCGAGACAGCAGCGAAGCTAGAAATACACACCTAGCACTTCGACGGCGCCTGGTTGTACTGGACACTCGCCACACGCTGCTCATGGACCCGCGCCCCGATCCCACGATGCCCGTCTTACAGATGAAATGCCAGAGGCACACGACAGAACAAAGGGGACTTACCCAAGGTCCACAGCCAGCAGAGCCCTGCAGGGTGGGCTGAAGTCAGGATGGGAGGGCTGGCTGGGACCAGGGAGGGTTTCATGAGGAGGCGGCCCATGACCTGAGACCTGAAGGGTTGGAAAACACCACCGATGATGCCTGTGGGCGGAGCACCCATGTGGCCAGGCCCTTCCTGGTTCTTACACGTTTCATGCTGTCTAAACCCTGCAGCTGCCTGAGGGTGGAGCCCCACCTCACAGACAGGGAACCGGGAGGTAGAGAGCTGAAGTCAGCTGCCCACGGTCAGAGCGGTGAGTGTGCAGACAGCCCAAGCCAGCCTCTGCGCCTCCCGAGCTGTGCTGAGCGCTGCACTCCGCCACGGAGGCTGCAGGGACGAGGGGGCGGTGCTTGGGGCAGGCAGGGTGGCAGGGAAAGGCACGGAGGGGACAGAGGGGACACTGGGCTTGCCTGAAGAGGAGGGCTTGCAGGTGGACACACAGCAGGGCAGGGCAGCTCCAGGAAGCCCAGGACTGAGGGCAAAGAGCCTGAAGTGGCTTCTGATCTGGGGAATGTCAGGGGTGCCGAGGAGCTGGGGAGACCAGGGAGGGCCAGCCCTGGGCCCCAAGGAGCCGTGTTCTTGGTTAGGACCAGGAAGCAGCCGCTCTGCCACACTATCAGCCCCGCTCCCTGCGGCTGCTCTGGACCCGGGTGGTGAGGCGTGTGACGGCAGGGCTGGGAGCCTGAGCAGCTCCCCGGGGGGCCGGGCTGGGAGGGTGCGTGTAGGCCCAGGGCCAAACATGCATCCAGGTGAAAGCTGGCTGGGGGACCGGGAGACCCTGAACTCCATCTTGGGACCTAGAGAATCGTAGGAAAAGGGGGCGGAGACTCCGGGGTGCTAAGGAGATGTTAGCCAGCCCCGAGTCCCGGGTTCCGCTGGGCACGGTAGGCTCCCGGAGGTGAAAACATCCGGTCTAGCAGGTCAGGGGCCACCCGAGAGCATTTCTGAGCTTCCGGCTGATTCCGGCGCTGCTGGCCCGCAGCCTCACTTAGACTGCCGGACAAGGGGTGCTTCTCCTGAAGGCTGCGGCATATCTGTCCTGGAGGCCGAAGAGGCCGGAGCAGCTCGCCCCAGCCCCCTCCCTTCTCTGGGGCACAGGCCGGCACCTCCTCTCCTCTCCAGAGGTTCCAGAACTCCTGCTGAAGGCCTTTTAAAGCATGACACAGAGCCCGGAGCCATAAAAGATGACGATAAATCCAAGTCTATAAAGACGAAAATTTCCTACATTACAAACCCCACCACGAACAAAGACAAAAGGAAAATGACAAGCAAGGGAAAACGATCTGCAACTCGTAGTACAGACAGGGGGCTAATTTCCCTAATTTATAAAGAGGTGTTATAAATCGATAAAAAGTCCAATAATCAATAGAAAAATGGGCATAGGCTATGAACACATGAGAGATGCAAATATATAAAAATATTCCCAGCCTCGCTCATTTTCAGAAAAATGAAAATTAAAACGACATTTAGAAACTCATTTTTTCCTATCAGATCGGCAGGTACTAAAAACAATAATAAATAAATGGAACATTTTGGCAAGAGGTCCAGAAAAGTGCTCGCTGGCAACATGGCTGCTGGGGACGTGACGAGTACTGTCCCTCTGAGGGGCAGCGTGGCAGGGCTTGTCAGAACCGTGCGTGCATTTTCCTGTGATGCGACCACTCTTTCTGTGAGCTTATCTCCCAAATACAGCTGCATCCGCGGACAGTGGCAGGCTCTACAAGCCCGTTCGTTTGGTGGCACCCTGTGTAAAGGCAAAAGGTTGCAAGCAACCTAAACATTTATCGAGAGCCACTCAGACGAATGGCAAAACTATGCACTGGAGTACTACACAGCCACGAAAAAGATGAGTCCTCACTGTGCTCTGCCTTGAAATAATAGCCCAATGTGCGCTAAATGATAAAAACAAGGAAGGGAACTATGAGGCGGGCATGCTGTTAGGAAGGAGGGAGGCACAGTATCTTTTCACATGCCCCGCGTGGCAGTGTCCCTGTTCACACCAGCCCGTCTGCTTTCTACCCTCGCTCCTATAACCTTGGGCCAGTGACTGGGCAGGAGATGCAGCGGGGGTGGGCCGGCACAGTGAAGCAGTGCAGGGGCTGGGTCTGCCCAGGAGATCTGGGGTTCCTGGTATGGAGGGAGGTGCAGCCTCACCTCTCCTCCCCCTTGGACCACATCCTCTCACCTGGTTTTCACCAAGTCATGTTGCCTGAAAGGTTGGCTCATATTTTTCCAGTCAACTAACTTACAAGCCGGTTTCCTGGCCTTAATTTCTTGGGATTGTGGCCAGTCTTACTCCTTCTCCTTCCTCTCCTTCCTCTTACTGAGTTTTCAAATTTTATTTATTTATTTATTTTTGTAGATTTGTGCCCTAGGACACTTGTACATACTATAGAGAGGCAGAGACAGAGAGAGAGAAAGTGAGAAAGCACCCCCCACCCCGGGGATGGCTATGCCGTAACCCTCTCTCCTTCATTCTGTCCTTGGGATTGTGTGCGTACACACATAGGCGCCCAGCATATTTTACAAGCTGCTGGGTCCGGGACTTGAACCGTGGAGTTGGCCATGCACGTTCCAGAGCCTTAACCACCATGCCACCTGCCTGCCCCTGTACTCTCCAGTTCTTAATCTTTGGCCCATGCCCTCTGGTACTCTGAGCTGGGCAGTACCTTATCTATACCATAGTCCGTTTCCCTTTTCGCTGTAGGGGCTTCTTTCCCATCAGCCAGGAGGAAGGCTTGTCGCTCACTGCCCGGGACACGCTCACGGCTCTGGGTATCGTTTCCGGAGTGCTCACGAAGTCCCAGCACCGGGACAAGTGCTTCCTACCCTTATCTCGATTGTTCGTTCAAAACCACGTATTTACTAAGAGACAAGCACTCCGCTGGGTGCTCGAGGGTGGCAGAGAGCAGATGCGGTTGGACCCTGAGGAGCCAGCACCCACGGTACGCACTGCGGGGGCGCTCGGGGACTGGAGCCAGCGGAGGCGCAGGGAGCGAGGGGCAGTGATTTGTGCAGAGCTGCTCAGGGAAGACCTCCTTTCACAAGGGGGGCCCTGAGCATACCACAGGGAAAAGCATTTCGGGTAGAGGGAACAGCCGTCAGAAGGCCTCAGGAATGTGGTGAGCCAGAGGAAGAGTGAAGACGAGATGGAAAGGGCCGGGGTGCCATCAGGAGGGCCTTGCAGGCGGCAGTGAAGGCCCTGGTAGATCCAGACCACCCTGCCTTGGAGGGAGCTGGCTTGGGAGCTGATACGACGTGCCCTGTCTTTCAGGTGAGGAGCTGGCACTGAGAAGTCACCCGGTAAGAAAAGGCGGACCCCAGGTGTGTGCAGCTGACTGACCCCACAGGTCACTGCCGGGGTGCGGGGTCCCGCCCTCTTCCTGGGACCTCAATGCCAGCACCCCAAAGGCTGGCGGAGAGAGGGGAAGGGTCCGACCTTCTGCAGGTCCTGTCAACACACTGGCACAGGCCGTAGGCACCCCTGACCAAAGGCCGTGGCCATGCCGGGGCTGGCTGGGAGCTGCAGTAAAGGACCCCGGGGTCCCCACGGTGGGCAGAGTGACCGTGGCTGAGTGCCGTGCCAGCTGGACCCAAGGAAGTGCTGACAGGACACAATGTACAGCTCCACACCCCGCCCACTGTCAATGAATCAATCGAACCACTCAGCTGAAAAATTAACTCAAACCCACAGGCATCCCTCAACCCACAGAAGGTCGCACCGGGAGGTACACGTCTGGGTCTGAGGCCCAGGGCCACTGCCGTGCTGACCCCAGCCCCGGGGGCAGAACCCCACCTCTCCTGGCAAGATCAGGTCCTCAATCCCAGAAAGGCCAGGCCCTCGCCGGGGCCTCTGTTGAGTCTGCCTCTCTGTCTTCCCTCCCCTGGCTACCCTTCTCTGGCCCACGGCTCAGGCTCGCTGTCGTTCCTGGGATTTATTGATCACATTGTAATTGTGCTCTTAGGTTGTTCGAGGCCTGGCTGGGGCCACAGAGGGCCAACAACGACCAATACAGACACTCTGCCCTCAGCAGCGTAGGGGAGGCTGAGGGGCAGCCGGGTGTCGAGGACACTCTAAGACCGAGCTGAGGATCGAGTGTGAGCTCCAGAGAGAGGACTGTTTCCGCCACCGAGGCTTCCGCCACCCCTGGCAGAGTGCCCGGCACTAAGCAGGTGCTCAGGGAACACCTGCCCAGTGACTGACCACAGGAGGGGACCGGCTATTGCTGGGCTGAGACGGAGCTAGCCCTGGCCTCCAGCTGCATGTGGCGAGCACCTGGAGAGCTTCCCTGTCTGTAACTGGGTCCCGCCCCGAGGTCCGGGCTGGACTGCCGGGAGCCCTTGGCTGGAGCGTTGGAAGCTCCGCAGGGGGCTCTAGCTGCAGCCTGGGCTGGAGCTGCGGCTCTGGGACTCCGGAGGCAGCCCGAGACTGGGAGGGGCCGCCCTCCAGAGCACCCGGCCCACACTGCACGGCCCTACCGTGGTTCTTCCCGATCCCGCGTCTGGCCTTCTGGAATCTTCTTTGGGACTTGGCCCTTCTTCAAGCATCCCTTGCTGCTGCCCCCTTCCTGACCTTGCCCCACATTAAAGAGTTGCTCAGCCCATCAATTAATTGTGCCCCGATCCAGGCTTGGCTTGGTGGGAGAGGGCAGTAAATCCAGCTGGGTGATCATGCCCCGATATTTGTGTAGGGATAATTACTATCTCTCAGGCCTCGCTTGGTGGCAAGATGAGATGAAAACCCATAAAACACCACTCGGGGCTGTGGCTCATTGTTTCCTGGCTGCACAGGACTGGCTGCTAGCCAGCCTGCAGCGCCCGCCCTGCCCTGGCTCGGGCCCCAACCTCTTCCCCTCCCATTCATGCAGCTGGCAGGCTCGACTCGGGGCAGTCTAGGGGCTGGGTCCTGGCTCGGCTTGACAACCGGTTAGGGATGATACTGGCCCTGGGGAAGCTGGTGTGTGTGCCAGTGCGGGGCGGGTGGGGTCAGGGAGGGTGGTGCCCATGGCCAGGCATCACCGGCCTCTAGGGGGATCGAGTGTGAGCTCCAGAGAGAGGACTGCTCAGGTCTGACCCCCAGGTCTCATCCAGCCAGAGGCTCCTGCCGCCTGGGGTTTCAGTGCACACCCAACCTGCCCACAGGGACACGAGGCCCTGCACCCCCAGGAGACTCGTGGCCTTGGACATCCCCACAGATGGTGTGACCCACAGGGGTGGGCTTCGTTCCAGTGGGCCAGAATCAGGCCTGGGGAAGCACCCAGATCTGCAGCCCGAGAACTCAGGCCCCCAATTCATGAAGCGCTGAGCACCCACCAGGAGCCGGGCTCGCCCCAAGGGCCTGAGGACCCAGGACTGAGTGTCTGGGTTACAAGGATGGGGCTGGAGACAGGCCTCTGGGTTTGAATCCTGGAGCTTACATGCTGTGTGACCTTGGGCACGTCAGGTAACCTCTTGGTGCCTCAGTTTCCGAACTGGCACAAAGTAGGTGCTCAGTAAACACCTGTCCCGTGGCTGAGCACAGGAGCGGATGGCTGGGCGATTCCAGGCTGCGCCTCACCAGCACCGACCTCATGGAGCCTTGTGAAGCCAGTGAGGCAGGGAAGGCCTGGCTCGGGCCTGGCACATGGGAGGTGCCACTCACAGCACCAGCGTTACTATTACTGCTGCTATTGTTCGGTCTCCTGGGCACCGCCTCCCTCACTGCTCCTGCACACAGTGTGGTCCCTGCACGTGGCGGGTGGGTCAGGGTGGCAGGATCTCGGCCCTGCCCGCCCTGTGGGCCGGAGCCTGCCCTCACCCAGGAGCCCCCGGGGCTCGGCTGCACACTGTGTGAGCAGCTCTGGGCTAGGAAGGGGTCGGCACCCGGCACTGGCACCTCAGGGTGGCACCGAGCTTGTGGCACAGCACAGCAGGAGTTTGTGGGTGGTGCCGGGGGCTTGGACTTTGAAGCACTGCGGAAAGATCTGGAAGCACCACTAAGAGTGATGGGGGGCGTTGCTGACTGTGGTAACCCAAGTGGGAGTGATGATGCTTGACCCGCGGCAGGGGCGGGGGACAGAGAAGATGGGGGGCGGCCACTGGGGCTGCCCGCATCGGGAGGGCGGAGGACGCCTGGCTGAGGGTGAGGCCGTCTCTGCATGCCCAGGGCCCGGGAAACAGGAATGCCAAGCTTCAGGCCCAGAGGAGGGCTGGGGGTCTCCGCAGGGGGAGGCAGGAGGAAGGAGGCGACTGCCTGGGGAGGCCAGTGATGGCCGCCGGAGGGAGGGCCAGCCACAGAGCCCTCTCGCCGGCTGGTGCGGGAGGCCACGACCGTCCTTACCTGAGAAGGCGTTGTTGGTGTTGAGGAAGTAGATCTCCTCCCGGCCGTCCCCGTCGATGTCACAGGCCGTGACCCCGATGGCATTGCCCTGCCGGTCCCGCAGCGCGTAGTAGGGTGAGCTGCGCTCGTCCACCGCGATGTTCACCAGCCGCCTCTGGGCCCGGTCGTACTTCAGGACCAGGTTGGGGCCGTTGTACCTGGAGGAGGCGTGGGGAGGGGTGTTGGGGAGCGCAGCTGCGCCCACTCAGGTCCCCCGTGAGGCCAGGCGCTTGGCGACACGCGAGGCCACCTAGCCGCAGAGTGTTCCCGGGGAGCCCTCTCCGCTGAGCCCCGGGGGCCCCTGGGTGTCGGCTGAGTGTCCCTGAGCCCAGGTGCAGAGTTGACTGGGCCCAGGCGGGACACATGTGAGGAGCAGCCGCCACGACCCTGACATAAGCCCCGGCACTCCCCGGCTGTGAGCTCGTCCGTTTAAACTGCAGCCCCACGTGGGAGCAGCCACGAGGGCTCGCACGGACCCATCTCACAGAGGACGCAAACGGCGAGGGTCATCAGGACACCGATGTCAGAGAGGGCGGGGACCTTCCCAAGGTGACACCGCTAGGAAGTGGCGGGTGCTGGGCGCGAACCCAGGCCCTTTCTGCTCTCCCAAGAGCCTTGGTGTGAGTAAACCCTGGGGGCAGGAGGCTCGGCCTCAGGCCTCTGAGGTGTGGAAACCAGCTTCTCTGTGGGAGACCACGGCACATCTCGTTCCCAGGCAACTCTGCCGACCTGTCAGCTCAAAGCTAAAGTGCTGGCCCTCACCTCGCCTGCTGTCTCACCCTGCACCGCACGCCTCCACTCTGCTCCGAGCCCCGGCCATGTTCTTCCTCAGGGCCTCTGTGCTCGCTCTCCCGTCTGGGCTCTGCCCTGCTACCTTTCCACACAGCTGGCTCTCTTCTGCTGTTTTTTTTTTTTTTTTTTTTTTTTTTTTTTTTTTAAAAAAAAGAGATTTTTGCCTTAGGGCGTATGTACTTGCCAGAGACAGAGACAGTGAGAGGGAAAGCGAGAAGTCACCCCCTGGGGGTATGGCCATGCCTCAATCCCTTCTCCTCCATCCTCCTCCTGGGATCTTGGGCACGCACGCACCCGCGCCCGGCGTGAGTTTCAAGCTACCGGGTCCAGGACTAGAACCGTGGTTGGCCCCTTAGAAGTCCAGCAACATAACCACTACGCCATCTGCTGGCCCCCACAGCCGGCTCTCCTTCACCTCCTCGGGCCCTCACTCCATCCTTCTCTCTGAGGCCTTTGCTGCCCAACACTCCCGAAATCTGCGACCGCCTGATACCCTGTAACTGCCGCTGCCCTCCCTCCCTGCTGCTGTACCCAGCTCACAATTCCGGTCCTTTCCTGTCGGGTCCCACTGCAGTGCAAGCTTCCTGAGGGTGAACTTTTCATCCCTCTTGCTCCCCAGCGCCTGCGATGGTGCCTGGCACGTAGTAGGTACGCAGTATTTACTGAATGAGGAGGACCTCAGAGCTCACATCTGAGTCACAAGGCGGGGTCGTCCTTCAGCCCGTTTCTCCCCTTGCCTTTCCCTTGGAGGGGAGGAGCCCCAGCATGCCCATGGTCACCTCCAGGCAGCACAGCCGTGCAGGACCCCCTCCTGGGTGCACCAGCGTGCTAGGCTCTCAAAGGAGCTCGGCCACCCCGTCTGTGGAGTCCCAGCCTCACACCGTTTCAGTGCCCGCCAGCCAAGAACACCCGGGGAGGCAAAGCCAACTGGCCTCGATCCTTCCAAGACACCCCTTCTTTGCCCTGAAAACAGATCCAGCCTGGCCCTGTTCGTCAGGGAGCTGCAGAAGGCAGTGCAATGTCGGGGCACCCACAGTGCGTGGAGGGGGTGGCGCTGACTGGGGCTGAGTCGGCACTGTGCCACAGGGTCAGGGCTGTGCAGCCAAATGCACCTGGAGGCCGGCCAGGCAGGGGAGACAGACCCCGGGTTCTGGCCCGGCCCGCAGCTGGTTCCCGCCCTGGGGACAGTGTGCCTGTGAACACTGGCCCCGAGAGCTCAGGGACCCCTGCTCCCGTCACTGCTGGCCTCGTCTGACCGCCACATTCAGATCGGGCTCCTCGAGAGCACCTTCTCCACAGGATTGCTGGAGCGTGCGAGGCTTGGTTTGTTTTGTGTAACGATGAGACCTGTGATTGTGTAACTTCACAGTTTACCGAGTGTTGTCGCTCACACTCGCACATGTCATACCTCACAGCCACCATGCTGCAAGTGAGGACGTGGAAGCATGGAGGTCTTGAATGACAAGCTCAGGTCAGAGCCAGGAGGGGACAGGGTCAGGGCCCCCCACAACCATCACTCCTCCTTCCCCACAGCTGTCCCAGTGGACTGGCACCAGACTGGACAGCGTGCAGGAACAGGTGTCTCTCAAGCACTTTGCATTGCCACCGAGCAGCCACTTCCACCTGCTGGCCCACCCTGTGGCATTCGGAAGCTGGAGGAACTTCTCCAGAGGCCTTGTCCCATCTCCTGGCCTTGTGTACCTGGGCTTCGAAGCCTCCGGAATTTCTGGGCGTGCCCAGCAAGCTCTGGCAGGTGTCAGAGAGGAAACCAGTGATCCCCTGGGGCTCACATCCAGTTTCCCAGTCTGTCAGTGTGGAGGCTGACACCACAGAGTGCCTGCAGGCAAGTCACCTGACCTCTGGGACCAGTAGGTGCTATGGTGGTTAAAGTGCTGGACACTCCCACATGGCCAAGCACGGTTTGAGTCCCGGACCTGGTGGGTTGCTTTCCCACTTTCTCTCTCTCTCTCTGTCTCTCTCTGGTCAAATTAAAATAAAGGAATGAATAAATAAAATTAAATAAATAATTCTTTAAAAATAAAAAAGTTTCCACATCTGTAAGACAGAGTGTTCGAGGACACGTAGTCAAGAGTGTCATGATGGAATAAGAGTGGGCATGCAGTGCTCAGGACAGTGCTGGGGCGTCTGACTGCTCTGCTACTACTGCCCCTGTGGTTCCTATCATTCATTCACCCAGCTTTTCACTCATTCTTTCACCCAGTCACTCATTCGTTCACCCAGTCACTCAGTCGTTCACCCAGTCGCTCATTCATTCATTTGCCCAGTCACTCATTCATTCACCCAGTCAGTCATTCATTCACTCGCCCATTCATTCATTCATTCACCCAGTCACTCATTTGTTCACCCACCCAGTCACTCATTCATTCGCCCACCCAGTCACTCATTCATTCACCCAGTCAGTCATTCATTCGCTCGCCCATTCATTCATTCATTCATTCACCCAATCACTCATTCATTCGCCCACCCAGTCACTCATGCATTCACCCAGTCACTCATTCATTCGCCCACCCAGTCATTTATTCACCCAGTCACTCATTCATTCACCCACCCAGTCATTTATTCACCCAGTCACTCATGCATTCACCCAGTCACTCATTCATTCGCCCACCCAGTCATTTATTCACCCAGTCACTCATGCATTCACCCAGTCACTCATTCATTCGCCCACCCAGTCACTCATTCATTCACCCACTCACTCATTCATTCGCTCACCCATTCGTTCATTCATTCATTCGCCCAGTCACTCATTCGTTCGCCCACCCAGTCATTCATTTATTCACCTGCCCAGTCACTCACTGGCACGCCAGACGGACCTTCTGTATGCGGAGTGCTGCTCCAGGCACAGCAGAGGCAGCACTACAGCCACTCCACATGCTTCCCGGGCTCAGAAGCACATTGTTCTAAATTTTTTTCTTTATTCATAATAGAGAGTATACAGGCACATGAGAGTGACAGGGAGAGAGCACCCCAGTAGGGCCTGGTCATGCCATAGTCCTTCCTCCGATCCCCCATCGGAGAGGTGTATGCGCACACAAATGCAAGGTAGGGATGCAGAATACACCGAAATGGTGAACGAGGGATGGGGGGCCTGTATGTGGAGAGAGAGAAACACAGCCATGAGCATGAAGAGTCTGACCCAGGTAGAAACAGAGACACGTGGGACGGGGGTCTGCAGGCCTGTAGAGACAGAGAGAAACCTGGGAAGACTCAAATCACCTGCCTATCGATAAGACTCCCAGATGTTATCACAGAAAAATAATCCCATCTCGTGGCCATGTGGGGCATTTCCTCCAAAGATTTTTGAAGATGTGTTGCATTTTCACAACTACGGGCATGATGGGATATTTTACTCAGAGCCACTTCAATGCCTTCACTTTATAGATAAAGATGTGTTTTAAAGAAAAGTGGCTTTCTGACTGTCAGCTAGTCAGATAAAATAAATGGAAAGAAACTTACCCCTTGGTCTAAAGCAGGGATGTGCAAACTACGGCCAGTGGGCCAAATCTGACCTTCGGCCTATTGTTGCAAATACAGTTTTCTGTTTCTTTTCTTTTTAAAGTTTATTTATTTGCCCCATGAGAGAAAAAGAAAGAGAGAGAGAGGGAGAGAGAGAGAGAGGCATCCTTGACGGGGTCCGCACGCCGTGATCCTCTCCCAGCCCTGCAGTAGCCGGGATTGCAAGCACACCTGTGAGCACGCCTGGCATGCCCAAGTAGAACTGGGAGATTCCCCACGTGGCCCCCAGCATCGCGCAGAGCACCCCCACTGCCGGCGCCACTGTGGCTGGGCCCTAAATAAAGCCTTATTGGAACACAGACATCCTCATTTGCGTATTATCTATGGCTGCTTTTGCTAAACAGCAGAGCTGAGTAGTTGTTACAGAGACTGTATGGCCCCCAAACGGAAAACATTTACCATCTGGCTCTTTACAGAAAGAGACTGCCAAGCCCCAGTCTAAAGGGCTGTCAGTCTTAAATACAAGTTTTAAATGATCATTCGCAAAACAGAACAAACAATTAGAATAAGGTTTAATAAAAATTAGTTTGGGGTCACTACTTGGGAATACAGTTTCCTGAAACGAGTATTTCAGAGAGAATGAATGTTGAACGTAAGGGAGGTGTCAGGTCTTAGGATGAAGGTTGTGAGGCAAGATGACCTTTGGGAGAATAAAAAGAGACTGAGAAGAAATGCTGAAGATGACGACAGCAGCCTATAGGTGGGGGGCCAATCTATGGCTAAGAAATGAGCAAGATCGTGTGCCTTCTAAGTTATAGACAGTCTCTAAAAATGGCCACTGTCTTAGTTTTAAATTTTTGCTTTATAATTTCTTATTTATATTTAAGTGTTGCACATCTTTGTGGAGGTACAATATGGTTTTTCATTGAATGCTGTGTGTAATAATCAGATCAATGATGCTATCATATTCATCATCTTTAACAAAGCACCTGACACTATTTTGGGTAGTTTCAATTATTGTCCTACTATTTTTTTGAGATGCTCACACAGAGGCACACAATGGGTAATGCCCTTCTTTTCACTCCGTGGTATCCAATCCCATAACGTGTCTGCCTTGTTTACATGTATGGCCGCCATCATTGCTCTTCCTCTTTGCATGCATGTGTTACTCCGCCCATCAAGGGGCAGGCTCTACTTCCCCTCCCTTGAATCTAGGCTGGTTTTGTGACTTGTTTTGATTAGCAGAATATGGTAGAAGTGATCTTGGGTCAGCTCTGGGCCTAGCCTCTAGGAGATTTAGCAGCTTCTACTTTGTCTCCAGGCTAAACCAGTTAACATGTAAGAAATTTGACTACTTTGAGGACACCATGTTCTCAAGATAACTCCCTGGTGAGGCCATGCGGGAGAGCTCTGAGACCTTCCAGCTCAGCCCATTTGACACTTGAAAAGCGCCAAATGAGTGACACCAGCTGATGTCATGTGGAGCAGAAGAACCACCCAGCTGAACCCTGCCCGAATTCCTGACCCACGGAATTGTGAGAAATTGTTTTTCACCCACTAAGTTCTTGGAAAAGAATGTAGATAATCGTGACCTATCATTTCAGACCAAAGGGGAGAGGAACTTATCCCTGGAAAGTAGTAAAAAGGATGATCCATAAATCAGTGGAATTCTTTAGGAGAGCCATTTGAATTCACAGTAGACAGGTCTCCCCAAGGGAATCCTGGCTCCAGTTGGGTTTGTATTTGTGTCTCAGAATATCTGATGGTCTGGGCAGAGGTTAGAAAGGTAATAAGAAATACAGGGGTTCCAGAAAACCCCATTTTTCTTTTTTTTCTTTTTTTGGAGAGGTTTTTGCTATAGGGCGCGTGCGCTCACCAGAAAGACAGAGAAAGACAGAGAGACAGAAAGCGAGAAATCACCCCCCAGAGGGGATGGTCACGCCGCAATCCCTTCTCCTCCATTCTCCTCTAGGGATCTTGGGCACGCATGCACACGTGCCGGACTTGAGTTTAAGCCACTGGGTTTGGGACTCAAACTATGGTCGGCTACATGGGAGTCCAGTGACACAGCCATTACGCTAACTGCTGGTCCCTAAAAACCCCACTTTTCTACTCATCCTTCCTTTTTTCTTTCCTTTCCAGACATATACAAATGTCTCCCGTTTCGAATGCACACCATTGAGCACAGCCCGTCTCTCCAGAAATGTGTGTCATGCTTTCTTTCTTTTACACATTGAATTCTTTGAGAGCCATTGAAGTTACATAGGACCAGAAAACATGGGGAAGGTATTGAAACAGGAGAGTCACAGATTGTCTCCTGAGATAGGACAGATTCAGAGGCCAAATATTAATGTAAAGAAATGGAGACTTTGGTAATGGGAGGACTCTGGGCATGATGAGAGTCTGGGGTTCCATCGGGGAGCAAACTGCATAAGGTGGGAAGAAAGACCCCAGAAAAATAACCAATCATGACCACAGGTGATCTTGATTTAGGAGCTTGCCAGGGTGAAGGCCCCACAAATAGAGTGCTGTATTGAAGAAGTAACTTTAAAATGAAAGAGAAAAACCTTTTGTCCTAAGCAGTGAATGGTTTTCCAAGAAAGAGATGTTTGGTACCAAAAGGTCAGAATAATCTTCGGTGATGAGTTGTGTTCTGTAAAAACTCCATGCGGACTGATTGATTTGTGTCTTGCTCTGAAAAAGCTCTGCGCTCAGCATGTGCTCCGTGCCCTCGGCATTTTTTCTATTTGATGAACACAGAAACGCCAAGAAGGCAGAGGCCCTCACACGCAGGTCCTTCTCCCTCCGTGCCCATGACAGTGCTGGGGAGAGCAGGTGCTTGGCCGCGCTTGTAGCTGCCAATGCAAGTGACGATGAGGAAGAAGAGGGCCGCTCTCCACTCCTCACTGCTTGTTTCCAGGAAAAGAGGAAGACGGGCGGGTGGGAGTTCAGTCATTCCGATGGCAGTGGAGGCTGTGCGAACCGGAGCTCTGTGGTTGCAAATGACAAACATGCACCTGAGCCCGGGGAGGGAGTCATTGGCTCAGATGTCCGAACTGCAGGAACAGCAAATACGCAGCCAGGCCTCCCGGGCATTGGAACTAGGGTTCTGACCCAGGAAGTTGTCAGGACTTCATTTTCCTTCTCTCTTCCTCTCTTCCCTGTCGGCCGCGTTCTCTCACATCACCCTTCTTCACAAGGTTCGAACTGGCAGCGCTCCCAGTCTCACATCTCAGCTTCCGCACTGGAGTGGAAGAAGCTTCTTTCCTCATTTCAGTGTGAGAAGCCCAGGGAAGAGCTCTAATTGGCCCAGGCTGCGTCACATGTCCATCCAGAGCTAGGAGCCGGGCCCTCTGGTTTATAGCCTTCAACTCGCACCAAAGCCAGAGGGAACAGCACCTCAGCAGTCAGGGATCTTCGGGAGACGTGCCGAGAAGCACGCGTCTCTAGATGACAGTGACTCACCTGGGTCTGTGCATTCTGGAGACAAACCTGTCAGGACCTGCCGACGGAAGGCAATCGCCCCTGGCACCACCGAGTCCCCAAAGACCACTGAAGTACCATCACACCCCTCGAGGAACCCCAGAAAAAGGTAAATACAGGAAGTGGAACAACTGATTCACTATGTTCTGGATATGAGTCTGATTCTTTTTATATTTGTTTGGTTTGTTTTTTAATTTTGCTGTAGGGCACAAGCACTTGTGAGCCAGAAATCCCCACCCAGAGAGAATGACCACGCCACCTCCTTCTCCTCCACTCTCCTCCAGGGATGTGGGGCAGGCATGCTCACGCACCAATGTGCTTTTTTTTCTTTCTTTTTTAAAGAGAGATTTTAGCTCTAAGGCATGAGTGCTCACCAGAGAGACAGAGACAGAAAGTGAGAAATCAGCCCCCCCCCACCTGGGAGGAATGGCCACGCTGCAGTCCCTTTTCCTCCTTTCTCCTCTAGGGGTCTTGGGCACACGTGGACACACACCAGTAGGTTTTCTTTCTTTTTTTCCCTTTTTTATTTATTTATTTTTCTTTATCATTATTTATACATTTAACTGCTATACATCATTTAGATTGTAAAGAGACTTTACCCAGCATGATATACACCTCAGTCCAACCCTGATGAGAATACTATACACGTCCTCATCAACAGATAATAAGGCAATTTTCTCTTTCAAGAGAGATTTTTGCTATAGGGTGCATGTGGTCGCTGGAGAGACAGAGAGACAGAAAGACAGAAAGCGAGAAATCACCCCCAAGAAGGGATGACCATGCTGCAACCCCTTCTCCTCCATTCTCCTCTTGGATTTTGGGCATGCACGTACACGTGCCCAGCATGAGTTTCAAGCTACCGGGTCCAGGACTTGAACTGTGGTTGGCCATGTGGAAGTCCAGTGATACAACCACTATGTCATCTGCTGGCCCCACCTAGTGTGTCTTTCAAGTGGCCTGGTCCTAGACTCGAACCACACAGTTGGCCATGTGGGATCCAGCGACCTTAACCTTCTGCTGGCCAGAGTCTGGTTCCTGATCTCCCACCTGGCCTGGAAGCCTGTGTTCCAGACAGCAGAGCTGGGCGGCAGGGCGACACGAGGCCACCGAGTGTCAGCAGCGATGAGACCAGCAACTTGATCAGTCCGGCCAGGGCTCGTCCATGTGCTGTCAATGGATCACTAACTGCCTGGTCTCAGACCAGCTTTCCCTACATGCTGTACCCACCTAGGAGTGCCCACATAAAAGGCCACTGGACTCTCTTGAGGAGGGAGGGCCAATTTAGGGCAGAACCGTGGGGCAAGCCTGTGGACGCTTTGCTCTTTTAAAATTTTTTTAAAGGTTTTTCCCATAGGGCACGTGGACTTTCTGGGGAGAAACAGAGAGAGAAAAAGTGAGAAATCACCCCCCAGAGGGGATAGGCATGACACAATCTCTTCTCCCCTATTCTCCTCCTGGGATTTTGGGCACGCACATTCACGCGTGCGCGTGCACAAACACACACACAATTTTCAAGCTGCCGGGTCTGGGACTCAAACTGCGGTTGGCTTTCTAGGAGTCCAACACCTTAATCACCATGCCACCTGCTGACCCTCTATTTTACTCTTAAAGAAGAGTGAAGTGGGGCCAGCAGGTAGTGTGGTGGCTAAGGTGCTGCACTCCCACATGGCCGGCTGCAGTTTGAGTCCTGGACCTGATGACTTGCTTTCTCACTTTCTCTCTCTCTGTGTCTCTCTCTCTGGTGAGTGCACATACTACAAATTAAAAAAAATAATAATAAATAAAATTAAATAAATAATTCTTAAAAAAGATTAGTAAAATAGAGAAGTCAGGCATCGACTTCATTCCACCCTCTGGGGACCCTATCTCTAGGCCAGGCACACTGGGATGGGGCATGTGACATTTCCTCTGCGTGGATGGTCTCAGTCTTGCACATCAAGTTAAGGGTGACCCCAGTCCTAAGCTTTCAGAGGAGGGAGAAGTCACCTTTGCTGGGGTAAGGTTTCCTTAAGAAAGTGCATTTGATCTAGAACTCGAAGAAGCATAAGGGTATTAATGAGATGTTTGAGGTCAGGCATTAACAGAAGAAGAGTGTGTGCTAAGAAGTAGATCGGGGTCAGAAAAACGCATTTAGGGGGTTGCAGTAGACTGGCTGGACAAGAGAGAAAAGTGTCAGACAGCAGAAGACACGCTGGGAGAGCGCAGCCGCTCAGAGCATGGGAGACGTGTCAGTAAACGAAGACTTTCGATTTTATCTGCTAGGAAACGACTCTGAGTGGGGTGCATCATTACATCAAAGGGGGATTTGATACTGGAGGATTCTGAGTAAGGTGTATCATTATATCAAAGGGCTGTTTTGGAGAGCGTTGTCTGGTGGCTTTGTGCATGAAGGATTTGCCAAGGGACAGAATTAAAGCAAGAGTGCAGAATAATGGAAATGGGATTCCATGAGACTCCTCTAAGTTACTGCAGAGTCTTCCGAGCTAACTTGAGGAGGTTTCTGTTTATTGCAAACAAGTAACTCCTATGACGGAGTAGTGTCAAGGAGCACAGGGCCAGAGGCTCCTTCCTCAGCCCAGATGCCACATAGCAGACAGGGGTTCGAGTCCCAGCACCAGTGACTTGAAACACACGCAAGGCACATCCACGAACAGCACGGAACAGGAGGGAAAAGACTGTAGCACGTCCAGGCCTGCCGAGAGGGTGCTCTCATTCTTTCGCTCGTGCATGCACTCTCTGGCATAAGGAAAAAGCAAGCATGAAATCAGGAAAGAAGGGTCCAAAAGACAGAGGTGTCCAGTGGCGCCAATGCATTCGAGGGGTCAAAAAGGCCAAGGAAAAAGCGAATGCACTTGGTGACTGGAAGCCACAGCTGCCCTCCACAAAAGCTGCTTCCTCAGAGGGGAGAGGGGAGCGGTGTGAGGCACCTGGATGGGGCGCTGTCCAGGTGACTCCCTGAATGAACAGGCTCAGGGAGGCCCAGGGTATGGCCCAGCACACAGGGCCACGCGAGGGTTCCACCAAGCTTGAGGCCTGGGTGTTTGTGGGCAAGAGGAAGAGACCTCTGAGGACCAGGTCCAAGGGTACCCAGGCAGGACGTGTGGGAGCTGGGGGGACAGAGTCTCAGGCTCCAGGTGATGGGGTACGCTTGGGCTGGAGAAGAAACCAGGGAGGGTAAGAAGACAGGGTAAGTGGGTGAAAGCGGCCAGAGATGCCTGGAGACCTGGGTCTTGTCACGGGTAGTGGTGAGGCTCTCAGCTGAGAGGAGAGGGTGGGAATCACGGCCTGAGGAGGAGCTGGATGATGGCCGAGAGCCTTGTATGTGGGTGTTCCCCAGGGGAGGGGGGCATGCAGGCTCAGCCCCATCAGGGGGTGGTCAGGACGACTCAGGAACGGTGAGCTGCCGAGAGCGGGTGATGAGACTCAGCCCCATGGAGAAGTCAGCTCTGTACCAGATGTGGAGCAATTCACGTAAGGAAGCCAGAGCAGGCAGAGGGAGTCGCCCTAAATAGGAGGGCCCAGGTAGAAGTGGAGTGCAGGCATGGCTGCATCAGGAAACCAAGGTGAGCAGTGGGGCGGGCGGCCAAAGGGCAGCCCTGCAGAATCAGGAGCAGGGAGTTAGAGCCTTCGGATCTGGATCAGGGGTGCCTGCCCTCAGCCCTGGAGAGTGGCTGGATGAAGGTGGCAGAAGCATCTGCTCCCCAGAGTGAGGTGGGCTCTGTGGGGTCTATGGAGAGGCGGGGAGAGCTCTGGACTTGGAGTCAGACGTACAGACTAAGAGGTGGCACAGCGCCGTGTGAGGCCGGAGCCCAGGAGCCAGACCACCAGGCGGCACACTGCTGCTCTGCCACTCTAGCTGTCACCAACCTGGCCACGCCTCAGTGTCCTCATGTGCAAAGTGAGGTTGCCAGGGTCAGCTCCTGTGCCTTGGGATTAGGATAATAAATACTTCCACACGCGTTATGAGATATGCTGGGATGGGGTCCGAGCCTAAACACAAAATTTGTTTATATTTCACATACGCTTTATTTATGTTAAGGTTCTTCCTTCCTTCCTTTCTTTTTTTCATGCCATAGGGTGTGTGTGCTCACTGTAGAGAAATAGAGATAGACAGAGAGCAGGAAGGTGAAGAAGAATCACTCCGCCCCACCGGGGGTGGGGGATGGCCACGCCATAATCCCTACCCCTCCATTTTCCTCCTGGGATTTTGGGCATGCACACACACATGCCCGGCATGATTTTCAAGCTGCTGGATCCGGCACTCAAAGTGCTCAGCTACGTGAGAGTTCAGCACCTTCACCACCATGCCACCTGCTGGCCCAGTTTCACCAAGGTAGTTTTAGATAGTTTTGTACTGCAGCCTTTTGACTGAGACCTGTCATGGGAGGTCAGGTGCAGAATTTTCTACGTATGGCAATCCTGTTGGCACTCAGAACATTTTGGATTTTGGAGCATTTTGGATTTCAGACTGTCAGATTAGGAATGTTCAACTTATAACTGCAAAGCAAATATAGTGCTTGGCCGAGAGCAAATGCTCAATAAACACTAGTTAGTCTGTCTGTCTTCTTGTATACTCAGTGCCTGACGTGTAATGGGAACTCGATAAATATTTTTGAAAGAATGAATTATCATTATTTCCTGCGTAGCCTTGAGCACAGGAGACTGAGCTCCGTGGAATCCCAGACGATATTTTATCCTTCCAGCCCCAGTGCAATGTTTGAAAAAGGAGCCTGCCTATATTCCCTAGGATTCAGTCTCTTCATCTATGAAGTGGGGCTGCTAAGATCTGCTCTACATCAAGGTCAAATGAGGTAATGTGTGAAGCATGACATGGTGTAGGTTTTGCACGCACACATGCATGCACGCGCACCCACAGTATATGGCTGCTGTCTGTAGCAGAGGCAGCTGCTGGGCCCCCCGGGGAGCTCGAGCTCTTCTACCCACTTCGACAGGAGCTGAATCATGGGCCGCGGGTGGTGCCATGCCCTGTTGGGGACAGTGGGAGCGTATGCAGGCCTGGTCGGCGGGCAGCGTGCCTTCCCTGCAGGGAGGCCGGGGCTGCACATGGACTGAGGGTGGCCGGGAGCTGCTCTGAGCCAGGCTCGCCTGATGTCCGGGTTGGACAAGCAAGGAGAGACACAGTCACTAGTCACAGGCCACGGGCCCTGGGGAGAGGCAGAGAGCACATGGGTCATAGCTGGGGAAAGCAGGGCGGGGGGCCCTTGTGACCACAGCTTTGGGGGGTTGGAGATGGCCAGCTTCAGATCCATACAGGCCTGCCTTCCTAGCCAGGGCTCTGCTCAGCCTGCAGCTGCTGGAATCCCCCAAGATGACCACCCGCATGGGATTTCCAGCACACGGCCCTGCCTGACCCGCCGCCATGCCTGTCAGGACACGCAGGCCATGCCGTGCGGGACCGCCTCCCCTTGCTCACCGGCCATCTCCCACGCTCTGTGCACGCCTCGTGCCCTGCTCCCTGTCCTCTACCCCTACCTATTGTGGCCACCCCACCCCACGGGAAAGCCAGGCCCCTTCTCGTGCTCCCTCTCACGCCGCAGCAGCCGGGGCGCGCCGGGCTGGGCTTGGAGAGACGGTGGCTGGAGGAGGCAGCGAGCGCCTCCTCGTTGCTATGGAGTGTCAACTGATGAATTAGACTCTTCATTTTGATTTGGAGGAAATAGTCCTAGAAGAGACTCTTGCTTTAAAAAAAATAGGAAGCTGCCAGCTACTACAGGCGTTCACTCAGAGGGGCTCTGTTGCCAAGCTGGCTTGAATTCCCTCAGCCATGCATTAGCGCTAATCGGAATCTGGCTGTTGGAGCAAATGCGCAATAAAGTTTAGGGCAGAAAATGTGGTGTGTTAAGTGTTAGTGTTAAGTGGTAAGTATATTGTACCTAGATATTTATTTCTTTAAAGTGCACGCTGTATAAAAATTACCTACCTGACTGGCAGTGAAGATAAGCAGTTGTTTTAATTACGAGTGAAAGGTACATGACTATAATCTAAGATATTAGGGAAGCAGGCGTTTCAGGGTTTGAGTCATCCATCTAAAACCAAGCCCTGCGAGAGCCGGCACATCCCCATCGCAGAAGAAAAGGAGCCAGTAGAGTCTTGCTACTCGAAGGGATTACAGGACTGGCATCGTTGCACAATTTTGGGCCCCTCCCCAGATCTCTGAATCAGAATCTGCATTTTTAACAAGGTGCCCAGGAGATTCAGGTGCGCATTTAGGTTTCAGAAGGGCTGGTCTCCATTGGTGTGTCTCAGAGAGCAGCCTGTAAACCAGACTGTTTACACTGGAAGCACCCAGAGAGCTTGTTAAAAATGCAAATTCTCGGGACCAGCAGTTGGTGTAATGGCTATGTCGCTGGACTCCCATGTAGCCAACCGTAGTTCAAGTCCTGGACTTGGTGGCTTACATGTGTGTACATGCGCAAGATTCCTAAAGGAGAATGGAGGAGAAGGGATTGTGACGTGGCCATACCCCCGGGGAGTGATTTCTCACTTTTTGTCTCTCTGTCTCTTTTGGTCTTTCTGGTGAGCGCATGCACCCTACAGCAAAAACCTCTCAAAAAATGCAAATTCTGGGCCAGCAGGTGGTGTAATGATTACACCACTGGAGTTCCACATGGTCAACTCTAGTTTGAGTCCCACATCTGGCTGCTTGAAATGCATACTGGGCAATGTGCATGCGTGCCCAAAATCCCAAGAGGAGAATGGAGGGGAAGAGACTGAGGCACGGCCATCCCCCTGGAGGGTAATTTAAAATTTTCCCTCTCACTGTCTCTGTCTCTCCACTGAGTACATGCATGCATCCTATGGAAAAAAATTCAAAAAAATGTAAATTCTGGGAGACTGGATGGTGGCACAACACCACAGTGCTCAAACATGACACTTTGCAAGGCTGAGTCACATGCAAGGGTCCTGGTTTATGCTCAGAGACTCCCTGAGTACACTGGGCACGTGTGTGCCCACGATCCAGTGCTCAGAGGCTAGAGGGGTCATAATGTCTAGCCCCTGCTGAGGATGCACTCTCTCTCTCTTTCTCTCTGATGGAAGAAATGAACAAATAAATTTAAAAAATGTAAATTCTGGGGGCCAGCAGGTGGTATAGTGGCTAAGGTGCTGGACTCCCACGTGGTCAACCATGGTTCAAGTCCCCAACCTGGCAGCTCAAGACTCATGCCAGGCACGTGTCTGCATGCCCAAAATCCTGGGAGGAGAATGGAGGAGAACAGGCTGTGGCATGGCCATGCCCCCCGGGGGGTGATTTCTTGCTTTCTGTCTCTCCAGCAAGCACATATGCCCTATAGCAAAAAAAAAAAAAAAAAAAAAAAAAAAAAAAAAAAAAAAAAAAAAATCAAATTCTAGAGCACCACCCAGACTCCCTGAATAAGAATCACCAGGGACCAGCAGATGGCATAATGGTTACGCTGCTGGACTCCTACATAGTTGACAGTGGTTTGAGTTCTGGATCTGGTGGGTTAAAACTCACGTCAAGCACATGTGCATGTGGGCCCCAAATCCTAAGAGGAGAATGGAGGAGAAGGGATTGTGATGTGGCCATCCCCTTGGCAGGGAGGGGTGACTTCTTGTTTTCTGTCTCTCTGGTGCATGTACACACCTTATAGCAAAAATCTCTCTAAAAAAAAAAAAAGAATCGCTAAAAGCAGAAGACAGGAGTCAGCACCCCACACAAACTCACAGGTGGTTTTTATGGCCATCGAAATGCGAGATCCATCCCTCGTCCTTCAGGCTCCTCAGGATTCAGCGAGGGTCAGTCAGTACACGGTGCTCTGAGCCCAGCCGGAGGGCACCGGGCGAACTTGGTCTCCGCCAGTTAGGGTTTGTAACTGCATCACTTGCGGCTGAACACGCAGGGACCGAGCCGCGGCAGGCCCACCTCGAGGGATTATGTTATCGATTAACTCACAGCGCACGGCGTGTCTGGTTCTCTCTCCTGCGCTTGGAATACATGTCCTCCCCGAGGCTGGAGAACAGTAAACACCTTGTCCTCATTCTCCCAGTTGTCCTCCTGGAGCTAAGCAGCCTCCCACTCAAAGGAACCATTCATGCTTCTGAGCCTCTGGCCAGGAACCAGCCCACGAGCCAGCCACTCCAGCGTCCTGCTCTGAGCAGGCGGGAAACCAGCGAGGCTCATCAGCCTTTCCCTAGAAGCCCTCCCTTTCTTCCCTGTGCCCACCACCCCTTCCCTGGACCGGGTCCCTCGCAGCTCTGCCCATTCCTGTTTCCAACGCACAAGTGCGACAAGGGTCAGCGCGAGCCGAGGCGTCCGCGAGCGCTCGGTCTTCTGGGAGCGCACGAGCTTTTCTTCTTTTCCTTTTGATGTGTGTATTTGGGGCCTTCAGAAAGAAAGACTCGAACCAGAACACTCTTTCAGAGATAAGAGAAAGCAGCCAGAGCCTTTGAAAGCCAGTGTACGACAAGCAGCCGTGCGACGACGTGTGACAGGAGGACGGCCGGAGGTCTCTGCGGACGCCTCGGCGCCTCAGTAAACGGCCAGGAGGGCAGCAGGCCCTCGGTGGCGGCCGTTAGTGGAGCGGTGTCTCTGTGGCGCTAGCCTGGCCCAGAACTTGGACTCAAAACCCAGAACCAAACAGGGACAAAGAGTCCCCTCGCCCTCCGCGGCCTCGCTGTCTGCAGGCACAGCTGCACAGTGCACTGCGTATCCGTGACCACGGCTGAGTCCCCTTGGCGATGCGGCGGGTCGTTATCCCCCCCCCCCCCCCACCTTGAAATGGGACTTGGAGACCGAGGGGAGTCGTGTGCAGTGACACAGCTGGACAGTGGCAGGGATGGGCTTTGGATCTGGAGCTCTGATTCCGGATCCCAGTGTCTTTTCCCCAACTAGCAAGTCTTATCTCCCTCCAGCTCATGAGCTAACGTGTCATTTTACCTAGATCAGGGGTTCCTTTGGCAAAGCTTTCTTTAAATTGCACGGTGAGTGTGGAGCTAGCGTGTGACACCCCTCGGCAGGTGCAGTGGCCAAAAGCAGAGTTCCCGCTGCTTCACTGCGTGGTTGTGGCACACCGGGAGGTGCGGCTGAGAAGCCAGTGCCCGGTGGCTGTCCTGGAGACGCTGCTCCAGCTCGCCTGCTGCGGAGCCATCCTGGGAGCAGCAGCTCGGCTCCTCGGCAGCTGAGGACCATGGCAAGGCCACGCCAGACGCCACACCACACAGGCCTTGCGGCCGCTCTGCGGCAACACAGGCTAACCGGGCTCGGCGCAGCTTTCCTGGAACAGGCTCATACTGAGGGGGGCGGGGGGGACACGCAGCAAGAGCAGAATCTCAGAGGCGCTGCCACCCCGAGAGGCCCCCACGGGCTGGATGTGATGGTGATAAAGTGTAATGGTGACAGTACAAATAAGGCTCCTGTCACACGATCATTAGACTCCACAGATACACGCGGACCCGTTGTCAGAAATGACAATCTGGGTGTTACAAACAGCCCAGGTGGCGTGGTGCGCAGAAGCTGCAGTGCAGGAGGAAGGGGGACTTCGGCCGGGACGAGGCTCTGCCCTTCGAAGGGTCTCGAAGAGCAGAGGGAATTCTTGTTCAGCCTGCTTGCCCATGTGGGGATGAGGTGGGCACCTGGGCCAGGTTACTCCAAGGATTCCGATCTCACGCTGACGGGGTCTTCAACGAGTTCATGGAAAATGTGTCTTATTAAAAATCTACATGTGGATTAAAATTATTTTGCACCAAATGAACTTGTACTTCAATTCCAATTCTCCACAAGCAAGGGGAAGCCCCCCTGCCCCCTGCAAATGGTTTGTGCACAGGGGTCACACTAGGGCCTGTGTCCATCTCCTAGGGCTACGGTTGCACAGTCCTGCAAACCGGGTGGCTCCCACAGAAGTCGGTCCCTCGCAGCTCTGCAGACTAGGAGTCTGAAATCGAGGCCTGAGCGAGGTCGCGCCCCCCCCCCGGCTCCGGGGAGGGGGCGTCCCTTGCCTTGGGCAGCTCTGGGAGCAGGTGTGCTCGGTTTGCGGCCTCATCATTCCGAGGTGGCGCATCTCAAGAGCTTTCATTCCATCACACCTTTTGCGATAACATATTCACAGGTTCCAGGGACTGGGATGTGGACACATCTTTTGGGGAGGCACGATTTAACCACTGCACCCCGATTTGATTAACACTTATTTTCCCATAAGCATATCAGTTAGGGCAAAAATAGCAGTAATGGGGTGTGCGCTAGCCAAAAACACCATCCAAGCCATTCCTCCTCCGTAAGGGCGGTGTTTATATCTTTGCTCACAAAGAGAAAACGGAAACTTAGAAATCTGTAAGTGTTTGGTCTGTGTCCTACGGGATTCCAAGGGTTCCCAGAGGTTCCTCAAGGAGAAGAAGGGGGGACTATGTAAAGGGCCCTGGACCCCTAAACCCTCTCAGACACTGCAGAGAGAAAGTGAGAAACCACCCCCCACCCCACCCCCCCCATTGGGTATGGCCACACTGCAATCGCTTTTCCTCCATTCCCTCGAGATTTTGGGCACACTCGTTCTTGTGCCTGGTATGAGTTTCAAGCCACTGGGTCCGGGACTTGAACCGTGGTTGACCATGTGGGAGTCCAGTGCCTTAACCACTATGCTACCTGCTGGCCCTGAGCTCATATTCTTAATATTCTTGACCTATGCTCGGGTGTTACACTGGATTTTTGTCCCCCAAGTCTTGGGTACACTGAGGAGCCATGTTTGAAAACCACAGCTCTGTGTTGTGTGGTAAGGAGCCCAGGTTCAGGAGCCCCATCTCAGGAGACAGACACATCCTTTCCTTGTTCTGTGTCCTTGGGTAAGTTACCCAACCACTCTGAGCATCAGGCTTCTCATCTATGCAAAGGAAATGACACTAGAGTCTACCTCAAGGGCTCTTGTGAGAACAGAATGAGCATAATGCTCAAAAAGCATGCGAGAAGACAGAGCTATTGTTTCATCGTTATCGTCATTGGCTGGCGCACGCCTGCACGATTGGTTCCCTTTATAGTCAACCTGGGGCGTCTTGAAAGTAAGAATGTCTATCCAGAACAGGTGGGTGCGGCAGTGTCCCTAGAGCTTCAGAGGAGACGGCCGGAAGTCTGGGGCAACGACGTGCAACGTCACTCTTCCCAGGTCACCTAAGAGGGCGCTGTCATCACGCTGTGTCCAAAAGGTCCATTCACGGGCATGGGTGCGGTGACAAGTTCGAGGTGCAGCATCATCCCTACAGAAGTTCTTGAGGCCGCACTGACTACACAGCACAGGCTGGGTCCCACGGAGATGGGAGACTTCTTGGTGCCTTCGGTACTCCATGTATTTATTTACCGACACGTGAGGCCTCTGAGAGTGTGGAGCAGGCAGCTGATGGCTCAGCCGCCAAGCACGATGCACGGACAGGCCACGTGAGCGGCAAAGGGCAGGTACCTACTTCTGTTGAGGGCCTCCGATTACATTTGCTTCCAGAGTGAACGAAACATGCAAGCTCTGGGAGGCAGCTGACTGACATGAAACTCTGATATATTCCAAAACAGCTGCCGTGAGCAGAGGGTCTGACTGGATTTTAGAAAGCATCACGCTGACAGCTTAGCGTGTAGTGACTGCTCTCCACCTGCCAGGCACCAGGCGAGCGTCATCTATGTGTGTTCTCAGGTTCTCACAAACGAACCCAGTATCCCTACAGATGAGGGGCAGGAACTCAAGTGACTTCTCGAAGGTCACTTGGTCATGAACTGACGGTGCACGTGCAGACTGGGATTGGCACGAGGTCCTGGAGGCTGCTCTCCAAGCAGCACCCGATCCCACACAGGGTCAGTGTTCTAGAGAAAAAGGCCCACTGCCTGCCCTTGGGAGTCTCTCCTTATCATTAAAGTAAATGGCATGGGACCAGAAGATGGTGTAATGGACTCCCATGTAGCTGATTGCAGTTTGAGTTCTAGACCTGGTGGCTTAAAACTCACACTGGGTGTGCGTGCATGTGTGCCCAAAATCCTGAGAAGAACGAAGGAGAAGGGATTGCAGTGTGGTCACCCCCCCCAGGGGGTAATTTCTTGCTTTCACTTTCTGTCTCTCTGTCTCTCTCTGGTGAGCACACATACCCTACAGCAAAAATCTCTCTAAAAAAATAAATAAGTAAAGTAAATGTTATAGTCAGTAACAGTAGTAAAAATAAAACATAAAAACCTACCACCATCACCCAAACAAACTAATGAACAAAAATGTCCTGGGCCTGATTCTCCTCTGAAGCACAGAAACTCACAACTCTCCGCGCTCAGCAGGAACCAACACCAACATAGACCTAGCCAACTGTTTGCCTCCAGGCACAGCGATACGCCAGGGTGGCAGCAAGGGTCTCAGATGGAGGCGTCAGGGCAGGAAGAGCTCCCTGGAAGGCCATGTCAAGAAGCAGGGCACTTACTTTAAGAGAAGAGCCCCCCTTTCTTTGGGGAGGAGAAGGTAATCCCTAAGTCTCTAGGACAAAGGTGTGTCGTACTGGCGGTCTCTCTAGAGGGGTATGGACAGACTTCCTAGAATGTGGGTGGAGAGGAGATAGAGCTGAGGAGCAGAAGGGCAGCAGAGAAATAAAAGGACCCTGCTTTTATTGTGGTCCTGGGCAGGTGGGCTTGGTCCTAATGTCCCACGGACAGTACTGACAGCACCAACAGCAGCAGGAGCTGGCATTTACTGAAGGTTTACCATGAGCCATTCACCCTTGCTGAATGACCTCAATTAATCCTCACACTTTACAAAGTAGGAGCCATTACTGTTACTGATGGAGGAAACTCAGCCTCAGCACAGGTAGGTAACTGGCCTGAGCCTGAACAGCTGGAAAGAAGCAGAGTCCACCTCACACCTAAGCCTGTGGAACTCGAGCGATCATATTCTTTTTTTTTTTTTTTTTTTGAGAGATTTTTTGCTATAGGGTGTGTGTGCTCATCAGAGAGACAGAAAAAGAGAATTATCCCCCATAGGGGATGGCCACACCACAATCTCTTCCCCTCTATTCCCTCTTGGGATTTTGGGCACACACATACATGTGCCTGGCATGAGTTTCAAGCCGCTGGGTCTGGGACTTTAACCGCAGTTGGCCATGTGGGAGTCCATTGCCTTAACCACTATGCCACCTGCCTGCTGGCTCTGAGCTCATATTCTTAAAAAGATTTTTAAAATCAATTTTATTTTGAGGGAACCAGCAGTTAGCGTAATGGCTATGTCGCTGGATTCCCACGTAGTCGACCGCGGTTCGTGTCCTGAACCCGGTGGCTTAAAAAACTCACGCCGGGTGCATGTGCGTGCGTGCCCAAGATCCCAAGAGGAGAATGGAGGAGAAGGGATTGTGGCGTGATCATCCCCCCTGAGGGGTGATTTCTCACTTTCTGTCTCTATGTCTCTCTGTCTGTCTGGCGAGCGCACGCGCCCTATAGCGAAAACCTCTCAAAAAAAAAATCAATTTTATTTTGAAAGGGGGAGGGAGGGGAGAGAAAGAGAGAGAGAGAGAGAGAGAGAGAGAGAGAGAGAGAGAAAGAGAGAGAGAGAATGAATGAATTGGGCAACTTTGACCAGGCTTTATCATGTGACAATCCTCCCTGGAGTTTTCCAGCCAGCCAGGATCAGGTGGTGCAGAGTACATGCCTGATACATTTCAGATAGACCTGGGATTTGAACCACAGATGTCCACATGGCTCCAGTCCTGCAGAGTGGTGCCCCACCATCTGCACTACCACAGCAGGGCCTGGAGCTCATGTCTCAGTGCAGTTTTCTTCTTGCCCCCACCTGGCTATTCCCTGCGCACAGTCTTCTGAAGGTGCACTCACATTATCTGTGCAATTACATCAGCATGCAAGGCATCCTCACCCCAGGAGGGAGAAGGTGATGGGGAGGGGCTTAGGAGTGCAACGACATTCATCGACACACATGGTAACCTCTCACTGTTTCCCATGCCAATCAGAAGAGGGTTTGAATTTGGGGGTGCTTGGGCTCCCTCATGGCCATTCTCCCAACCCCTGTACTATCCCCCAGGGCTGCACAGGGGGATGTTCCTTCCAGCTTTGGCTCTTCTAATCCTATCAGGGTCTTGCTGTAGCCCTTGCAGAAAGGTGAGGTCCTGAAAACAGGACGTCCCTAAAAGGATAACCCTGGGCTCCCTCAGCCCCAGGGCTCCGTGGGCGAAGGATGCAGTTTAGAGAACTGGGCCCTCTGAGCCTGGTAGGGCTGGGGGGAGGGTGGACGTATCATGTGCCAGTTGGCAAAAGAAAGAGGTCATTTTCTTTTCTCTCTCAAAGATATTTCAGCGCACTTAATGGAGATAGCAGTGGGAATGATAGAAATTAGTCACCCTTTTAAGAAAGTGGTGGTCTTATGCTGCCCTAATCCATACCTGTACCCCACTTAGAGAGTTCGAGCTTGTCCTCCCATTAAAAAAAATAAATAATGGACTGGAGCCAGCAGATGGTGTGGCAGTTACACTGCTAGACTCCCACATGGTCAACCATGGGTTCGAGTCCTGGACGCAGTGGCTTGAAACTCAGGCCGGACCCATGTGCATGCGTGCCCAAGATCCCAGGAGAAGAATGGGGGAGAAGGGATTGTGGCGTGGCCATTCCCCCAGGGGGGTAATTTCTCACTTTCCTTCTCACTGTGTCTCTCTCCAGCAAGTGCACATGCCCTAAGGCAAAAACCTCTAAAAAAGAAAAAAAAGGAAAAAAAAATATGAGTGGACTTTGTTTTTCAGAGCAGCTTACGGTTCCCAGCAGAACAGACCCGAAAGTGCAGAGCTCCTCTCTCGGCCTGCTCCCCCTCCCTTTGGACATCCCATGCTCAGCGATGCCATCTGCCAGTTGTTATGGTAACCCTACACTGATGCATCATGATCGCCCCAAGTCCACAGTTCACATTAGGGTTCACTCTTGGCCTTACACATCCTATGGGTCTTCCCCATCTGACGAGAAAGGACTGGCTGGCTGGTCCCTAGCGGGGCCTGCGGCAGCCGACACCAGCCCCTGCCGTGGTTAGCCGGCACACCACACTCTTCTTCGCCAGAGTACAACCACCTGGTCCCACAGAGGGCCGACGATGAGGACGAGGCGGAGCGAATCCATGGGGATGAACGAACGCACAGGAGGAAATTCCAGGGCCCTGAAAATCAGAAGCATTCCCTGCTCCTGCTGCTCAGTGGTTTACTCCCACTCAGGAGACGCTGAGACGACAAGGGGACCTCTGGGAATCTGAGGACAGCAGGATGCTGTGAGCGGCGAGGAGCAGAGCGGCAGGCATTCCGTCACTCCCCGGGGCAAGGGAGCCTTTGCAGACGGGCCCTTGGCCTGTGTTACCAGCGGGAAGCACAGAAGGTCGTAAGACACATATGCTGGAATGAGTCTCGAGGGCCTGTGGGTCAGGGGTCCCCAAGATCCACTCAGTGTCCCCTGGGAAGATGCACAGGCTCACCATACAACTTCCTCATAGCTGGGATTTACTGTGGCTAAAGGGTATGAGCAGAGGCTGGAGGGGACGCCCAGAGACAAGCAGGCCCGAGATTCTAAGAGTCCTCTCCCAGGGGAGTCGCCCAGACAGCGCTTAATTTCCCCAGCAACAAGTTGTGACAACACGTGTGAAATGTTGTCTACCAGGAAAGCTCATTAGAGACTCAGTGCTCAGGCTTTTCGCTGAAGGCTGGTCACATGGGCACCTCCACCTCGCACGGGCCAACTCCAGCCTCTCCAAGGAAAGCAAGCTGTCTGCCTGGACCGCGCGACTCGTAGAAACGAGTGAGCCAATCAGATCCGCTCTGGGGATGGTGGACCCCTCCCCAAATCCAAGTTCCCAGACATCAGCCCAAGGCCGACCTTGCGAGCGGGCCTTTCTTAGGATAGCAGACGCAGGCGCACTGTCACTCTCGTCTGTACGTTCCGCGTCGCTCTTTGGCATACGACACACACTCAGTAAATGGCAGCTATTGTCATCAGCATCACGCAACTGTACCTTTTCCGCTTTTCTTTCTTTTTTTTTTTTTCCTAAAGAATTATTTATTTTAAATGTTATTTATGATCATTATTCTTCAATTTTGACCAGAGAAAGAGAGCGGAAGCATGCTGCCAGGTCCAGGATTTAAACAGTGGTCGGCCATGTTGAGCACCTCAACCACCGTGCCACTTGCTGGCCCCTCTTTTCTATAGCAAAGAGAGACCATCTTATAAACAAGCCAAACTGGGTACCTGTGTGGACAATGAAGAGCATTCCTATACACACAGACATATGTGTGTGTGTGCACGTGTGTGTATAGCACGTGTTTCCACGATCATCTCTCTGTATATGCAAGTGTGTATCTAAGTTAGAGTAACTGGTTATATAATAAACCTTTTCCTCTCCAAATGTCGAATTATTCTTCCATCTCTCAGTTTACCATTTTCTTTTCTTTTGCTATAGGGTGCCTGTGCTTACCAGAGACAGAGAAAGGGAGAAAGTGAGAAAGCACCCCCCAGGAGAGATGGCCATGCCACAGTCCCCTCTTCTCCATTCTCCATTCGGAATTCTGAGCACCACACACATGCACCTGGTATGTCCCTCAAACTTCTGGGTTCAGGACTTGAACAATGCAGTTGGCCATCGAGTCCCCTTCACTGGCCCTTCCATTATAAAAAGTTTATTTCCTTCATGACATAGAGAGAGAGGGAACCAGCAGGTGACATGGCAGCCAAGACTCTGGCTGTCACTGATAAATGTGGGTTCGACAAGCAGGACACAGGACAGAACCCTCCTGATGGCTCTTAAATTAACTTCCAGGGTGTGAAGATAGCTAAGGCAGTGCTCATCTGGTTTATGAGCTAACGGGGCCATTGCAATAATGTGTGTGGAGACTTCACTGCTTCACTGAAAAAGAACCTCTGTACTGCACTCTGCTGGCCAACTTGTCAAAGGCCTCCCTGCAAGGACACAGGGCTGCTGTGTGTATGCTCTGACCCAGTGCTAGCTCCTAAGGGCTGCCGTGTCATTCCAGTGGGGTACCCTCTGACCCAGTGCTAACTCCTAAAGACCACCACGCCATTCCAGTGGGGTACACTCAGACCCAGTGCTAGCTCCTAAGGACCGCCATGCCATTCCAGGGGGTTACCATCTGACCCAGTGCTAGCTCCTAAGGACCGCCATGCCATTCCAGGGGGGTACCATCTGACCCAGTGCTAGCTCCTAAGGACCGCCATGCCATTCCAGGGGGGTACCCTCTGACCCAGTGCTAGCTCCTAAGGACCGCCACGTCATTCCAGAGGGGTACCCTCTGACCCAGTGCTAGCTCCTAAGGACCGCCACGCCATTCCAGTGGGGTACCCTCTGACCCAGTGCTAGCTCCTAAGGACCGCCACGCCATTCCTGTGGGGTACCCTCTGACCCAGTGCTAGCTCCTAAGGACCGCCATGCCATTCCTGTGGGGTACCCTCTGACCCAGTGCTAGCTCCTAAGGACTGCCACGTCATTCAAGTGGGGTACCCTCTGACCCAGTGCTAGCTCCTAAGGACCGCCACGCCATTCCAGTGGGGTACCCTCTGACCCAGTGCTAGCTCCTAAGGACTGCCACGCCATTCCTGTGGGGTACCCTCTGACCCAGTGCTAGCTCCTAAGGACCACCATGCCATCCCAGTGGAATACTCTCTGACCCAGTGCTAGCTCCTAAGGACCGCCATGCCATTCCAGGGGGGTACCCTCTGACCCAGTGCTAGCTCCTAAGGACCGCCATGCCATTCCAGGGGGGTACCCTCTGACCCAGTGCTAGCTCCTAAGGACCGCCACGTCATTCCAGAGGGGTACCCTCTGACCCAGTGCTAGCTCCTAAGGACCGCCACGCCATTCCAGTGGGGTACCCTCTGACCCAGTGCTAGCTCCTAAGGACCGCCACGCCATTCCAGTGGGGTACCCTCTGACCCAGTGCTAGCTCCTAAGGACCGCCATGCCATTCCTGTGGGGTACCCTCTGACCCAGTGCTAGCTCCTAAGGACTGCCATGTCATTCAAGTGGGGTACCCTCTGACCCAGTGCTAGCTCCTAAGGACCGCCACGCCATTCCAGTGGGGTACCCTCTGACCCAGTGCTAGCTCCTAAGGACTGCCACGCCATTCCTGTGGGGTACCCTCTGACCCAGTGCTAGCTCCTAAGGACCACCATGCCATCCCAGTGGAATACTCTCTGACCCAGTGCTAGCTCCTAAGGACCGCCACGCCATTCCTGTGGAATACTCTCTGACCCAGTACTAGTTCCTAAGGACCGCCATGCCATTCCAGTGGAGTACCTTCTGACCCAGCACTAGCTCCTAAGGACTGCCATGCCATTCTACACATCTATAAGCCATTTGTCTGAACTCATTGTTCCGTCATTGTCAGATTCACTTTTCCCCCTCATGTTTGAAATATTTTGCTTGTTTTCCTCCTGAATGGCCCCGTTTTTACAGGATCACCATGTGTCATTTAGGACACAGCTGGGGCTGGCAGGCGGCGTGGTGGGTAAGGCACTGGACTCCCACATGGCCCACCGCAATTCGAGTCCTGGACCTGGAGGCTTGTTTTCTCACTTTTCCTTTCTCTCTCTCTCTCTGGTGAGCACACATGCCCTATAGCAAATTAAAATAATAATAATAAATAAATAAAATTAAATAAAATAATTTAAAAGAAAAAAGAACACAGCTGTGGTGGGTGCATGCATGCCTAAGAGCTTGACAAGTTAGAGGGCGGAGAAAGAGAATTTGTACCATGCTGAGACTGTTGAGAGTGCTTCTCTCGGATCCTGCACACGCGTTCTCTTTTGTGAATGAAATAAACCAAAAGGCATAGGCTCCTTGTCTTGCAATTTAGTTTCAGACGACCAGGGTAGACCGCGCTTGCCTTAGGCGGCAGTTCTCTTAGCAGATTATTGGTTCTACTTGCTCAGCTTTGACGGCCCCTCACGGAGGAGATGGCAAGCAGCCGTCGTAAAGTCTACCTTCTTTCTTTCCCTTGCAACATTACATTCTGCCACCAAGCAATCTGTCCTCTTTCTTATCTGCTGTTACTTCAAACAAGAAGTGTAGCAAGACTGCACTCCAGGACGTCAGTAATTAGGAAAGGAAAGTCATTAAAAACCCACCGAAATTACAAGGGGTTCGTCATACTCTTCTATTTTTATATGTGTTCGGAATGTTCAGTACGATTGTTTTTAAAAAATCTACCAAAATAAAGTCAACGATATTAGAAAACATTATCAGTCTGAATCTTGGGTCAGAGGGGAAGGAGGGGAGCACTATAGCATGTGAACAGGGAGTGACCAAGGCAGACATAAGATCTGGGAGAAGTTACTAACTTCTCTAAGGCCTTGTCGTCCTAAACCCAAAAGCACTCTTCCCAAGTCCCTCGTCCCTCTAGGGTGGTGATGGTGAAGGAGGAGAAGTCTGACTCCATCACGTGCTGACACCTACTATGGTTGGGATACGGCTTCTTCCTGCCCAGACTCCTGCAGAAATTTAACAGTTGCTGCAGTGTTGGGGGATGGGGCCTGATGGGAGGTGACAGGTTAATTCGTTCTCACCAGACGGGGTTAGCCGTCACAGAAATGGACTAGTTCCCATGAGAGTGGGTTGTTAGAAAGGCTGGGGTCTCTGTCCAGTTTATTTATTTATTTATTTATCTAATTTGTTATAGGGTGCATGCACTGGAGAGAGACAGAGAGAGAGGGAAGTGAGAAAGCACCCTCCAGGGGGATGACATGCCTCAATCTTTTCTCCTCCATTCTCTCAGGATTTGGGGCACGCATGCACATGCTCCCAGCAAGCCTTTCATGCTGTTGGGTCTGGGACTGAAACCACGCAGTCGGCCATGTGGGATCCAGAGCCTTAACCCCCATACCATCTGCCGGCCCTCCAGTTTCTTTCTTTTCTTTTCTGTTTTTAATTGCCAGAAAACGTATGCACTTGCCCGAGAGAGATGGATGGGGAGAGAAAGCACCTCCACAGCTGGGCATGGTCACTGCAATCCCTTCTCCTCCACTTCTTTTTTTTTTTTTTTTTGAGAGGTTTTTGCTATAGGGCGCGTGTGCTTGCCAGACAGACAGAGAGAGAGACAGAGAGACAGAAAGCGAGAATCTCCCCCCGGGGGGATGGCCAGGCCACAATCCCTTCTCCTCCGTTCTCCTCTCGGGATCTTGGACACGCACGCACATGCACCCGGTGTGAGTTTTAAGCCACCGGGTCCAGGATGCGAACCGTGGTCGACTACATGGGAGTCCAGCGACATAGCCATTATGCTAACTGCTGGTCCCTCCTCCACTTCTTCATCCCATCGGGATTTGGACAGACACACACAGACACATGGTGTGTTTTTTAAGCCACTGGTGCCAGAATTTGAACTGTGGTTGGCCATGTGGGAGCTGGCTCCCTTAACCACTAGGCTATGGGGCCAGCTCTCTGTCCATTTTCTAAGCCAACAGCCCAGGCAGGAGAAGGGAAGAGAAGGTGAGCAGATTTGAAGCAGCCTTCCCACGTGAGCCCAAGAGGGCCAGGGTCATGGCCAACCACCCAGGAGAGGCTCCTGGTTCACAGAAAGCAGGACACTCTGCCTCAGTGAGAAACATCCAGAACCATTTTTCAAAATTGCAGCTGTAAAGGAATTAACACAGATCACTGCTGAGCGCACGCAGCCTCAATCCCCCCTTCAAAGAGCTTCGCAGTCATTATGAAAGAACACATTTCAGAACGTAATATTATTAGGCTATTGATTGTTGTTTGTTTCGATGTTTAATTCAGTAACAACTCAGGTTGTGGAGAGCTTTAAATGAAACAGATGCTCCCAAGACCTGCACAAACGTTCCAATTTTCCACTGGGTTTCACAAGGAGCTTTGGCAATGCCGTGGGGACCAGGGGCTCCTGGAGCCACGAGATTCTTACAGTGGGGGATTCAGGGCCGCTGCTGAGCAAGGCTCTGCTGTCGTTCGGTACAGAAAATAGAAAAGGCAAGAGTTCCACATGAATCCAAACAACATCCGCTCCCTCTGTCACCACGCATTAAATGATCCGGGACCGAAATCCAATACACACCTCGGGCACTCTTGCGGAACGGTACCGCGCATCTTGGCGGTATCAACATCCCAGGAGGACTAGAATAGCAAAAAGAAAAAAGAGCTTCTCTTCCAAACATACACAGTTAAAAGACAAACCACAAAGGGAAAGCTGGCCCCAGCAGGGTGACGGGGCTACAGGTTCCAAAGATGCGGCAGCAGCCCCCCCATCTCTGGCGCTGGGGTGTTGGCAGGACCCCACAAGTTGTAGGGAATCCAGGGACAAGCAAACCCTGAGGCCAGACTTAGAGGGGGCTCGGCCCCAGTGTCTCTGGGCCCCTGTACCATCCTGTCCCTTGCACCCCAAAAGCATGCTGAGGGGCGGCACCCTCACACCCCTAGTCGGAGCTGTGTCTTGCCTGAGTCTCCACACTCTCTGCTATTGCCTGAGCCAGGCGCTCAAGTGGGGTCCCCTGAGCAGCCTTAGCATCACTTGGGAGCCTGTTACAAACGACCCTCTGGAGCCAGTGTGGGTGGTGGTGAAGGCGGCTGGATCCCATATAGCACTTCGTGGCTTAAGTCCCGGATCTGGTTGCTTAAAAACACACCAGCAGGACCAGCAATTGACGTAATGGCCGTCGCTGGACTCCCATGTAGTCAACCTTGGTTCGAGTCCCGAACTTGGTGGCTTAAACTCACGCCGGGCGCGTGTGCGTGCGTGCCCAAGATCCCAGGAGGAGAATGGAGGAGAAGGGATTGTGGCGTGGCCATCCCCCCTGGGGGGTGATTTCTCGCTTTCTGCCTCTCTGTCTCTCTCTGTCTTTCTGGTGAGTGCACACACCCTATAGCAAAAATCTCTCCAAAAACAGAAACAAACAAACAAACACACCAGCATATTCGAGTGCATGCCCAGAATCCTGACAAGAGGGAGAGATGGGGGAAGAGGGATTTTGGCGAGACCGTGACCCACAGGGGGGTGATTTCTCACTTTCCCTCCTTCTCTCTTTCTCTTTGTCTCTCTCTGGAGAGCGTATATACCCTGTGACAAAATTAAAAACAAATAAACACAAAAACACACATTCTCAGGGCCCCCCTCTAGACTTGGAAACTCTGAGGACAAGGCCTGGTTATCTGTTTTTAATAAGCTGTCCAGGCAAGTCTGAGAACCTGCCAGTAGAATTGGCTTTTTTTTTGTTGTTTTTAATTTTTTTAATTAATTAGTTTAAGGGTGTTTTTTTAAATATTTATTTATTTATTTATTTTTGCCATGGGGCATGTACACTTGCCAGAGCGAGACAGAGAGAGTTAGTGAGAGGAAAAGTGAGAATTCACTCCCTAGGTGGCCACACTGTTATCCCTTCTCCTCTAGTCTCTTCTTGGGATTTTGGGCACATATGCACACATACCCAGTGTGAGTTTCAAGCCACCGGATCTGGGACTCGAACCACAGTTGGCCATGCAGGAACCCAGTGCCTTAACTACCATACCACCTGCTGGTGGTGCCTGGCCCAGCCCGGCACAAAGTAGGTACATGATACGTATTTATTGACAGACTTAATGAAACACGGCCTCTGCTTTTGAACCTGGCAAGGCTACTCCTGGTCTAAACACACAAAAAAAGTAAGTGGAAGCTCCTCCGCGGGGTAGGCCGCTATTCATCTGATTATTTCTGGGAAGCGCTGCAGGCCTGGCTGTCCTCTGTGGAGCACCCACACGGTCCAGTGCTGGGTCTCCCCGGGTGCTGTGCTCTTTACGCCTCTTCTCTGGGACTGTCTCAGCCCTAAGAGATAGCGGCAGGTAGCTGTCCTTCACAGATGGAGACACTGAAGCTCAGAGAGCTTGGGAACTCACCTGAGGCCACACAGGCAGCCAGCCAGGAGCCGGATTCCAACCCAGGTGTGTTAAGACTCCTGCCTCAGGCTCGCCCCTCCACGTGGGCTCTCGGGGCGCCGTGACCTGGCCATGCTCTTCTCCCTTTCCTGCACACACCCTCCTCCAGTCATCTGAAGCCTCTCCGATCCTCACTCAGAACGAGCGACATCTGATGGCGCCAACGATCAGCGTGTTACGGCGGTGACTTACGGGCCCAGAGCCCTCCGATGAGTACTTCCTGTGGTCCTCCGGATCACCTGGGGAGCACGTGGGAAACGGGGCGCCTCAGGCCATCCCCACCCCAGATTCGAACACGGCAGGCTCTGCGTGGACCTGGACCACGCCTTCCTAAGCACCCACTTCTCCGTCACACTTCTGCACACGAGTGCTTGAGGACCGCTGCCCTGGCGCGCGAGCTCGTCTCCTGGGTCCCCTGCAGCGCGCGCACGGGCACTGTCACCGTCCAGGCCGCGCGAGCTCGTCTCCTGGGTCCCCTGCAGCACACGCACGGGCGCTGCCACTGTCCAGGCCGTCGGACAGTGAACGAGGATTAAAGTGGGGTGGGGTGTCCCATAAAACACTCACAGGAAAAAAGGAGCCGACGCGGAAACTGTCTTTCCAGATGTGGCGCCAGCTGCTGGCACGCAAGTACCAGGGCTGAGTGTGAAGAGAAGACACATGTTCTGGGCCACAAAAATTTCACAGATCACCGTTGGCAAGGCCAGCGGACCCCACGGTGCTGATAACATTATTAACGCCGATGTGTTTGCCTGCCCTTATCAGGCCGCACAGAGGGCGCAGGTGTCTAATTACGCTCAGATGCCGCCGTCTCTAACTTCTCTTTCTATAGCTCCTGAGCCCATCCTTTACCCTGATGGCCCTGAGACGGTGGGCTCCAAACCAAAGGGAGGGGCCATTAGCCTGTGAGGCTCCTGCCATGATCTGTGGAGAAGGAGGGTGTTTCACAGTTCCAGGGCGACACCAGCCCAGCTGGGAGGAGACCGGCCTTATCGCCCATCCCACTCGTCGCTGTCTCTGTCTGCTCCGTCTAGTCAGCGCTCACACAGACGCCTTGGAAGGGGACGCTGCTCGGCGTATTGTTCAAAGGGCAGATGACATGAAATGGGGAAGCCAGAGTGCTGGGTCAGAGCAGGACCCAGAGGGACGCCGGAGTAAGAGTGACCTACAAGGAAGGCCTACCAGGACCTTCTCCACCTCAGGACACATTCTGAAACAATAGCAAACCCTTCGGTCCGAGCGCCCTGACACACATAAATTCACTTACGCCCCCCCAAGATCCTATGAGGTGGTTTCTATTAATATCTTCATTTTAAAGATGAGGAAACCAGGCCTTGCAGTTAGCGTAATGGCTATGTTGCTGGACTCCCACGTAGTAAACCGCGATTCGAGTCCCGGACCCGGTGGCTTAAACTCCACCAGGCGCGTGTGCATGCGCGCCCAAGATCCCGAGAGGAGAATGGAGGAGAAGGGATTGCAGTGTGGCCATCCCCCCTGGGGGGTGATTTCTCGCTTTCTGTCTCTCTCTGTCTTTCTGGCGAGCACACGTGACCTATAGCTAAAACCTCTCCAAAAAAAAGAGAAAAAAAAAGATGAGGAAACCGAGGCAGGAGCGGGTACGTCACTTGCGCCCGGGACCATAAACATTACTGGATGGAACGTCCTTCCTCAGTTCCACCTACTGAGTGTCCCCTTTCTCTACCGCTGCCAGGTGTACTCGAATACTCTCAGTATTAGAACACGTGCTACCTCCAGTGGCAACCCCTTCCTTCTCCAGGCAAGCTTCAACTTTGCAGAAAGTCACTGCCGATGCTGATCACAGTGGCGCTGTTTGGAGGTCCTGGTGTAGGGTGGCCGCTCCCTTGAAGTCGTTGAAGTCACTGTGGGCTCTACTATTAGAGATATCTGTGTACAAGCTGAAGGAGGTGACAGGCCTGTTCTCCCCTGGGCTGGGTAGCCAGACTCGGGGTGCTGTGGTGAGTTCTGAGCCCCCTGGTGAACCTGGGCAGGCAGCCATCTAAACCACGCCGTGCCCAGTGAAGGGTGGTCTGGGCAGAGAGACGCTGGGGCTGGCCAGGGCGCAGAGACCCTGATGAAGGAGACAGAGATAGCTGACTTAGGAACCAGATTCCCGGGACCGAGCAGAGGCGAGTACGACACCGCCACTGGAGGGCCTGGAGGGATCCGGGCCGACCTGCTCTAGGGCATCTCTGAGTCAGTTCAGGCTGCGGTCGGAGCCAACGCCAGGATATAGAGGAGGCGGATTTTCTTTTTTAAAATGAACTTTTTAGTTTAGGGTAGTTGCAGATTTACAGAAAATTCACAGACACAGCACAGCAGACAGCACAGAGAGTTTCCTCTCTCACAAGTACCCCAGCTAGGTGGGTGGCACTGGCACAGTCACTGACCAGCACTGACACACAACGACTTGCTGACCCTCACTCTGGTCACTAGATTTACCTAGGCCCGTTTCCTCCTCCAGGATCCCACTCTGGATTACGTTTAGTCGTCAGGTCTCCTTGGCTCTCCTGAGAAAGCGTTTTGCCTTCCCTGATTTTGGTAACCTGGACAATCTGAGGGTACTGGTCAGGATTTGGGAGAATGCCCCTCAGCTGGAATTTCTCTTTTTCTCTCATGGTTAGACCAGAGTTAATGGATTGGGGGAGGGAGACAGAGGCAAGGGCCATTCCATCACTTATCAAGGGTACGTGTCACCTACAGGACGTTGATGTCGACCTCGATCACCTGGGTGAGGTGGCGTGGCTCAGGTTTCTCCACCGCAAAGGTCCTCCCACACCCTCCCGCATGGCAGTCCGGAAGGCAGTGGCCGTGCGGAGCCCGCACGTAAGGAAGAGGGAGTTAGTTCTACACCACCACCTGCACGAATTACCTGGAATTCTCCTACGGGGGACGTTTATCTACTCGCCCTCCTTCATTTCTGTATGCAATCATTTATTTATATCAGCATACATTCATGGATATTTATTTTACACTCAGGGTTATAATCCAGCACTACTTCATGTTTCGCTCCGATTGTCCCCGTGTTAGCCACGGTGGGCTCTGATGGCTGGCTCCTGGGTCTCGCAGACCCCAGCACCGGGGCTCAGAGCGCCTCCTTGCTGGGTGGCAGTGCCGAATTCTCCAGGCTCCGCTGGGATGCTTCCCACCTCGGCCGAGAATCAGCCATTTCTTCCATGAGTCCTGGCTTCTTTCATTGGAGAAAGGCATTCAAAACCAATTGTGGGTATCCGATACTTTTTGCGTCGCTGAGATGACAAAGCAAGGAAACAAGAGGAGTCTTCAAAAGGTTTAAGAAAAATGCATGTCATGGAAAAACTATGGATGGATTTCCAAATGTTTCTGCACTAAAATAAACGCATACTTTAATTTCATTTTTTCCACGAATGCTTTGAAGTCCCCTTGTATAGAGTGCATACTAGCCCATGTATATACATATATCTATAGATATTTCTACATGTGACCACCTGTATTTTTATTAGGCTAAATAAAAGTTCATATTGATGTTTCCAACTCTTTTTTTTTTTTTTTTTTTTTTTTTTTGAGGGTGCTTGTGCTCACCAGAGAGACAGAGGGACAGAAAGTGAGAAATCATCCCCGGGGAGATGGCCACACTGCAATCCTTTCTCCTCCCTTCTCCTCTTGGGATTTTGGGCACACACGTACACGCGCCTGGCATGAGTTTTAAGCCACCGGGTCTGGGACTCAAACCGCAATCAACTATGTGGGAATACAGTGATGTAACCATTATGCCATCTGCTGGTGCCTCCATCTCTAATCCATCACCATGTAAATCATGGTATCCGAGGGAAGGTTGATATTTACACAGAACTTTAGAATTCCGCAAAGTCGGAGCCGGCTGCCTGTCGGCAGTGAGAGCTCTGTTCCTGGCGTGTTTAAGCTGACTGGGCAGGTATAAGGAATGGGATATCTGGTGGACAGAACTGAAAAATAAGTTCAATTTCAATGTTCAAGGTCCCTTCCAGCCCTACGATTATGGACACAGAATAATATATAGACAGCCTCCTGGGGGTTCATCAGCTTCTCACTTTCTTTTTTTTTTTTTTTTTTTCTTCTTTTTAAGAGATTTTTGCTATAGGCATGTATGCATGCCAGAGAGACAGAGGCAGAAGGCAAGAAATCACCCCCCAGGAGGGATGGCCATGCCACAATGCCTTCTCCTCCATTCTCCTCTCGGGATCTTGGGCACGCACACATACCCAGTGTGAGTTTGAAGCCACTGGATCCGGGACTCAAACCGCAGTCGACTACTTGGGAGTCCAGCAACATAACCATTACGCTGTCTGCTGGTCCTCATTACCTTCTCGCTTTCAGAAGTCTGAGATGTGGGCAAGGAGAAAGAGCTGGCATTTAGGACAAACAGAGGAAGCACTATTCAACAGGTAGGAAATTTATGGCATTTGTAATCCAAAGAAGAGAAAACAGGCTTAAAATATAAATGAAGCTCAAAAAGGTTTTAAATTCACAGATGACAGAGCCATAATGGATTATGAAAGGGGAATGATGCCGGCGTGCAGGAGGGACAGCAGCCAGGTGCCGACGTCGAAGGCATTAGTCCTGCTATTCCTTCGAGAGCCCTGGGCGAGCACGGAGGGACAGTCTTCCATCCTCCTGCAGTAGCCCAGGCCCTGGCTAGGGAAACCGGGCGGCCCTGAGCCCTGAGCCCTGAGCCGGAAACAGGGAGGAGCCCGCCAAGAACACACGGAGGGGCTGCCCTCCCCAGGAAGGCAGTGCTACTCCAGAAAGAGACCTCGCTGGAGGAAGCAGGTCCCTCCTTAGCCAGTGACTCTTCCTCCATGCGAAAGCCTCGTCCCCGAAGACCATGAGAGACTAGAGATGAAGAGACAGAGACGTTCTGCAGGGGAGGCTCACAGAGTGCAGGCTGTGGGCCCGCCCCAGAGGTTCTGGCCCGTATATCCAGAGACGAGCTCACATATTCGTTAAAGTCGCCTCCCTAGGCGACACTCGAACTCCTCAACCCCATGTCGAATCCTGCTGGTGATCTGGGTACTAGGGCTCACCTAGGACAGCCTCAGTTTACTCTCGTCGTCCTGGGTAAGTCCTAGTAAGTCTCCTCTTCCCATGTCAGAAGGGCCCTGGCTTAGGTGACATATTACATGGTCACTCTTTTTTTTCAAGTTTTGCTATAGGGTATGTGTATGAGAGAAGGGAGAGGAAGACAGAGAAATCAGGTCCCGGGGGAATGGCCATATCGCAATCCCTTCTCCTCCAGTCTTCTCTCAGGGTTTTGGGCACGTGTGCCTGGTGTGATTTTCAGGCTGCTGGGCGAGGACTTAACCCACACTGTCAGCCGTGTAGGATCCAGCACCTTAACCTCCACACCACTTGCCAGCCTAGCCACTCTTACACTGCCATGTCTCTGAGCAGCAGGTACGATCCACATATCAGAGGGCGTGTGCGATTTCGGCCAAGCACCGCTGTTCCCTCTCAGCTCTGAGCGTATCACCATTCAAAGTGAGAATTCCCAGTTCAGGCAAGTGGGGTTTCTAGAATCTCTAGAGGCCAGGGCAAATACTAACAAGCTCCCTGGGCATTTGATGCTCCCACCTCACCCCCCACCCTTAAGAACCCATGCATGGTGGCTAGGGTGCTGGACTCCCACATGGCCAACCACAGGTTTTTTTTTTTTTTTTTTTTTTTTTTTTGGAGAGATTTTTGCTATAGGGTGCATGGGCTCGCCAGAAAGACAGAGAGACAGAGAGATAGAAAGCGAGAAATCACTCCCTAGGGAGAATGACCACGCTGCAATCCCTTCTCCTCCACTCTCCTCTCGGGATCTTGGGCACGCATGTACACGCGCCCAGTGTGAGTTTAAGCCACCGGGTCCAGGACACGAACCGCGGTTGGCTACATGGGAGTTCAGCGACATAGCCATTACGCTAACTGCTGGTCCCGCCAACCACAGTTTTGAGTCCCTGACCTGGTGGCTTTCTCTCTCTCTGATCAAATTTAAAATAATAATAATAATAATTAATAAAATTAAATAATAATAATAATTTTTTAAAGTCACTACGTGAAACAAGGGGACAGCACAGGAACGGGGCTGCCGTTCCAGCCCCCAGCCTCCCTTCGGGACTCTTACCCTTCTTTTTAGTTTCTGCTCCTTTCTTTTTGCCAAGTCTGCATTTCCCGTCACTATCAAAGGGCTCCGGCGTGCCCCTGCTGCCGGCTCTCGAGATGAAAGAGTTAGCTGATCTCTGGTCAAACGTAACCATGAAGATCCGAGACGGTGACCCTCGCCTGCTGGGACCTCTGATGGCATGCTCCGGCTCTCCACCTCAGGAGACCGGAAAGCCCAGGTGACCTCCAGAGCCACCCATCTGGAACACAGCTCGGGTCCCAGCTGTTCCCACCACGCCCACTGCCAACCTGGCATCCCAGGAGGGCCCAAACCACGCCCGACGTCCAACCCTTCTGTGCTGAGGCAGCGGGCTGTCAGGCATCTCTCTTCCTTCCAGTCTCACTCCTTGGTGACCTCCCCCAGTACCAGGACTTTCAATGCCACCAGACGCTGACAACTCCCAGATTGACATCCCTACACGACCTCTTCCCTGCACTCCAGACTCATATATCCAACCGCCTCCTCCACGCGCCCGTGAATGTTTAATAGACATTTCAACTTCACTTGTCAGACACCGACTCCACCTCGCCGTCCGCTTCTACCCCTGTGGTCTCAACTACCCCAACTTCTGACTTGCAGGTGCTCAGGCCACACCCCAAAGTCTTACCTCTTCCCAAACCCCACCCGCGGCTCCTCCGCAAAGCCCATCCGCGGTGCCGTGACAGAACCCGGGGGTTCCTCGCCGGCTGCCAGGCTGGGCTCCAGGCGCCCTCGTCTTTCCCCTGGGTATCTGCAAGAGCTTCCCAACAGCTCTCTAAGCTTCTCGCCTTCCCCTTTCCTCCGTCTATTCTTAATGTGGGACTCAGAGCGATTCTTCTGAAGTGCGAGTCCGATCATGTCACCTCTTGGCTCAAAACCCCTGTCCTATCGGCTTTCTTCTCACTCCGGGAAAGCAGCGCTGGTCTGAGCAAGCAGCCCTCAGAGTCCGCAAGGCTGAGCTCGGGCCACGCTCACACCTGGCCTCTCTCTGCCCTCCTCTTCCTCCTCGCTCCAGCCAGATGGCTCCTGTGTCCCTGCTCGAGGCCCTTGCTCGGGCTGAGTGCTCCCCTGACTCACTCTCCCCAGGTGACCACGGGCTGCTGTCCCTCAAGGCATGTCCCACACCTTCAGACGGCTGTCCCCCGACATGGGGCCAACATTTCTACCGCCCTTCCTCATTCCATGTTCCTTCTTAGCACCTACACCGTTGAACCCACATCTCCTGCTTCACGTCCCCTCAGCGCTCGGGTATAAACTCCGAGAAGCTGGGCTTCTGTCTGCCGCTGCGCGGGTTTTATCTCTCCTGCCAGCAGGGCCTGACCGAGACGCAAGCCACCGCGAGAGTACTGGAGACGAGTGCATGTAAAGAGGTGACTAAAGCACTATGTCCTTAGCAGGGTCAGAGGACACAGGAGGTGACCAACAAGGAAAACACACCCCAGCTAGTGAAGATACAAAAGGAAGTTCGCCTTAGTTTAGAATGCTCCAAGAAAGGCATATTAAAATGATGACACGGGGACCAGCAGTTGGTGTAATGGCTACGTCACTGGACTCCCATGTAGTTGATCACAGTTTGAGTCCCGGACCTGGTGGATTAAACTCATTCTGGGTGTGCATGTATGCGTGCCCAAGATCCTGAGAGGAGAATGGAGGAGAAGGGATTGCGGTGTGGCCATCCCCCATTGGGGGATGATTTCTCACTTTCTGTCTCTCTGTCTTTCTGGTGAGCTGCACGCGCCCTATAGCAAAGACCTCTAAAAAAAAAAAAAAAAAAAAAAAAGATGACACACTATATTTCTGGAATCAAAGTAAGAAAATAAACCAAATAATCCCAAACCCAAATCCAGTACTGACATGTACTGACCACAGTAGTGCAAATATGTAAAAAGGTTCTGGAAAGCAATTTAGCAATATGTATTGAGAGGTCACCATTTTTTAATACCTTTCGATTGATGACTAAGAATCTATTCTAGAGAAAGAACCTAAAATGTAAGTAAAAGCATATGCACAGAAGCCAGCAGGTGGGGTGGCAGTTAAGGTGCTGGACGCCCACATGGCCAATTCCTGGATTTGGCAGCTTGAAAATCACACTGGGGATGTGTGCGTGAGTGCCCAATATCCTAAGAGGAGAATGGAGGAGAAGGGATTACAGCATGGCCATCACCCCTGGGAGGTGATTTCTCACCTTCCCTCTCTCTGTCCATCTCTAGAGAGTGCAAAAGCCCTATGGTTTAAAAAAAAGACAAAAAAGGAAGCTTATGTACCCCGATGGATGAATGGATAGACGAAATGTTGCATATACACCAGGGAATCTTATTCAGCTTTAGAAAGGAAATTTGCACACGTGCTACATCCTGAATGAACCTTGAGGACGTAACGCTAAGTGAAATAAGCTGGCCACCAAGCGTGTGATCCCCATGTATGTGACACACCTGACTGGTCAAATTCACAGACAGGAAGTCAAATGGCAGTTGCAGGCGTGGGGAGAGGGGAAGTAGGGGGGTATTCTTTCATGAATTCAGAGTCTCAGATGGAAAGATGAAGAGGTCACCTTTTGTGGATGGATGGGGTGGTGGTAGCACACTGTGAATGGACTAGATGCTCTTGAACTGTGCACTCAAAAATGGTTAAGAAGATAAATCTGGGGGCCATCTCTATAGTCTAGTGGTTAAAAGAGTCAGATTCCACATGGCTGACCATAGTTCGAATCCCTGCCCCAGTGGCTTGAAAACCCACACCAAAGGGGTGTGTGTGTGTGTGTGTGCCCCAAATCTCAACAGAATGGAGAAATGGAGGAGAAGGGATGGCAGTGTGACCATGCCCCACTGGGGGTGCTTTCTGCCTCTCTCTGTCTCTCTCTCTCTCTCATGAGCACACACACCTTCTAGCAATTCAATAAAATAAAAAGAAAAATTTTCTGTTATGTGTATTTTATCCCAATTTAAAGAAAAAAGTTACAGGCGTGAACACAGAGCTGCACCTAAGCTCATCCACAACTTATTTACATGCCTCAGAGAGAGAGAAGGGGCAACACATGTTTTTCAAAGCCTTAGGACACATGTCATGGTTTAGCTTGCGTTGTACAGGTGTCTCTGAGTAAAATGCTAAAAACAAAACAAACAAACAAAACAAAACAAAGGGCCCAGCCATAGTGGCACACCCTGCTACAACACTGTACTTTGTAGGCTGGGATCAAATGGACAGTCCAGGTTCAACTTCCAGTCCAGTGGAGGGGCCTGTGCAGTGGCCTGTGCCTGTCATCTCAGCGACGTGGGGATGCTGACTGAGACACGGCAAGACTCTATCTGTACAAACTAAAATAAAAAATAAAAAAGCTGGGCCAGCCCAATAGCCTGGTGGTCAAGGGAGCCATATCCCACAGGTTAAGTGAGGCTCAAATCCCAGCCCCAGTGACTTAAAAAACATGCCAGGCGCATGTTCACGCATGCCTAAAATCCCGACAGGATGGAGTGTGATCACATCTCATGGGGGGGAGGTTGGTCTTCTCTCTCTCTCTCTCTCTCTCTCTCTCTCTGGTGGAGTGCACATGCCCGCTGGCAATTAAAACAAAGTAAATAACTGGGGCCAGCAAGTGGCGTGGTGGTTAGGTGCTGGATTCCCACAGGGCTGACTGCAGTTCAAGTGCTGGACCTGGTAGCTTGCAAATCATGTTGGGCGCTTGTGCGTGTGTGGCCAAAATCCTGAGAGGAAAATGGAGGAGAAGAGAGTACAGTATGGCCATCTCCCCGGGAGGTGATTTCTTACTTTCCCTCTCTGTCTCTGGCGAGTGCATGTGCCCTATGGCAAAAGCCTTCAAACAAATAAATAAATAAATAAATAAGCATATGCACACCATTTCTCGCTGAAGCGCCATACGCAGCAGTGAGAGTGAAACCAACATACCACCTGTGGCTAGGAACAACGCCACGTAAATGGTGGAATAGCCATATGATGGAATATTACGCCACTGTTACAATCATTTTTACAAATCCTTTCGAACTTGGAGAATTCTTGGAGGTATAAGTCTGAGTCAAGAAGCAAGACACAACATTTGAGAAGTTAAGGTTGAAAAAAAAAACAACCCACAGCCTTATTTGATCAATTCCAAGACACCGATTTTTTCCCCCATGTTTAAACCTTTCTGAAAGGATGCCTCTAACTCGTTCTGATAAGAAGCGGGGTGTCAGTGTAACTGCACGCTCCTAGTGGCACAAAAAGTAATGATGCACCCCCAGATGACAATGTCTTGGAGGGAACAACACTGTATATGCAAAGACAACTCAAAGAAGAAACATGCCAAAACAGGAACGGTAATTGTGTGAGGGTATTTCTTTATTTTTCCATAGTTTTAAGAAATTTCTATAATGAGCTTGTATTACTTTTAGAATCAGAAAGGTAAAAAAAAAAAAAAAAAAAAAAAAGTGTGTTAAAAATATCTCCTCAGTGGCTGTTCACTGCCTGACAGGGGAACACACAAACCCCTCGGCCCCGTACCCTCTGGCGCCTGCCTCTCTTCCCTTCCCAGCGTTCTCTCCCTCCCAGCTTTGTCTTGCACAGTCCACACACCAACACGCTGTTCCTGGGCCTCCAAACAAGCAGTCTTCCATGGCTCCATCTCTGTGAAAATGCTCTTCTTCCCGTCTGAAACGTCCTCCTCCTGCCCCCGTCTGCCTCGTGGATTCTTTCTTCCTTTTCTTTTCTATTTTCCTTTTTCCCTTCTTTCTATTTTGTTTTATATTATTTTATTTAGTTTCATGTTTTTGCTAGTAAGAGAGAGACAGAAACAGTGAGAAGGAAAGTGAGAAATCACCTCCTGGGGGGATGGCCATCCTGAAGTCCCTTCTCCATTCTCCTCCTGGGATGCTGGGCGTGTACGCACACGCACCCGGCGTGATTTTCAAGCTGCCAGGCCCAGGACTTGAATCATGGCTGGTCATGTGAGAGATCAGCGCCTTAACCACTACGCAACCTGCTGGCTCCTTCCTATTTATTTTTCCAGGAACTATCTCCAACACCAAATCCTCTGTGAAGATTCTGCTTCACACCCAGAAAGGAGCAGCGCCAACCTCTGCATTTCCAACACACTTCTTGTCACTTCCCTGTCTGGCCCAAGATTTTGAGGAAAGGATCTATATTCCTGTCCCCACCATCTGGGGCCTCTGGGTCTCAATAAAAATCTAACTCTCCCTGGGGCCAGCAGGTGGCATGGAAGTTAAGGTGCTGGATCCCACACGGATGACTTTATGGTTCAAGTCCTGGACCCAGCAGCCTGAAAATCATGCCAGTGTGCATGCCCAACATCCCAAGAGGAAAATGGAGAAGGAATGGTCATTTCCTCTGTGGGGTGGTTTCTCACTTTTTCTCTCTCTCTGTCTAAAGAGCATATCCCCCCACCTCATAGCAAAACTGAAAAAAAAAAAAAATCTAACTTGCTGCTCTCTGCCCACTGAAACTCTTCCTCCCGGTCACCACCACCACCAACCAGCTGATTTCGGATCTGAACTAACATCTTTTAGTCCTATGTTCTCTGAGCTTCCTTCCTGAGGCATCTGATGGGCACTGCTTTCCCCATAGCCTGCTACTGCAGCGACAACTTTTCTAGAATGTTCTCCTCCACCTAACTTCTTCCTGACCGTCACCAGTGAATCTTTTTCTGAGACAGTTGCTGAAATGCAGCATACCCAGCCTTCTTCCTTGGCTTCATGGCTCTTATTGGGAGCTCAGCAGGTCGGTGGACAGGCCCGAGTTCCTGAGCCTCCCGAACCTGTTTGCAAAATCCTACAATTCTGACTGTACATTTTCCGGGGAGACACCATAGAGCTCTTTGTCTCATAAAAGATCCTATAACTAAAAAAAAAGTTAAAAATGACTGCCCTACACATTCTCTGGTGACCTCATCTGCTTTTGATTTTAAGATAAAATATCACTTATATTTTTATCTACCCTCGAAGAACTTCTAAAGATGGGCGCTGCTGCCTGCTGTGTGCGCGAGATATTTTTGCATGGGGAGGAGGCGTTTCTCTGAAGTCACAGCTCAGCCTGCTCTGCCTACACACAGTAGGAAGAAGGGGAGAAGCCTCAGAGATGCCCAGGAAGCACGTGCTGGTGTGTAGCAGGGAGGAGCAGAGCGGGAAGCTGCCCTGGAACCACCAGCCCGGAGCAGCGGGCAGCGAGGCAGGCCCCCGCTGCGTAACAAGCGGACTAACTTTGTTGTACATTTCCTCTAATCACTACGCTGAAGCCTGGCGGTTCGCGCTCGGCACCTCTGGTTACTGCTCAAGCAGCAAGGTCATCCGCACTGCTTAGAGCATCTGAATAGAATTCCATCTCCAGGACCGGCAAGTCGGCCTCTTTCAACACTTCCCAATTTCCTCAAAAATAAAGAGAAAAATATTAATCTAGAGGGGGAGAAATAGCTGCGGTGGAAATTGTTTTTTTCTCAGAGTCTCCGGAGCTGTTTAACTCCTTGAAGATAGAAAATGGATTTCATGTCTAATTCCCCTGAGTTCCCCTTGGCTCCCCTCGGCTCCCCTCACTCCTTCACCTCTGCCCTCCTGGGGCCCCTGCCCCTACCCCAGCCTCTTCGGAAAGCCATGGGAGGGTGGGCTTCAGGCTGGGCTGGGCTCTGGGCTGCCTCCACTGGGGATCAGGGAGGACAAGCTGGGATCCTAAGGCCGGCATTGATGCTCCCTGCTCAGAGATGGGAAAAAAGCCCCTTTTCTTCTGCTTGATATATTTAGTAACGACCTTAAAGAGTCTGCGAGGCTGGATGAATTGGTGCATCTCGCTGCATTGGAAGCAGCTGCCACAGCGCAGACAGGAGGAGGGGGAGACTGGAGGGGAAGAGGGAAAGGCAGGCGGCAGTGGGAGAAGGTGGGGAGAAAGGGAGCGGGAGCCGGGAGAAGAGAGGGCAGAGGGAGACCTGGAGAGGGGAGGAAGAGGAGGAAGCCGGAGGGTGCACGGGAGCAGGCAGAGACCATTAGGGGCCCGCACAGCCCCAGGCTGTCTCCAGCTGGCCGGCCTGGCATAGATCCTGGGGTGGCTGTGGAGGGTCAGCCCAGGAGCGGTGGCGGTGGGGGTGGCGGTGGCCAGAACCTACCGTTAAATCTGGCTAAATGGCAGCACTTAAGGGCCCTGTGAAGGAATCCAATTTGCTCACAAGGATTGTCTACAAATTTATATGTCGGCATTTAACACAAAACGCTCCTGGACCAATCCCAGGGCAAAGAGGGACCCGGGCGTGCTGACTGATCTGCTCCCTCACCCGGAGTGTGTGTGGGGGCGGGCACAGTCCCTGCCCTGCCCTGCCTCCCGGCAGGAAGGTTCAAAGACTTCAAACCTCCCAGATCCTGCACGCAGGGCTGTCAGGTGTGGGGGATGCGGACGGACGGGGCACTTGCCAATTTCTCTCTTCCTTCTCTTTAGGGATGCAATGGCTGAAAGATTGGCATCAAGGAGGAGGAAGACGATTAGCCCTGCCAGGTCAGCACAGCCCCAGCCCCAGCTTGTCTTCCTTATGGACGGGATTGTTCCTGGGTGGACCGTTTCCTAGCATCGCCTTGTCTCTTGCCCGGTCTTAGATGGACCCTTTCTGTGAATCTTCCTCCAGGCCTGTGCACCAGGGCAGGGCTGGGAGAGCAGAGCGGGGCTGGCCTTCCAGCTCCCACCGCACACACAGGCCCTGGGTAGAGCTATTTTTCCCTCGCACCGAGAGCTTCTCCCCCCTGCGAGAGGGAAGCAGGGCACGCCTGGCAGAGCTCACTCCTGGGCACCTCGGGGGAGGCACCACCACCCGCCGCTGCCTCTTGAGTCCCTGAGCAGGCCCAACTCATGAAGCCGTGAAAGAAAAGGAACCATCTCCCTGGTGTGTGGTCTCCCTCCCCCAGCCACATCTCACATCTTAGGCGCCTAAAAGAATGTGGACACAGAGTCCAAAGCAAGGACGAGAGGGGTTTAGCTGGCCTCCGAGGACCGTAGAGGCTCTCCAGGTGGGGAGCTGCCTGCCTGGAGAGCCCATTCTTGGCTTTCTAGAGCTCAGAAAGGCAGGCTGCGCTCATCCAGGGCTTCGCTGATTAGGTGGCTCAAAAGCCCAGAGTGAGGAATAAACAAACATCTTCAGTGGGTCCTCGGTGCTTACTCTGCTTTAACAAAGCTCAACAGAGTTGATTAGTGGTTGAAAATGAGGGTAACGGAAAAGAAAACCAAATGTCTGTACAGAGAGGCACAGAGTTTCATTGTTAACAGCCTGGGCACGGGTTCTAGGCTGCCTGGGTTCAAATCCCAGCTCCCCACGGGCTACTCTGTGGCCTGGGGCAGGTTACCTGACGAGCCGGGTGTCAGCCGTCTCCCCTGTAACACGGAGTCGACGGGACGACTGAGAGTGAACGCCCTTCACACCCGGACCGGCTGTGGTGTGTGGGAAGGGCTCCGTGGATCGTTTCACTGACCTGCTCATCCCCAGGTGGAAATTCTGGGCATGCCACGGCCAAACCAGACCCATGGCCACCCCCTCCATGAACTCGTTCCAGACTTCTCCAGTGACTGACAGAGGTGGTCTCCTCTCCCACCAGCTCCCGGCCCCACTTTAATCCTGCCTGTGATCCAGAACTGACCACACTCGAGTGTGCGACGTGTCCACGAGTGCAACTCGACGCCTTACAGCCTTCTTGGACGTGGAACTACACCTTATGTCTTGTTCCTCCTCGAGGGATCGGCCAAGTCCCTTCACGCAGCCCAGGAGTGTTTGTGGAACTGAGTCAAGTGTGGACGCACGCGGGCCAGCTCAGTCACTTGTGTTCATTTAGGTCCGAGGATCATCTCATCGAAAGGTGTGGGCTAGATCTTCCCCCAGTGCCTCGGAGCCTGTGCCGGGCCTTCGAGATGTCACAAGAGTCAGAGTATTTGGTCAGCATCTCCATGCCATGGGTGCTTATATGCAGTTTTCTGCCAAATTAGCATCGGTTTGCCTGAAATATATGGGCAAATGCTGAACAGCTGGACCGGAGGGCCCCAGACAGCAAAGAGGGCACAGGGCGATTGATAAAGGGGCCTCCACTCGGGCATCCTGTGACAAGCTCTCCAAGTCCTCCGGCAAGCTGCTCATCACCACGGGCTCTGAATTGCAACGTCTGCAATACCGAGGTCCAGGAGGGAGCCACAGCTCTCGGAATGCTGTCTGGCTCGGGACTGATGGGGCAAGGGTCAGAAGCTGGAACGGGTTTCGGCCTGCCCTTTCTAGGACCTGTTCTGCTGGCCCAGTAGGGCAGGGCGCTGTGGAAGGTCTCCCAAGTCAAGTCCGGCTCGTGCTTCTTCTCCCTGGGTAACAGTGGCTATTGCAACCACGTCCCAGCGGGTAAAAAGAACACCAGCTGTGGGGCCAGCAGGAGGCGGAGCAGTAATGTCGCTGGACTCCCACATGGCCGACTACGGTTCAATTCTTGGACCTGCTGGCTTGAAACATGCTGGGCGCGTGTGTGTGTGTGTGCATGCCCAAGATCCTGGGAAAAGAAGGGATAGTGGCATGGCCATCCTCACTGGGAGGTGATTTCTCATTTTCCCTCTCTCTGCTTTTGTCTCTCTCCAGTGAGCACATGCATCCTAAAGCAAAACCTCTAAAAAAGAGAGAGAGAGAGAGAGAGAGAGAGAGAGCGAGCGAGCTAGCTGTTTACAATCTATGCTGATAATATATGTCTTCCTGGGATAATCTTAATAATGACTCACCAGGGTATCAATCCAAATTTGAGATGGGAGAGCCCTGGGGAGGGACAAGACTTGGTGAGTGAGGAACTAAAAGACGGCTCTGCAATCCCTAGAAACACAGCTAAGAAGAGAAATGTTGGCTTTATGGAGTTGGTTTTTGCTATCAAGACTGAAAACCTAGAATAACTCAAGTTCCCTATTGGAATTGATGAACACCTCACGGCGTACATCACAGCGGCAAGGAACCAGTATGCTGCGATCATCAGTATGTATGGCCTGACCGAGCCTGCACCTGAGACGGAGGAGGGGCTGCCGCCTGGGGGGAGGCTTCCGTCAGGGTCTGGAAAGATACTGGACCGCTGGGTAGGGCGGGAGGTTAATTCTAAGGACCTCGTCCACCTGAGCAGGTGGCCAAGCAGGACATAACCCTCCCCCTCAGTTCTGACCGAACCGCCGTGGTCGACATCAGTGATAGCCAAAACTCAGAGTGACGTCACCGGGGACCTGGTCAGAAATTCAGAGTCCCAGGGGGCTGGGCGGTGCGCAGTGGTGGAGGCCATCCCATGTGGGAGGGTCCCCCAGTTCAAGTCTGGAGACCTCCCTGAGTGTGCAGGCACACGCTCGCCCACGACCCGGGGCTGACGGAAGGCCGGGGTGTCTGCCAGGACCCGGTGAGAGGTGCTGCCTCCCTCTCTCTGTCTCTCTCATTCATGGAAGAAATAAACTTAAAAAAAAAAAAAGAAAAGAAAGAAATTCAGAGCCTCCGGACCCCTCCCCGAGGCCTACCCGATGGGAACCTGCGAGTTAACAGGCCCCAGTGACTGTGCGCAGGCGCGCTGGAGAAGCACACCCTGAAGTCTGTTTCTTACCAGCCCTGCCACCTTGGGAGTGTCCTTCTACAAGTCCACCCCAGCTTTTTATATAAAAAATGGGGATATTACTCTTTCCCCGTACATCATAGGGGTGTTGTGGGGCTCCGGTGAGACGACTTGGGTAGAGAACCTCCCAGCGCGAAGAAAGCGGCTGCTGCGCATACGCCAAGCCCGGCTGCCTCCAGCACTTCATATGCACCACGCTCACTCCTGCCCCAAGAGTCTTCTTTTTAGTTTTGCCTTAGGGTGTGTGTACTTGCCAGAGAGAGACAGAGAGAGGGAAAGTGAGAAATCACCAGCCAGAGAGGCTGGCCAAGCCACAACCCCTTTCCTCCATTCTCCTCTTGGGATTTTGGGCACACACACGCACACGCTCTCGGTGCGGTTTTCGAGCTGCTGGGTCCAGGACTCGAGCAGTGCAGTTGGTCGTGTGGGATCCAGCCACCTTAGCCACAACGCCACTGGCTAGCCCAACACTAAGGATTTTTGCACAAGCTGTTCCTCTGCCCAGTGAGACTTGTCCCACTCTTCCTCCATGCCGTCACTATTCTTTCTTTTCTTTTTGTTTAGGTTTTTGCCATAGGGTGTGTGCGCTTGCCTGAGAGAGAAAGAGGGAGACAGAGGGAAATCGAGAAATCACCCCCCGGGGGGATGGCCACACCACAATCCCTTCTCCACCATTCTCCTCTTGGGATTTTGGCACATACACACATGTGCCTGGCGTGATTTGTAAGTCACTGGGTCCGAGACTCAAACCGCAGTTGATACTGTGGGAATTTAGCACCTTAACCACCATGCCACCTGCTGACCTTCATTATTCTTCAGAACCCAGTTGCAACGTTTTTGGTGTAGAGGCTCTTCTCCCAGGTCCTTCTGCAACTGGCTCCTTCTGTCAGTGGAGTCTCAGCTCCAATGTCCTCTCTTCAGAAAACCTCTCTGCTTCCCCCAGCCTGGAGCTACGCCCTATTTGCTTTGCTCATATCTGTTACCTCCCTCAGGAGTTACTTCACTCATTTTTTATTTGTTGGAGGTCCCTTACAAAAACTCCATGAAGTTAAGAACCTGGTCTGACTTGTCTACGCTTCTTCCAGCCACTAGAACGCTACCTGGCATTCCATGGACACTTACACACACTCGCTGAATGATTTGAAGAAGGAACGTGGGTGTCTGCCAGTGTGGGGCAGGCACAAGCTCTGGCTCTTCAGCACCTTAAGGGCATCTGAGTGTGCTCTTCCATCAAGGCTGGGAGTGGATGGACGAGGGACAGAGGTCACACCCTGCTTGTTGTCTTGCTTTTCTTCCTTCAGCCCCTGCAGGACTCACTGTGAGACAGCTGGTTGGCACTGAGTGGTTCTCTCGGTGTTTTCTTAGAGTAAGTCTGGCAGCTTCGATGTTAGTCAGCCAAGGCAGAGCAGGGGTTCTCAGCCCTGGCTGCACTTCAGAATCACCGAGGTGCTTTAAGACATCGAAGCCCAGGTCTCACCCCAGGCTGCTGGACTGTCTCGGGGCGGAGCTGGCAGTGGTATCTCGGAAATGTTTGTCCAGATGGCTCCCGCAGCCTGAGCACTGCTATGGTACTGTCAGATGCTTCTCTTCTGAGCTCGCCTGGTAGGAATCGCCAGGGCACTGATCAGAACGACTGCCCAGGCTCCCCGGGACACGAACACACCAAGGGCAGTTCTCATCGGCCTGGAGACGCACTGCCCAACGGCCTGAGTGAGCTCAGGGGCTGGAGTCTAGCTTCGAAACGTACAGTGACCTCAAGAAAGTTCCTCAAGCCTCTGAAGCCACTTCTGTAAATAAGTGGAGGAGACACAGTGTCCACCGCTGAGGGCTGCTGAGGGGCGGAGGAGGGAGGGCACACAGAGCGGGCACGGCGGGTGCCCAGAGGCTGTGACAGCATCCCGCCCTCATGTATGGTGGACGCTGGGGAGCTGTTTCCAGCAATGAACTGGCTCTTAGGGAAAATGATTTGGATCCTGACTCCCTTTTAAATCAGGGACTGCAGGGGTATACAGATGGCGTAATGGCTATATCGCTGGGCTCCCACGTAATCGACTGCGGTTTGAGTCCTAGACCCAGTGGCTTAAAACTCACCCCGGGCACGTGTGTGTGTGTGCCCAAAAATCTCAAGAGGAGAATGGAGGAGAATGGATTGTGGTGTGGCCACCCGCCCACCCCTCCGGAGGGGAGTGATTTCTCACTTTCTGTCTCTCTTTGTCTCTCTGGCCAGTGCATGCACCCTATAGCAAAAATCTCTCTTAAAAAAATAAAATCAGGAACTGCGTCTACTGTTTGCTTCTAAGCTGCCAGACCTCTAATACTATATTCTTAGATTCTGCACTGTGGACTCCCTACCTACAGAATGAAGTGTGTTTTTGTTGTTGTTTATTTCATGAGAGAGAGAGAGAGAGAGAGAGCATAAGACAAGCACCCAACAGCTCCTCACGTGAATCCGCCCGGCAGCCTTCCCAGCCAGGACACACCTAGGTGTGCCTGTGTATTCATGTCCGCCTGGGAACAGAACTTGTGATCTTCCATGTGGGTCTGGCACCACGTGAAGAAGGCATTTCTGTCTTGCCATCGAGCCAGCCCAGAGGGTGGGTTTTAACCCATCAGCAGTAGTGGTGCCAGATTCACTCCCACAGACCTCACCATCGAGTTCTTAACAATGAGTGGGGTCTGGGTGGTGGTGCAGGGGCAAGGCCCACCCCCATGGGGAGGTTCCCAGGTCACGTCTGAAGACCTCCCGGAATACACCGGGCACAGTGTGCCCATGATCCGGGGCTGGCCGGAGCTGGGTGGATGGCAGCACTGAGACTCTGTTGGGGAAGCTGTCGTTGTCCGTCTGTCCCTCTCTCTACGTATCTCTCTCCCTCACGGAAGAAACCAACTTACTATAACAACGACAACAACAGAATAATGAGGGGATGGAGGAAGTGACCAACTGCAAGGGTCGGAGAAGCAAACCAGGTTGGCGTTGAGGACTCCTTTTTAGATCAGAGTCAACTTCGTCATGCCACGGAGACAAGGCAGGCTTTTGATTACCAGCACACTGACACCAACTTGGAGAGAAACCAAGGCATCTAAAAACCAGGGCGAAGGAGTCTGACACAAAGAAGGGATGGAAAAATGGCACCACGAAGGTGTCTAGTACTCCCGTGACATTTTACAACACATGAGATTTAAGTGCCCCCATACATGGAGTCGTCATGTCTCCCTGGCTACTTCTGCATGGAGAACTGCTAAATAAGAACGCATCTGTCACTGAGCTCCGGAAAGAGCATCTCAGAAACCTTCTCGGCTAAGACAATTATTGAGGAACACATTTTCAACTCCATCCCGCAATACCAGACAAAAGAAACTGCAAAATCTCTTGATTCTTGACAAGGTGCAGAAAATCTTCAAGCAGCTAAAACAACAAGGCACTCAGGGCCAATGGAATTTCTGCTAAAATTTTCCAAATTAGGTGTAGAGAAACACATAATTGCTCTCCCTGTTCTCATCCTGAAGATCTGAAATGTTGAAAAAAATTCTTGGGTAACCCTATGGATGCTGTGATTATGATCATTAAAAGTTTTTGTCTGATTATTAAAAAAAAAAAGAATCTGTGCAAATTTTACAAACATGGTGGAAAATGTTAAAAAGCATAAAAAAGAAAATAGAAATGACCTCCGAACTGACCACCTAGACTTATTTTTAATACTTTGGTTTATTTCCTTCTAGTCTTTTTTCCATGCCTATTTAAATTTTTACAAAGTTCAGATCAGACCGTATGGAGTTCTGTAGTATGCTTTTTCCCTTAGTTAAGGTACATCACGAGAATCTCCTTCATGTCCTTAAATATTCTTTGAAGAGAATCTGAATAACCACATGGTATTTTATCATGTTGGTGCTCCATAATTTACTTAACTATTTTGTTATTACCGAATATTAAAGTTTTCAGGTTTTTACTGTTACAAAAAGATGTAACAGGGGCCAGCATATGGAATAGCAGTTATGTCACTGGACTCCCGTATGGCCGACTGTGGTTCGAGGCCCAGACTGGGTGGCTTGAAACTTACATTGGGCAGGTGTGTGTGCCCAAGATCCCAGGAGGAGAATGGGGAAAAGAGGCTGCAGCGTGGTCTTCCCCCCTGAGGGGTGATTTCTCGCTTTGCCTCTCACCGTCTGACTCTCTCTCCAGCGAGCATATGTGTCCTGAGGCAAAAACCTCTAAAAAAAAAAAAAAAAAAAAAAAGTGCAACAAACAGTGTTGCCCATAAATTTTTGACCATATATTCCTGTTTCCCGAGAACAGAGTTATCAAAGTAGAATTATAGAGTAAAAAATTCTGCATATTTTTGAGATTCTTAGTGCCTCTTGACAAATTTCCTTCCAGATTTTTGAGCTCCCACTAGTAGTCCAGGAAAATATCTGCCTCACCACCATCTAACCTGCCTCAGTGTTTGCCAGCTTCGCTAGTGGAAGCTGAAACCTGATGTTCTGCTGCGTCTTAAACACTCTTAGTTGAAAGAAATTATATGTTGTTTCCCACCTCTTGGCCACTTGCCTCTCTTCTTTTGTGACTTTTTTTTTTTTCTTTTTTTTTTTTTTACCATAGGGCGTGTGTGCTCACTGGAGAGACAGAGAGATGGAAAGTGAGAAACACCCCCCAGGGGAAATGGCCATGCTGCAATCCCTTCTCCTCCACTATCCTCTCGGGATTTTGGGCACGCATGCACACGCGCCCAGTATAATTTTCAAGCCACTGGGTCTGGGACTGCAACTGTGGAGTCAGCCATGTGGGGTCCAGCACCTTAACCACCTCGCCATGTGCTGGCCTCTTTTGTGACTCACTGACTAGACTATTTTAGAAATTCCCACACAAAGGGAGGTTGTGCATGTCACATTAGAGGAAATCCTGGCACCCAACGAGCTGTCTGCTCTGTGCGTCTCACAGTGACTGTAAGCCGTGCAGACTCACACACATACACGGCTGCTTTCCACTTTTGCCGGAGACCAGAAAAACCCAGAAAGCATCATCCTATCCTTTTTTTTAACCTTACCTGATTTTGTGAAAGCTTCTGATTCATTCAAACAATAACTACTGTGGGAAGGTGCTCACCAGTACCAATGTCCACCAACATGCGCCACGTCTGTTTTCTCCATGGTGTGTGTGGGCAGACATGTTTGATACCGCGTACCTTCTCAGACCTTTCAAGGTCAACACCGAGTCAAACAAGGTTGAGTTTCATGCTAACGCTCCTTGATGTTTCTTTTTCTGGTGGTAAGTTATGTCACTAACCATCTTCCAGCAAGAAGTTAAATCAGTCAGTGGACAGTAAATCTCTGCTGACTTGGAGGGAGAAGTGAAACCCACTCTGATCTAATCAAATCTAATCATCAAGCTCAAAAATGCTGCTGCCGCTGCTTTAATTCCAGTAACAGATCTTCACACAACTGTCAACATCATTACCAAAACACATCGAAAAATTGGATGGAAGCACAACACGTAGACAATCATAATCCCCCGTCATCAATCTCTGGCAGTCCCCGGTTGACAATTCAGATTAGGGGGTGAGCCTCCAGGGGACATACTTTGTAAATCAGCTTCACAAAAGACTCCTATTAACCCCAAAAGCACCTTGATTGTGTGAATTCCGGCACCCGCCAACTAAGAAACAGGAATTCACCACACCCGAAGACAGTTTACGGTGGAGCCTATCTATCGGTTCTGGGGTGATACCACCGACAACTCGAGCAGGGAAGTTGTTGCCTAGGGAAAGTTGTTCAGGTACACAGAACAGATGAACAGGCAAGTTTTGACAAGAGCATGGAGCAATGGCCAGCCGTTAGCAGTCCCCGGGGGGAACCAGGTGGTCTTTCCATTCTAGACTCCCGAGATGAAACTTACATGCTGAGCAGTGACTGAGCAGGCTCAGAAGAATGGCCAGATACTGTTTTTGGAGACTATGTACCAAACAAGTACGAAACATGCCCAAGCGGTGGTGAAACGGCGATGCCACCGCAGGGAGAGAGCCCACTGATAGATGCCCTTGGTTACCGGGAAAGCCACCCAGAGCGAAAGCCGAAAGGACCTTTGAAGTCATGCCGTTCACCCCGCCAACACTTACACTGGGCACCGATGTTGTGTCAGGCACTGGTAGCTTACGCTCAGGAAAACAGGTTCAGAGAGGTTAAAGAATTTGTCCAAGGTCAGACAGACAGTTAGAGCCAAGACATCCACCGAGAAACTAGCATTTCAATTTTTTATGACAAGAGATAGAAAAAGAATGTTTGACAGAAATGAGTTACAGAACAAATAAATAATCCACGACTGTCTTGGAGCCTGCCAAAAGTAGAGATTCTTCTCTCCCTCCCCTCATTGGGCTGTGATCTTTTGATCACAAAGAGATGGAAATTGCAAGACACCAAGAGACAGAAGTCAATTCTGAAAGCTTCCCTCTTCCTTTGTTTCCCTATCAAAAGACACATCAAGAACTACCACGTTTCTTCTGCCCCTGCCTGAAAGTGGGATTCTTCAATTGTCAGGACGGTCCTGGACGCCGACCTGGCGAGGCATGGGGGTGGATGGCAGAGGACTGCATGTGGATGCAGCCAGGTGACCACATCGAGGTGGGGGTGGGGAAGCGGTGTGTCCCGCCCACCCCAGTGTTTCAACCTGGGGCCAGGGTCACCCAAACATACGTAAGCATGTGCACACACATTCACGTACGCGCTCTCATTCTGGGAAGTCTGATGGAAGCCAGGAAGTATGACGTCTGCGCGAGACTCTACAGTAGGGGTTTGCTGATGGATGCTCCGCATTCTCTTCTTTTAGGCTTGTGGCCCCTCCTTGGGCAGAGGCCACACATCCTGCTTAAGCCAGTCGAGAAAGCCACTGCCTGCTAGACCGCATCTACGGCCCACGTGGTCACGGCTGGGGGTGGGGAGGGGTCTCACACAGAGGATCTTCCGAAGGCTTTTCAAAACAAAGTCATACTTTTAGGCTTGCAAATATGTCTCCACCATGCAGTGTGACTTTAGATAACGAAATGGCCTATCTAATGAATACACCAGAACACATCTACCTAAATGGGGGCCCCTCCCCACTCTGAGCAGCCATCCGGATATTTGCCCCAAGGCTGCGGCCATTGTTGCAGACACTTTGGGGGCTCCCTTGAGAACTGTCTTCCAATCGATGCCAGATGACTTGGAATAAGCACAATGGTAGCAGATCTTCATCCTGTGAGGCTGGATTTTATTTTTGGAAACAGTCAAGAGGCTTTTTGGCATTCCTAGCCAAGTCTGGTGAATAACCAGCTGATTGAGCTGGTAATGTTGTTCTGGGTCCAAATTGAGGCATGGTTATCAGGTCCCGTGTTTGTGTGTGGCATGGAAACAGCCTCCCAAGGTCATTCCAAACGAGAAGGTCCTGCACCGCTTGAGGAAAGGTAGCACTGGGGGACCAGGGATGTGACCTCTGAAGAGGACAGCACTAGACGTGGGGAGTGATGTTCCGGGGGCGTTCTTTGGTTGTACGCGACGGGAAGTGGCTCTAACTTCTGGGAAAAGGACATTGGCTGGCAGGCTATGGGAGAGTTCACTGCTTCAAAGGAAAGGCCTGGGATAGCTCCAGGAGGAGCCCGAGCCTCCTGACAGCCTTGCTCAGGCACTGCAGCTAAAATGACTAAATTCCGAAGGATTTTCCCATCCTTGCACTGCTCTGCCCAAAATGAAGCTCTTGGGGGAGATTCCAGCTGGATGTGTTCAGGACTTCCGCTCACCTCTTGGCCCTACCTTTGGCATCTGAAAGGCCCTCCAGGCAGCCTCGTGGCGCCTGTAGAACCAGGGTAGCATTCTTCGATGACCATTTTTGCAAAACTGCTTACAAAAGGAGAGAAGCAATTTCTTGCTAGGTAAGAAGGGTGTTTTTAGGAAGCGCGAGTAAATGCTAGGCACCAACAAATGACGGCCATGACCCACGGCTCGGTCCTGCTATTATCCTTCCTACTGTGGTGTGATGTTAGGCCTCGCTCGTCTGTCAACGTTTTTTGCACGTTGTACATTCAGTTGGTTCCAGTTTCACGAGCGGATGACGTCTGTATCCGTTATCTTATAGCTCCCAAACAGTTCTGTGGTCTATGGTCTGCTCCATCTTCTCCAGGAGGAGCCAGACCCCAGCCTTCCCCAGAGTGCTCGAGTCCAGGATACCAGCTCCACTCTGCTCTTCCTAATGAAGAGAGCAGGTGCTCTTCCTGCTTGCAGGTAGCCACACTTGGCAGCCACCCCGTGCAGCTGCCACTGCGGAAGAGCGGGGGCGTGAGCGGGAGCAGTTTCAGCCGACCCAGGGGTGCACTTGCCTCTGCAGAGTGCCAAAGCTCCCCGTGTAGACTGTCCTTGCTCCCAAGAAACTCGCCACCAGCCCGGGCAAGGGCAGATCCCCCTCCAAGCCCTGCACACAGTGGGAAGGCCTCGTGCACGCACCGAGATCAATATTAACACGCAAGGCGGGTCCCACCCCAGCCTGCCCTGCACTGAAATCTGAGTTCTCTTTGTGAACTGCCCAAATCCTTGGGGAACCCACAGGACTTGAGTGTCTTTGTCAGCAAGGGGCAGAAGCCTGCAGTTCCCAGCCTCCCGATTAAGACTCTTGAGGAACTTCTTCCAAGCCAGAGCATGTAAACAGGGCCACAACAGCTGGCCTCAGCCCTCTATGGCGCTGCTCACGGAGCTGAGAGCTTTTGAAGCTGCACTGGGGGGACGTCGGGGCTCTGAGAAGGAGGACGTGAGAGTGGAAGACGAGGCTGACTCTCAGACGGGCCTGGGACTACTTGGGGACGAAATGCACTGCGGGCGGGCAGGTCCTGGCCTCACTGTACAGGAGAGGAGAGGTTTAGGGTTTCAGAACGAGACCCTCCTTCAGTGACTGGTTCTATCAGAGGGAAGGCAGGAAACTCCGGCTGGTCGCCCCGGAGGCAGGGGCTCAGCAAAGGGCAGCTTTTCCTTTCTGAGATGCCAGAACTGTCTAGTGCACTGCTCTCGGACTGGTTTCACGGCACCGTAAATTTCAAAACACGAACCTTGGCCCATGCACTCTGGATTGCCAATGTTTTATTTTGCCAACTAAGGACAATGCAAAAACCAAAACCAAACCCTTCCATCTATACTAGAACCACAAGGATACGTTTTTTACACCAAGAAAAAGCAAGAAGGGCGAAATCTTAGAATTAAAAAAATCCTACAGATGTAATTTTTAAAAATAATTATTTTATTTAACTTTATTTATTTTTAAATTTTGACCAGAGAGGGACAGAGAGAGGGAAAGCAAGAAAGCAAGCCAGGTCCGGGACTCGAACCACAGTTGGCCATTTGGAAGGCCAGTGCCCTTAACCACCAAACCACCTGCCCACCCAAAAGTAATATCTTTGGATTTATGAAAAAATTATATCATCTTGATTTAGTTAATGTTGCTATGAAGTGAAAACAACTTCACTCCAGACTAGCTCAGCTCTGGAATGGACATTAGGTACCAGGGCGGGAAGAAAAGGGTTAGAGGAGAAGGGATTGTGGAGAGGCCACCCCCCCCCCCCCCCCCAGGGAGAGATTTCTCACTTTCCCTCTCACTGTCTCTCTCTGTCTCTCTAGACAGTACGTGCACCCTCTGGCAAAAACCTTAAAAAAAGAAAAAAGAGAGTTTGGGCCTTGCAGCCAAAGAGGCCACAGTCACTTTCCAGCTCTGGGTGACCTTCAGCAAGTGCCCCGCCCTCCTGGTCTCACTTTCCTGTTTGTAAATCACAAACAGGCACCTGGCGCCTCCTCCGCTGGTGTGAAGGGCTAGCGCAGAGGCGGGACCTTGTAGGTGCTCATTATATGCGAATTCCAGAGCCTCCCAAGAGGGAGGGAGGACTAGGTCACTTTGAGTTTTGGAAACTCTCAGAATATTAAAAAAATGAAGACATGCCCAAAAGAGGGGTGCCAAAATATATTCACATAACTTAAAAGCATTTGTATTAGAAAAAAACAAAACCTGAATCATGTCCCACACAAGTGCACTGGCTGTGCGTACATCCTCATGGGTCTCCCACCTGCGAGAGTGAGGTGGGGTCCGTAGGGAGGGCCCCCAGGGGTGGCCCCAGCTGACTCTGAGACACGACTTTCCTTGTCCGTATTTAGCTCCCCGACCCCCGACCGGAGGCACTGCCATCTCTCCAGTCCTCCCGTCCTTTAGTTCGTGATTCCAAGCATGCAAATTCTCTTGGAAATCTAGCTGGTGCGTCTTTGCATCGCTGGGTCTCAATAGGTTTCAAAAGGACTGAAATAGAGGGTTACGAGAAAAGATAAATGGTGCTGAAGCGGGTGATTTAACCAGGGAAGGGGAAGGGGCCACTCTGGAGGCCCTAGGGTGCAGAGGAAGGTGTGCCTGCGAGGCTCTGCGAGCTTTCCTCACAAGGTGTGCATGCGTGTGTGTGCGTGTGCATGATGGACACACACATGCATGTCCCCTCGCAGAAATTCAGATGGCCTGTTTCTTCATTTGTTGCTGTCTTCCCTATTAGAATGCCAGCTCCCTGAGAACAGGGACCATACAAGCTTGGCCACTGTGTGTCCTGTGGCTGGGCACCCCGCAGGGCTCAACAACTGTCTGAATAAGTGACTGTATCACAACTGAGTGTCTGCCTGACACTGCCCTCCTTGGATCTGGGGACAGAACCCTTCCCTCTGGGGATAATCCCTCCCCCTTGCCCAAGTCATTTGGTTTCCTACTCCCACAGGGGTGACCGGTGGCCTCCCGGAATCCTTTTCCTGTAATTGGAACTTTCTCTCTGGTGGCCAGGCAGGGAAGGTCTCTGTCCAGGATTGCTGGCAGTTGTGGTGCCAGACTCACAGAGAGAGCTGCTCCGAAATAATTGAGCCGACAGGCCAAGACAAGGTGTGGGATGAGAGGCAGAAACACAGAGAGGGACCCTGGCTGGGCTCGAGTCTGGCTCTTGTCAGTCCTGACATCCCCCTGCTGCCCCGTGCTCGCTGAGCTGCCCCAGAATGCCTCTGCCAGATCCTCTCCTTTTCTTTTTCTTTCTTTTTTTTGATGGAGGAGGTAGCAAAAGGTTAGTTTCTATCGCAATCAAAAGAGTTCTGATTGATCCGGTTCGTTAAAAATGTGGCACTCAGATACTTGCTGACGGGCTAACGCTCTGAGAGATCTGCGGGGCAGAGGCAAAGGGGGACAGTAGGAAATGGTGATGGCGATGCCGGCCTGCGGGCGGTGCGGGGCGGTGCGGGCCGTGCGGGCGGTGCGGGCGTGAGGGCCGTGTGGGCGGTGCTGGTGGCTGATATTTGAGAACTTGCTACATGCCAGACCCAGGACCGAGCATTCTGTGTGTGCTTTTTTTTAAGTGTTGAGATGTTAATCTCATCTGTGGTTGGAGTAGGCCCCGGGGTGCCCAGATTAAACAGTTTCTGATTGTGTCTGTGAAGACGTGTCCACGTGATATCCGCCTTTGAACGTGTGGACTCGGTGAAGCCACCGCCCTCCCTGGCTTGGCGGGGTAGCCTTGCATCATGGAGGACTGGAAGAGAAGGAAAGGCAGAGGAGGGAGGCCTCTGTCCGCTTCCTGGCATCGCGGCTGGCTGCGCGTGCCAGCTCATCTTCTCCTGCACCACACCGGGCTAGCAGGGTCGGCTCTCCTGGCTCTCCAGCCTTCAGACTCAAGCTGGACGGTACCTCCGGCTGTGCTGGGGTCCAGCTCGCAGGCGGCAGACCACGGAGACGCAGCCTCTGTCATCACACGGATCAAGTGCCCGTGATGCGCATCTCTGTCTCTGACAGGCCAGAGAGAACCCGGCTCCAGCTGCTCCCGCAGTGCCATGGAGGAGGCTCTTAGGTACTGTCCCGCTTGCATCTGCCCATGACATCTGTCAAAGCCTGTACATGGCAGATGAGGAAACCAAAACCAGAGAGGGCAGGTAACTTGTTCTGAGGTCTCATAGCTAGGAAGAGAACATACTAGTCTTTTTTTATTTTATTTTATTTTTTAAAGAGGTTTTTGTCGTAAGGTGCATGAACTTGCCAGAGAGAAAGAGACAGAGACAGTGACAGGAAAAGTGAGAAATCACCCCCCCGGGGGGGGGGGGAAGGCCACACCACAATCCCTTCTCCTCCATTTCCCTCCCGGGATCTTGATTGAGCACACACGCACACATGCCCAGCATGATTTGCAAGCCACCAGGTCTGGGATTCGAGCTGCGGTCACCCATGTGCGAGTCCAGCAACGTAACTGCTACGCCATCCCTGGCCCCAAGGCATTAGCATTTATCGCAGGTGTGTGTGACTCCGTGCTTCCTCTCCTACATCTACAAATTATTCTTCTCTCGTTCCTCTGTTCTCCTATGCCTCTGTTCTCTCATCTTTTAAGTCTGGTCTGAAGTCACTCACTCTCTTCTTTCAACGACCTTTCTCTGGCTCCTTTTAATCCCATTTTCATGACAGTACATACGCGTATATTTTAAGATCATGGTTTTCAAGCCTCTTTGAGTATGAAGATACCTTTTAATGTTAAAAATATCTCCATATAATGGTAGCCGAACTAGCACCTATTGATAAAATGCCCATGCAGATTCTCTGATGCCTTGTAATGACTCGGCGACCCCTACCTTGGTATCCACCACACTGAGATATGCGGGAGAACCCACCCTTCCTGCTGCTCCTGCGTGGTTGGTTACAAGGTGGAAAAGCTTATAAATGCTACTATAAAGCTCTTTTTGCTCACTCTCTGCCTCAAGGCTACTAATTTCTTCTGAAATGTGGTCTTTTTGTCCCTCCTTTAATATGTTTAATTATTTAAGACAGCATGAACTATGATACTTACATTTTATATATCACCTCCTGATTATTCAGGGACTGATTAATTCATGGGTTGCCCAAGTCATGTCCTTCCCTTTTGCATCCCCATTTTGTTTTATCATTCCATTTCTTATTAGCGTCTTTTAGCAAGAATGGACAGTGGGAATGAGAAATGGTTCTGGTTACAAATTATGAATTCTGATAAAAGATTTGGTCAGAGGAAGTTGACATTTTTTTCCGTAGAAAGTATTTCTTTAATTCATCAGGCATATTGATTGTCTCTGAGCTCTGTGAAGGCAGGGGTTGCTCTCGTTCACTACCAAGCTCCAGGTCTCAATAGGGGAGTTGGCAACAGGGTGGGTTAATAAAAAATGTGTAGGATCAATTAATAAGAACTGACTAACGTAAAGGGGAGAATAAACTTTCTCGCAGGTGGGACACTGATTTAGAGGGAACTAAGTAAAATACAAGGTAGCTTATTTCAGGGCTGTCATGTCTGCAGACAACACAGTGGAATGCTATTTAAATGACTAGGTTAAAATGAACAGCAGAGGATATACAGTTCTAATTAAAAAACAAGAAAAATGTTCTATAGTGCCATGTTATCCTATTGATGGAAGGAAGGATAGAGAAACACTGCTGTTTCTTTCAAACATCTCTTTTTAAATTTTTTTATTTGATATGGAAAATGTATGCTCACCAGAAAGAGATGGGGGAGGCAGGGGCAGGGGCAGAGAAAGCAAGTCACAAGTCCAGGACTCAAACTGCAGTTGGCCATGTGGGAGTCCAGTGCCTTAACCACCATGCCACCTACTGGCCTGAGACACTGCTGTTTCTAAGATGTGTCTTTAGTGCCTTGTGTTATATGAGGCACTAAAGACACATCTAATCACCCTGAACACACTAACAATTGAACTCCTTATGTGTCACATGCTGGGCTAAGCAATTTACATGCCTTACCTCATCTGTCTTCATCACAACTCCAGAAGTACTATGATCTGATAGGCATCAGAAAGTTACCAATGTTCTTTGAAATTTTCTTAAGCTCTCTCTCTCTCTCTCTTTTTTTTGAACCAAGAATGAACTTGTCTTCTTTTTTCTTCCTAGTTTTTAAAGATTTATTTTCCTATGGAATGTTAGATGTGTTTGAAAGATTGACTTAGATTTTAGATATGCCCTTGGATACCGGGAGATATCTGTTATTTCACTAGCTCTTGCTTTTTGACATTAATGAATTGTCTGGGAAGGAAACTTTTATAATGAGACTTGCCATCCTTTTCAAAGTCTCCTGAACTGTGGAAGCAAAATGGTTTGCTTGTGGGATGCTGCAGGGAGAGACAGTGTTGGTGCTGTCCAGGAATTGGGTGCTGAAATGGCTTAACCAAGACTCTCTGGCCAGCCAGATGGAGCAATGGCTGATGGGAGTGGGGGAGCGCTGCTTTGCCTGCAGCAGCCCAGTGCAGCAGCAGCTTCTCAGAATAGGGGAGCAAATTCAAAAGACCCTGGAGAAACTAGAACTACAGCCCATCTTATTTGGGAAGAGTTGAGGGAATTGGCTGTCTATCTCCCTTTTCCTCCAGCTTCCATACTTTGCTTTAGTTTGTAGGGAAGAATATGGACAACAGGTTACTGATAGAAAAATGTATGTTTACAAAAACAAGGCTAACTGTTGAAAACAGTATGGAAGCTCCTAAAAAAATAAAAAAAATAGAACCGCATGTGATCCACTACTGGGTATATATCCAGAGGAACTGGAGTCCACGTGTTGAAGAGCTGTCTGCATTCCCATGTTCATGGCAGCATTTTTCACAACAGCCAAGATACAGAATCAACCCAAGTGTCCGTCAGTGGATAAATGGATAAAGAAAGTGTGCTGTATACACACAATGGAATTTTATCCAGCCTTAAGAAAGAAAGCAATCCTGTCTTTTGTGAAAATATGGATAAACCTGGAGAACATCACATTAAATGGAATTAGCAGACACAGGAAGACAAATACCACTTGATTTCACTCACATGTGGAATCTAAAAGAGTTGGACTCACGGAAGCATAGAGCAGAATGGTGGTAACTGGGGCTAGGACAGTGTGGGTGGGTGGAAGATGTTGGTAAAAGGACACAAAATCTGAGTGGAGGAATAGGTTCAAGACATCTATTGTACACAGGTGATTATAGTTATAACAATGCACTGCGTATTTGAACTTGCTAGGAGATAGATTTAAAGTGTTCTCACCACAAATAAATAATAAGTATGAGGTGATGCATACGGTCATTAACTTGATCTGGCTATTCTATAGTGTATACATATTTCAATAATCATATTGTACGTGATAAATACATACATACGATTTTTATTTGTCAATTAATAAAATGCAAAAACAAGGCTGGCATTTGTACAACTGGTTAGTGGTACATTTTGGAGAAGTGCACTGCCTCTCCAAGATGTTAGAGAGGAGCCTGGAAGACCCAAGATTGGAAGCTCAATGATATTGTCACTCCCTGGAAACTGCTCAGTCAACAAACAATATTATGGTTTAATGAAAGGGAAATGAACACAGGGACCTTGGCTGTAATTGTAAAAGATCAAACTCATGACATCACAGAGAAATCCCATAGAGAAGGGAAAAAGCCATATTACTGCAACTTGAGAGGAAATTCAGTGTTTATAAGAAACTGGAATATTCACTGGGGACACAAACCTGCTAAGTGCACAGGACATGGAGTAAGTGTCTGCTCACCAGCACAAATGACATCCCACCCTGTTCCTTCCATAGATGCCTTAGCTCTCTTACCACTTGGATGGCGTGAAAGAAGGAACCACATTCTGTGTCTTCCAAAGCACTGAGCACACAATTACACACACAGTAGATCGTCAGGTAGTTTCTGCTTACTGAATTGCTTGATGTCACTCTCAAGGCTAAGTCCTTGAGTCAAACACTTCTGAGTATAGTTTATGTTTATTATTTTCATTAATCCCTTTCTCTAAGGTTCTATATCCACCCAATAGACCCCCTATCTGTTTCATTTCCCCAAATACTGACTACGTGCTAGGCACTGAAAGTGCACAGATAAAAAAGGTAAAGTTCCTAAATGAGTGTGCGATCTAATGTGAGGGGGAAAATTTTTAAAAAGAATTATTGATCAAAGTGTGTATATAGAACATTTACTATTTAATTAAGTAACATTGTGGTTGTTCGAGTTCCTTTTCAAATTTGATCCAGCTAGCAAGAACTCCTTTGGAAACACAGATTATCAATTGCTCATATCTTAGAAATCTTCCCTCTGACTAGATTGCACAGTAGCCCCACTGGGACTACAGATGGTTCTGCTCTGCTCTGTAATACACAGTGCTGGACAGGGTGCTGCTCTGGCCTGTAAAGACACTTCGCTTGTCTGATTCATAAGTCACACGTTTTGGTTTTATTGGGTAATCAACCCAACAGATAAGAACAACAGCTCTAGAAAAAAAAGAAGAAAGCCAGCTCACAGTGCAGTGGTCAAACGCCTGGGTATGGGGTGCCAGATCCTACAGGGCTGACTGTGGTTTGAATTACCATCTCAGAAGCTAGAAAAATGCCAAGCATGTGCATGTGCATGCCCCAAATCCTGACGAGATGGAGAAATGGAGAGAAAGGGACTATATTATGACTATGTGTCATTGGGGATTATCTCTCTCTGAGTGTACTCACCCTCTGAAAATTAAAAATAAAAGAAAGAAAAAGAAAAAGAAGAGGAGGAGTATGTATTGGAGGTATGCAAGAGTGTTCTCAAAACTGAAGAGAACTGCAGGAGACCCATATGTCCGGGGACCTCAGGGATTGGAACCATGGCCTTGATGGCCCCAGGATTCTCATCCTCTTTTCCTTTTTGGCTGTCATCTTCATTCTCTGAGGTTCCTCTATGAGGGATGGCAGGAATAGGTGTAATATTCATGATCCAAGATCAAAGAAAGTGCTTTCCTTCTTAGATTCACAATAGAATATCTTAAATAAATACACTCACAGTGTCTGGAAAACTTTTGGTAACAGGGAACCCTGGACTAATCTGCTCTAGTTCTCAAAAGATCCCACATTTCCAACACCATTGTTTTTTTAATTATTTATTTTATTTATTCATTCATTTAATTTTGATTTGACCAGAGAGAGACACAGAGAGAGAGAGAGAGGGAAAGTGAGAAAGCAAGCCACCAGGTCCAGGACTCGGACCGTGGTTGGCCACATGGGAATGTCCAGTACCTTAACCACCATGCCACCTGCTGGTCCCCAACCATTGGTTTGAAGATTAAGCTTCCAACACATGAATTTTGAGAGAATGCATTCAGACCAGCATTAACTGTGTATGAAATGTTTAAAGGAAGAAAGGATGAAGTCACAAAAGCAAGTAAGCAACAAGACATTATCAGAAATTTAGGGGACATTTGAAAAGGTACCACATGAAACCCCTAGAAAAAAATTGTTTAAAATTAAAACTCATCAGTTTAGATGCAACTGAAGAAAGAATCAGTGAATTGGGAAGATATCCCTAGGAAGATATCCCTACTCTCCAGAATACAGTAGTGCAGAGATAGGAGATAAAATAATGTGGGAAAAGTTAGGAGATTTGGAGGCTAGAATGAGAAAAACTAACATGTCCAAGTAGAATCCTGGGAAGAGAAAGCAGAGAGGATCAAGATGACTTTTTAAAAGATGATGGCTGAGAACTGTTCAGAACAGATGAAAAACATATATCTTCAGATTTAGGAAGCACAGACTGGGTTTTAGGAAAAGATACTCAATATCTATACATATAATAGCAAAACTACAAAAGGCAAAAGGCAAAAAGAGAAAAAGAGACAAGAGACAGATAACCTACCAAAGAATGATATTTTTTATAATAGGCATATCAAAAGCAACAATGATAGCCAGAGACATGGGGATAATAACTATCAACCTGAAATTTCAAGTGCAGAAAAATAATCTTTCAAGAATGGAGATACAATAAATGTAAAACAGAGAGTTTACCATCATCTGCCATTCAGTAAAAGAACACCTTTAGAAGAAAATGATCCCAGAGAGTCTTTCTGAGATGCAAGAAAGAAAGATGAACAGATAAAGTGGTAAAAATTGGTGTAAGTCATTGTCTTTATATAATAAAATAACAATAATTATGACTGCTAGGGTTATAGAAGGGCAAGATGATAATACTATAGTTATGCCAAGAGGGGGTGTTTAGCATTAAAGTGTACTAAAAATCCCTGTATTATTGGGTTGCTGAGAAAATCATGATGCATTTTTGAATAGAAAAACAAAGAAAAATATGTCATGACTTTTCCAACAACAGTATTATAGAAGGGGATAAGACAATTTTAGAGTTTGTCAAATTACAGTAATTTATAAAATTTCAGAGTAAACCAGTGAGGGGACAGAAGTAGAGTGTATAAAGTCAAAAATCAACAGAGACAAAAAAATGGGATTTAGGAAACAAGAACCTTCCCCTAATCTAAATTAAAAAGCCCTTAAATCAATCAATACTTTTTAAAAAGCAAAATATAAAAGGAACATTGAAAATACAAAAATTGAAAAAATATGATAATAAAAATAAGTTTAAGCATATCGGTGTTCCCATTAAATAGAAGTGGACTAAATTCTTCAGTAAAAGGACAGACATAGTTGAATGACTGAAAAAACTTAAGCTATATACATACTGTATACACACATATAATGAACAAACAAAAGGCATAGACTGTGAAAAGTTCAAAGTAAAAGTATAGGAACCAGCAGTTAGCGTAATGGCTATGTCGCTGAACTCCCATATAGCCAACCGTGGTTCAAGTCCTGGACCTGGTGGCTTAAACTCACGCCGGGCACGTGTGCATGCGTGCCCAAGATCCCGAGAGGAGAATGGAGGAGAAGGGATTGCGGCGTGGTCATCCCCCCTGGGGGGTGATTTCTTGCTTTCTATCTCTCTGTCTTTCTGGTGAGCGCACACGCCCTATAGCAAAAATCTCTCAAAAAAAAAAAAAAAAGAAAAGAAAAGAAAAAGAAAGTAAAAGTATAAAAAAGATATAAATAGAGACCTGGCAAACACTAACCAAAGGAAAGCTAGAATAGCTATCGTGATACCGGATCAAAAGCATACTTAGGTATGAGCAAGGTCATTTCATAATAATAATGACTCCATTCGCCAAGAAAATGTAAGACTCATAGGGGCCAGATGGTCATGCACCAATATAAGGCTCTGCCATGCTGGCATGCTGGGCCCACATGGGAAGACACTGGGTTTGCATCCCGAGACCTCCTCGTACACACCGGGCATGTGCGGGTAATGCTGATGACTGGGCATGGACTGAGTCATGAAAACCTCTTTGGGGGTGCCTGTCTCTCCCTCTCTCTCTCATGGCAAAAATAAATGCATACACTAGAAAAAATTATAAAGCTGCACTTAATTCATGAGCCTCAACATACACTAAACACAAATCAGAGCCAACAGGCAGCATGGTGGTTAAGCTTGCTTTCTCACTTTCCCTCTCTGTCTCTCTTTCTCTCTGTGTGTGTTTCTGACTCTTTCTAGTGAGCACAAGTGCCCTCTAGCAAATTTTAATAATAATAGTAATTTTTAAATAAAATTAAATAAATAATTCTTTAAAAAAAACACATACAAATTAACAGAATCATTGGAAGAAATGGACCACCACAGTAGGATATTACAAAATAAGCCTCTCCATTATTCTCATGGGCCAAGCAGAAAAAATGTAGTGAAGATTATGATTTGAAGAATACAACTGAAAAGTTTAATTAGGTTAATTAATTCACTTTAATATTCAGAATAGTAGCTCCACCTTTTACCATCTCTATGACCCTCAGCAGATCTCTGTCTGGCCCTCAGTTTCTTCACCTGGAAAGTGGAAACAGCGCTATTCACAATGTTTTCATCAAGTCTAAGACACAGTTGTTGGTAAGACTCACCACTATGTTACGTATCTCTAGGAAAGGAAAACCTCTGTCAATTTAAAAGCAAGCTCCAGGGCTAGCAGGTGGCATGATGGCTAAGGCACTGAATCCCACATGGCTGACTTCATGATTAGAGTCTTGGACCTGGTAGCTTGAAAAACCTGCTGGGTGTGTGTGCATGTATACCCAAAATCCTGATGGGCGAATGGAAGAGAAAGGATTGTGGCATGGTCATTTCCCCCTGGAGCATGCTTTCTCACTTTCCCTCTCTGTGTCTGTCTGTCTCTCTCAGCAAATGCAGGCACCTGATGGCAAAAAAAAAAAAAAAAAAAAAAAAAAGAAAGAAAAAAGAAAAAAAAATCTAAAAATAAATAAAGAATTAATAATAGCCAGCTGCCAACTGTAAGTCACATCTCGATTTTAGAGACAGCAAAATGTAAAGAAATGTGTCACTTAGAATCAATGAACTGCTGCTATCACATGGACTGCTGCGATGGTAAAAGAGAAGACGGAAATAAGACATGAGTCACAGGCTGCTCTTCCCTCCACTCCTTCAAAACTTCAGTCTGCAAGCAGGTGATAGTAAACTGGGGGGTGGGAGGGTGTCATGGTATAAAACCCAAAGTGGGCATGTCTGTTTTTATACATTCTTTGTATTTTTCTACATACCCATATCTCAAAAGTAACTGCCACCTCAGAGGGGCAGCTGAGTCAGAGCCTCAGCATCCCAGAGGAAAGCGATACAAACCACGTGCTCGCAGGGTCGCGGAAGGGCTGCGTGAGGAGAATCAAGAGACCACGCTGGGCCCACTGCGGCCCCCAGAGCAGAAGCGATGGGCGTGGCTTCAGCTCCAGGGCGGGGCCAAAGCGAGGCCCAGCGGTGAGGCCTGGAGAGCCGGTCTCTGCCCTCGGCCTCTGGCAAGGCGGAAACTGCTCTGTTCTCAACCTTTTTATCAAGTCTAAGGCATTGTCGTTGCTAAGACAATGTGGGGCCCAGAGGACTAAGACCCAGCACCGCCACTCCACCCCCACGTCAGAAACTGGGGAGAAGCATGACTTCAAGGAAAGTGATTGGAGACCCAGCCCACATCTACTTCTGAATGGCTGCGAGATGCAGACTACTAAAAGGAGCTTTGCCGTTTTCAGCAGAGGCAATTTTAGTGTCTTAATTATATTACTATTTTTGAATGGCTTTTTATAAGTGCTCTTCACTACTTGGTGAAAATCGGTTTTTTGTTAAAAGGCTTTTTTAAAAATAAAGAACAAACAACAACAAATAAGCCCCAACTAGCTTTGACCTCAAGGGACCTTTGTCCCCTTGTTAAACCCAAGGGCCGTCTGTCCTTCTGAGGACCCCGCCAGGCCCCTGTGATTCTCCGCTGGAAATACTCTTGACCACCGCTGACCTCCGGGAACCTGGCTGGCATCTCTCCGCTGGCTCTGGTCACTTATGACTTCCCCCAGTTTAGGTATGGCTGTCCCGTGGCAGACAGACTTGACAGAGCGGTCTCCCACCTTCACACCATGAGTTCACCGGGGGACAGAATCAGGATGGCCACTGAGCAACCAAGTCTACTTTTAGGGATTCTTTCCCAAAATGCCCATGCCTATGACAGGGGATTGACACTGATTAAAAACCATATGTTCATTGTGAGTGTATTCCTTTATTGTTGTGAAATTATGAAAATGACACTCTTAACATTCTCTGGGGAAATGGCCACCACCTCTTTGACAAATGACACCAAGCGCCCTAGCTTACCTACTGTATTAGTTAGCTGTGGCTGCTGTGACAAATTACCACCAGCAATGGCTTAAAATAATACAAACTGAAACGGCAACAACGAAAAAACCCAGAACACAAAACCCCAATCAATACGAGTTGATTTTCTTACAGCCCTGACGGTTGGAAGTCCAACGCGGGCCTCGCCGGGCAAAACAAATCAAGGTTTTGGTGGGGCTGCCTTCCCTGCTGGCGACCCAGGGGTCACCGCTATCCTGACCTTTTCCACCTTCTAGAGGCCACCCACATTCCTGGGCTCTCCCCCTCCTTCCCCATCTTTAAAGCCAGGAGTGGTAGGCTAGATCCTTCTCACATCAACTCACTCTCACTGCTTCACCTCTGCCTCCCCTTTCCCACTTTTTTTTTTAAGATGGTTTGCTATAGGGCACATGTGCTCCCAGGAGAGAGATGGAGAGAGACAGAGAGAGGGAAAGTGAGAAATCACCCCGTGGGGGAGGGGATGGCCTTGCCACAATCCCTTCTCCTCCATTCTCTTCTTGGGATTTTGGACATGCATGTACACGTGCCTGGAGTGATTTTTCAAGCCACCAGGTCCAGGACTCGAACTGCAGTTGATCATATAGGAGTATAGCACCTTAACTACCATGCCACCTGCTGTCTCCCTCCTTTCCACTTTTAACAACCTTTGATCACATTGAGCCCATTCAGATTATCCAGGATAATCTCCCTGTCTCAAGGTCCTTAACTGAATCACATCTGCAAAGTCCCTTTTGCCATGTAAGGTCACATACTCATGGGCTGGGGATTAGGACACAGGCATCTTTGGGAGGCCATTACTCTATCATTCCTGCTGACACCCTCGCTCTGTGTGCGTGTGTGTGTGTGTGTGTGTGCGCGCGTGTGCGTGTGAGAGTGTGTGCGCCTTGGGAAACTACGTGAGGGTCTCAGATCGCTGAGTTGTTTAGAAGCATCTGTAACCCAGGGGGAGGGGGTGGAGGTGGAATTGTTGCCCACTGCTTGAGGTTGCCCCGGGGTGGGGACAAGGAGAAATGAACAAAGCAATAGGACATCCTGGCAAGCCTGCCATCCACTACTGAGTAATTCTTTTAGAAAAGCTTATTTTAAAAAATAATTTTTTAAAATTTACATTTAATCACTGCACATGTTTATAATGTACAACATGGTTTTTCCCAGCACGAATATGGTGCGTATCATTACCATATACATTATCAAGGGACAACTTTTCATTTTTGTGTGTTAAATGTTTTCTTTTTTCCTAGATTCCCTCAGCCTTTTAGAAAGGTTTTAAGAATGAGTTAAAAAAAACCCTGGCTACTGTTCCAACTCATGTCTCGTTACTATTCAAAGTCGGGGCAGTCCACACTTAACCATAACAGAAGAGCTGGCACCCCACAACCATTCGTCCATAGCACTGCCAACAATGAATCTCAGGGTTAAGGGTGACCTGTTTAAGGAACAAATTTTTGCAGAGGAGGCTTTAGAGGAAGTTCTTTAAGCAGTTTGAATCACAAAGTATCAAAGTTCCTCAATCCAGTTTTTACCAGCTGCGGCTTCATGGCTTCTTTGGCAGATGGAGAACGGGCCTTTTTTTCCCTTCTTGGTACTGTGAGGTCGAACGTGATCAAGTCCAGACCCTGGACCTTGTGTGGCTGTATACAGAGCAGGGTTCGAACGGCTGCTGAACTAAACAATCCCAAAGCTCACCTTTTATTTTTAGGCTGTGAACAAATAGAAAAGGATTGCAATCGGAAAACACTTTGGTGTTATCTGTTAAGATTTAAAATGCACACGTCTTTGACCCAGCATTTCCGCTTCATGGTACCTAGTGTAGAGAAACAGTCACATGGGCCTGTAATGGTGTGCGTGTGATAGTGTCGTGTATAGTGGTCACAGATCAGAAGCCACTTAATGGGCCTGTAAGGGTGTGCGTGTGATACAGTGTCGTGTACAATGGTCACAGATCAGAAGCCACTTAGATGCCACTTAAGGAATGGCAAAATGAACACGGTACATCCACACTAAGCAACGTTAAAAAAAAAAAAATAGAGGGGCCAGCAAGTGGCATAGGGGTTGGGGCACTGGACTCCCACACGGCCAATCATGGTTCAAGTCCCAAACCTAGAGTCTTGCTTTCTCACTTTCTCTCTCTCTGTCTCTTTGTGATTAAAAAAAAAGTAATAAGGGAACCAGCAGTTAGCGTAATGGCTATGTCGCTGGACTCCCACGTAGTCGACCGCGGTTCGCGTCCCGGACCCGGTGGCTTAGAACTCACGCCGGGCGCGTGTGCGTGCGTGCCCAAGATCCCGAGAGGAGAATGGAGGAGAAGGGATTGCGGCGTGACCATCCCCCCTGGGGGGTGATTTCTCGCTTTCTATCTCTCTGTCTCTCTCTGTCTGTCTGGCGAGCGCACGCGCCCTATAGTAAAAAATCTCTCAAAAAAAAAAAAGTAATAATAAGTAAAATGAAACAATTCTTTTTAAAAGATCTAGCTTTGTGCGGTGGTAGAATCATAGCCAATGAGGTTTATCCAAGGTTTTTCCCAACTGCTAATTGGGAAAAAACAAACAAACAAAAAAATTAGATCTATACATTTGAACATATACAGTGAGAAAACAAGTTTTGGAACTATATGTATCAGTGTGATTCTTGAACATTCATATTTTTGTTATATAAAAATATGTATCATATAAATTTATATAACATAGACCCTTCCTTTACGTGTGTGTGTGTGTGTGTGTGTGTATAGAAAAACACAGAAATTTCTGGAAGTATGAACACCAAACTGAAAACACTTGCTATTCTATGAGGGGACAAGGATGAGCTTGGAGTAGGAGGAAAGTTGGTAAAGATAAATTTTTACCTTCATCTGTGCTGTGTAATCTTTTGGCAACAAAATGTATTTAAGTGTAACTAAAAGTAAAATATATTTTAAGTTAAAAAAGGAAAGAGAAACTGCATGAAATAATCGAACATTTTAAGATGTCAAAACTGATGATCAAATCTATTGGAATGTTGTACTTTACAAAGCAACAGTTGGGACTGAAGGTTAAAAAACATTTATTCCTGGGGGAGGGCCAGCAGGTGGCATGGTAGTTAAGTGCTGGACACTCCCACATGGTCGACCATGGTTCAAGTCCCGGACCTGGTGGCTTGCTTTCTCACTTTCCCTCTCTCTCTCTCTCCCTCTCTCTCTGTCTCTCTCTGGTCATATTAAACATAAATGAATGAATAAATAAAATGAAATAAATAATTCTTTAAAAAAATTTATTCCTGGGAACAGCAGGTGGTGTGGAGATTAAGGCACTGTATCCCACATTGACACCTGAGTGTTTCAAATCCTGGACCTGGTGACTTGAAAATCATGCCCAGGTGCATGTGTGTGCATGCTCAAAATTCTGAGAGGGGAATAGAGGAGAAGGGATTGCAGTGCACTCCCTAGGGGAGTGATTTATTTCCCTCTCTCTCTCTCTGGAGAGCTCAGGAGCCTTATGGCAAAAACCTGAAAAAAAAGGATGTGTGTATGTGTGTATATATATATTTAATATGTATATATATATTTATGTAGCATGTATATTATTATATATTATACATTATTTATATATGTATATATTTAGATATACATATACTCTATGAGTCTATCTACATGTACTATATACAGATCTATGTATTACCTTTATCAATAAATATGTACAATAAATGCATAACTGCTACTTCGGTTAAACCATAAAAAATGTCTTGTTCTTTATCATTGCTCTTATTTATAATGACAAGATATCTCCTATATGATTATGATTAATCTGATAATTGAATACAGTTTGCTTTTTAAATAATTCAATTAACATAAATACATTTAAAAAGTTTCCTGAGCTAGTTGCAAAACTAAGAAAAAAGCCAAAACCCACTGCTTTACAACATGTAGCATCCCTTTAGACGAAAGCTTCCAAGTGTGAAGAATGCGTTAAGGTTTTATCGAATGAATGCTCTTTGCGTAGGAAAACTGATCTAAATTGTGACTTAAACTTTACAACCACGACAATCTTTCCATTTGAGCAAACTCCTGCTGGAAACTGAGAGGGTAGGAGGGTTATCTTAGACCTCTGGGGATAGCCCAGGAAACAAAGGCTGCTTAAAAGGACTGGTGCAAGATTGACACCAACAGGAATTCCTTTCCAGACTCTTTGAGACTAGATTGGGTGTTCAGTTGCACTGAGAAAAGGGGAAGCCTCTGGGCTTCCTATTTACCCGGGGAACCAGTCCTGAAGACCCTCAGTGGTCTGTGCGTGCGCCAACGTCTCCAGGGGTGATCAAATCCTCCCCTCACCCTGCGGGGAGAAGAGTTTCCGCAGACTGCAATCATGCACCTGCCGGTTAACAGATAAAGCCCTCCGTATGCGGAGGCACTCGCCCAGCTGTGGCGGAGGAGCCGAGCCGGCCCCTTCCCTCCCCCATCCCCCGCAGAACAAAGGGCGGTCATTTTCCCCGCTCCTCCCAGAGCCAGAGCCACGCACTCGCCTTCCATCACAATTAACTCAAGAATCTGAAACACAACACAGACCCACCCGCAACATGCTCAAAATCAATGCCGTCAATACCCAGAATGAGGATACCAAAAAAGCAAAACAAAACAAACCTATTCAAAGAGTAAATACTCAAAGCAACAGGGCTGGAGTCAGACACACTACAAGGTCAACACATGCAACACAAGTTCAAATACTGGGCGCCTTATAAACTGAAGAGCCCTCCGTTATCCCAGGGGCCAGGTAATGGAAAGGTCTGGAAGGTAAGCGAGAGGAGGCAAGAGAAGGACCACAGGTGCCCCGGGTGAAGGCATTCAAATTCAATTTTTTAAAAATCTCAGTGCCTGCTACATGATTCATAAACAGAGAGCCTGCAATCACACAGAGAGGAAACAGAGTTAAATTTGGGCGTGCGGTGGATGCAATAGAATAAGAGTCAAAATGAAAAATGTTGCCAAGGAATCCACATGAGATGAAAGGGAGGGCCGTGATCCTAGCCTCACTACTTGGAAGGACGGTGACCACTTGGTTTACAGCTTCAAAGGCAATAGAGCACAGCAAAAACTACAAAACTACCAAATAAAAAGAAAAGCTAATAAAAAAGGCTTATTAAGCTCTCACGTAAGGGATTCAGATGACTCAGATGGGCTCTCAACAGGCTGGATGGCAGCAGAAGCGCACGCCCCCCCTGCCCGGCTGCCAGTAATGGAGCCTCCAGATACTCCAGGTATGGCCTTATTGGAAGGCAAGGGGTGGACCGAGTGACCTCCCAAGGTCCTGATTTAAATATGACTGTATGGTCAACTCTTGGTTATCCAGCCCAAAGAAGAAGACAGTGACAAATCATCCTAAGCGGAAGATAATAAAAAGTTATATTTGCCTTTGGAATGTATTTTGGTACTTAAATTAGAACGTGTCTTCCTGACACTCTGAGAATTCACAATGCTTTGCAACAGCCACAAAGAAAGGCTGACCCAGGGCCGGGAGGCTGCCCAATTTCGCCATCCCATCCTCCGTGTAACTCTGATTCTTTGCTGGAGGAAAGCAATAAATACCATCTTTCAGAATAACACCGGCAACCTGAGCTTGTTCAGAGGCTGCCCGTCTCAACCTTTCCCTGGGAGAAGAGACCAGAGTCTTTCCGAAGGGCTGATCCAGGATCGAGACCCAGGATGGTCTGGTCCTTGTTTCCAGAGGACAGCTCCCAAGTCCTCCAGGGCCCAGAGTAACCAGCAAGCTGGACGAGGTCCACACACCCACTACCTAAGCTGACTGCAGATGATGCTTCTGTGTCCTCTGCGGTGGAGAACCTACTTGAGAGGACACCAAAGCAAATTCCTTCAAGTTCCTTGAGAGGGAAAGAGAAAAAGACCTCACTGAAGATGAACGCCTGGCGCTTGGAAAGAAAGAAGCCAGGTGCTCAGGAGATACAGAGCGGCTCGCCACTGAGACCGGCAGGTGGAGACCCTCACTCAAAGCCCACGTTGAGACACAGGGCTCAGCTAATCAATCTCAGCAAATGGGTCTGTGGGGGGCATAAATCCTTCCCTTTGACCTGGAAAGGACAAAGAGTCACTGAAAACTCTGCCGCCAGGGGAACCAGCAGTTAGCGTAATGGCTATGTCGCTGGACTCCCACGTAGTCGACCGCGGTTCGCGTCCAGGACCTGGTGGCTTAAAACTCACGCCAGGCGCTTGTGCGTGCGTGCCCAAGATCCCGAGAGGAGAATGGAGGAGAAGGGATTGTGGCGTGACCATCCCCCCTCGGGGGTGATTTCCTGCTTTCTGTCTCTATGTCTCTCTCTGTCTGTCTGACGAGCGCACGTGCCCTATAGCAAAAAATCTCTCAAAAAAAAAAAAAAAAAAAAAAAAAAAAAAACTCTGCCGCCAAATCGTTCTGCTTCTTTGCTAACAGACCCAGGTGAGGACCAGCCCTGGGGCGAAGACTTTGTTAAGTCTTTGTAGTTGGGAGGTGACTGAGGCGGGCGAGGCGGCCCGTGCCCGCTGTCTCTGCAGGCCTTGAAAGAGAAGCCAGGACCACGACCACCCAAGTGAGCTGTAAGAGGCTCTCCGCGTCTTCCTCTGGGGTGCTCAGCTCGTGTCCTTTCTTCCCCTCTCTCTGTAACCTTGGGAGAAGAGTCTGCACCAGAGCAGGGGTCACCAAAGGGCTCCCGAGAGGTGAACTGGCCAGGGAGGAGACCAGACTGAGCACCAGAGCTGGCTGTTCAGCGCAGAGGGGAGCGCAGCTACTGCAACTCCGGACACCTTTCCGTGGAGACAGTGAGACACTCTCCACAGCTCTGCCAGGTGTCCTGGCCCAGAGGAACAAAAATAGGGCAAGTAGACGTTTTGTTCACATCTCAGGTTTAATGAGGGGTCTTCCAAATCTCATGGAAGCTTAGCCCCTGCGGCACAGTCAGTAGCATACCGGACAGCAGAGCTGGAAGTCACGTGGCAACTACAGTTCCAGTCCCCAGGCTGGTCGGCCTAAAAACCCCCATCACGTGCACACATACCAGGATCATGGTGGGCTAGGGGACTCGGGGAAGGAGACTGCGGTGTGAGCGAGCCTGTGGGGGTGCTGCTCATTCTCTCCCATGCGTGCACGTACTCTATTGTGAATGGGAAGAAAGTTCATGGAAAATGTACATTATGAGAAATGGTACATTTTTCAACTTTTTTACACTGAAACAAACTCATACTTTTATGCCATTTCTCCAAGAATTTCTGAAGTCCCCTTACAGTTTTTTTCTTACTAATCTGTGGGAAGACAAGGTTATCCTGTCTTCCTAGATAAAAGGAGAAAATGTCCATAGTAGTAGCTGGGGGAGGGGCAGGAGGAGGGACGGACGATTTGCCCTGCTGCTGTCTGTCGCCTATTCTCTGTGGCCTCAGAGGAGGCCAGGGTCACCCACCTCATCACAGAAGGTTCTATTTAATGGCACACTGCTCTAGACCTTCTAGAATCTAGTACCTCTAATCTTCACAGGATAGAAGAAATTAGCAAATGAAAAATGCACTTTATGAGTATGTTAATTTTATTGTTGTTGTTTTGTTTTGCTATAGGGTTCATGTACTCGCCAGAGAGATAGAGACGGGAAACGGAGATAACACCCTCTGGGGATATGCCCACATCACAGTTCCTTCTCCTCCAGCCTCCTCTCAGGATTTAGGGCATGTGCGCACACGTGCCGGCGTGATGTTTTTACCTGCTGGGTTCGGGATGGAAGTGATGACCAGCCACGTGGGATCCAAGTGCCTTAACCTCCACAGCACCTGCTGGCCCTGTCTTTCCTTTTCTTTCTTTCTTCTTTTTCTTTTTTTAAGAATTATTTATTTAATTTTGGGACCAGCAGTTAGCATAATGGCTATGTCGCTGGACTCCCATGTAGTCGACCGCGGTTTGCGTCCTGGACCCGGTGGCTTAAACTCACGCCGGGCGCGTGTGCGTGCGTGCCCAAGATCCTGAGAGGAGAAGGGAGGAGAAGGGATTGCGGCGTGGCCATTCTCCCTGGGGGGTGATTTCTTGCTTTCTGTCTCTCTGTCTCTCTCTGTCTGTCTGGTGAGCGCACGCACCCTATAGCAAAAATCTCTCCAAAAAAATTTTTTAAAAAGAATTATTTAATTTTATTTGTTTTTATCATCATCATTATTTTTTTTTAATTTATTTGACCAGAGAGAGAGAGAGAAAGGGAAAGTGAGAAAGCAAGCCAGTAGGTCTGGGACTCAAGCGGCAGCCAGCCATGTGGGAGCCCAGTCCCTGAGTCATCACACCAGCTGCCTGCTCCCGGCCCCACCTTGTCTATTCAACTCCACTGACCCTCCTGATTGCCCCGTGAGGTAGGCTGCTAGTGTTCGATGTGCTCATTTTATAGATGAAGAAAGTGGGTCTATGTAGTTAAGTAAATCAAGTAGTGTTCACAGCTATTGGGTTAGGATGGTTAGAATTAAAACCAGGTCTGGGGGCTAACAGGTGGCGTGGTGGTTAAGGTGCCAGACTCCCACATGGCTGACCGTGGTTTGGGTCCCAGACTTGGTGGCTTGTTTTCTCACTTTTTCTCTCTCTTTCTCTGGTCAAATTAAGAAATAAAAATGATAAATAAAATTAAATAAAGAATTCTTAAGGTGGGGGGAAACAATTAAAGCCCATCTTCCAGCTCCAAGGGCAACGCCTTCTGCTGTTACATGCGACTGCTTCGACACAGTTAGCTGCCGCTTACTTTGTTCAATGCTACTTTAAAAACTCAGGTACTCCAGAACAAGGTTGACAGACCCCTGGTCAACTTATTTTTGAAGTCATAACTAAACTTTGTACAGTGTAGTTTGGCAGCACTAAAGTTGCAAAGCCTCAGGGCTCAAACCCTGACTCACTCACTCACTATTTACCTGACAACAAGCTGCTTATGACCTCTTTTTTTTTTTTTTTAAGAGATTTTTGCTATAGGGTGCGTGCACTCACTGGAGAGACAGCAAGTGAGAAATCCTCCGGGTGGATGGTCACGCTGCATTCCCTTCTCCTCCATTCTCATTTTGAGCATGTACACACACACATCTGGTGTGATTTTCAAGCCACCAGGTCTGGGACTCAAACCATGACCAGCCATGTGGGAGTCCAGCCCTTAACCACTAGGCCACCTGCTGGCCCCTGTTTGTGATCTCTTAACCCTGATCTACTTTTCCCTAAATGGGGATCTTATTACACTTACTTCCCCATATTGCAGAGGAAATAAGACGACGCAGGTGCAATAAGATGACGTGCAGTACCTGGCACATATTAACACTCAATAAGTAATAGTTACCAGTGGTGATTGCCAGTGCAGTGGCCTTCTGAGGCTGCAGGACAAGGCACTAGGCTGTCCACCTTTTTATTGACGAGGTGCTGAATCTCAGCAAGTAAGGGCCTGACCCAGGGTCATACAAGAAAGTTACAATCTAGAACATGAACTAAAACTCTTGGGACTCCAAGTCTTAGGTTTTCTCACTACGATGTTGCTTTTCAGGAGAGAAGGGAATAGTGGGCACCAAGGCATGGCTATAAGAGGTTGAGTAAATGATCTCTTCCCTACTTTGAAATGGGCAGTTTATGAGTTTAGTATTATGTAAACCGCTGTGCAAAGGGAGCTCTGAGCATCCCCTTCTTTCATGATCATCATCCTCAGACCCCTCCTACATGGAGCTCCTAGAGCCCCACTGGTAAGGAAGTGCACCTGCCTGACCAAGAAGGCCAAAATATGAAAAGATGAGAGTGCCTTGAAACAGTTTTTCTTCCTGGAAAGCCTGTGGATCAAACACCCACCTTCCAAACAGCCCTCCACCTCATCTCACTGCTATAGCCAAGGCAAGGCCATCGCATCCCAGAACCCCAGCTGAGTTGAGCCAAGCTGCAGCGAAGCTGCAGACCACAGACCTGAGTGGGAGTGTGCCTTGTTACAAGTTACCCGGCTTGGGACTTATTTGTTACACAGCTTTACCACGGCAAAAGCTGATCAATACATCTGTCAAACTCAGGATAGGTGGCACTTACCCTGCCACGACAATCTCGAAGTCCCCATCATGGTCCACATCAGTAACTGCCACGCCATAGTTGAGCTGGGTGGGGTTGCTGTCATAGTCAGGGGGCAGGACTGAGTTGGTCACTGCAGTGAACATGGGCTCAGCCCTCTGGGACCCCTCAGCGCAGGGCAGAAACCACAGCAGCGGCAGGAACAGTAACATCCTGAGCACCTGAAACCCAAAATTAGAAATGTTACTGAAAGGCCCTGTAGCCAAAGCAGCCCAGGAAAATCTAATCCCAGGTGCCTTCCCTCACTATCCCCAGCTCCATTCACAGAGGGCCTGGCCATTCCCAGGCGGCTGCTTGCCCATCAGGCTCACCCTGACCACCCTCTTTTCAATTGCAACTGCACCCCCGCAGCCTACCACCTCGCCCTGCTCTGCTTTTTCTTCCTCTGGGACGCCTTCGCTGTAGAACATTCGGTACCCTTTACTAACCCATCACACATCTCCCTGTGCGTGACTATAAGCTCCATTTGAGCAGGATCTGGGCTTTATTCGCTAATGTCCACCAAGCCAGGACAGTGCAAATAACATACAAGGGGCCTTCGGAAAGCTCATCAAAAAAGCAGATTATGAAAAAATTAAGCATGGATGGATTTTTTTTTTCACCAAAATTAACTCATACTTCAATTCCATTTTTCTATGAACTATTTCAAGTTCCCTCATACATATTTGTGGGAGGAAGGAAGCTGAATAGCAGAGTAGAGCCTCCATGCACAGGATCTCCCGGCTCTGGGAGACAGCCTGGGAGAATAAAGGTAACAGATCTCAACCAGTGCAGAGGGGAGACGGAGACCCCCAGAGGCATACAGGTCTAGAACAACAATAGAGGCAGTGAGAGTCTGTCCTTCTGTGGGACATACCCCGGAGGTAGCCTGGGAGGAATCTGAGACTTGGCGGCTTCCCCAGCCATGATCCCTCCCAGGGCAGCTGGCCATCATCTCAGGACCAAGAAGCAGTCAGTTAGGGGCCATATTCCAGCAGGATCTGGCGGGCAGCACATCACTCACTTGGAGAAATTAAACCATTGCGTGCGTGTTTTATTATAAATTAATTATGTATAATGCATTGTATAATTCATTATTATATCTCTAACATAACTCAGGGTGTTGCCAAGCAGCCTGGGGCCACCGGAGCTGTGGCACACACCCAGAAGACAGACGAGAATGGCCAAGAAGGTGGAAAGACTCCACCCCCTCTGAGCGCGGGCAAGTCTCAGACACTGCAGATGGCACCACCCTGAGACTGCCCGCAGGCCTAGATCAGACTCACAGCGTTCTAAACGCTCCACTGGAACAGCCCGCAGAGGCCGCACAGATCCAGTCCCGGCAGGCAACGCAGAACCTTCCTGCCTTCAGAAGGCACAGAACTCTTCCTGGTGGGACTTTTCCTGCTGGCCTGTCAGTGCATCTGGCAGCGAGAGGCTGATGTCTTAATGAAGGGCAGAGCAACGAAGATCTGAGGACCGTCTACTGATATGGTGACAGACACTTTTGCCAGAAAATGCACTTACTCCACTTCAAGGGCCCAGAGACCAAAAAGAAGGGTCCAGGCACTGCCTTTGTGGGCTCCCTGATGCCTTGCTGGTGAGAGACGCCAGGGCGGGGGTCTGATCGCAGGGCAGAAACTGACCTCCGTGAGCCTCGTTGGAAGGAGGTTCTGATAGCATGCTCATAAGGGCACATGTTAGGTGTCGCACTACCGGAGTGAGGTCACTCCAAATTACAGAGATGTCTGAACAAGACAGCATCGTCTACCGGGCTGTCTAATTACTAAAGACAAATGCATCTCTATAAGAGCTTTGCAACTTGGCAGGAAGTTTCAGTGGATAAAGGAAACTCATAATTGGATTAATGAGCCCGGGGCGGGGGTGGGGCTGGGTAGAATAGGAAGCTAAAAAGTATTTAATAACCAGTGTAGACATGCTGAGCTGTGGCATGGCTCTGAAGGTCACTGGACTTTCAAGGTATAGCTGCTCCTGTAAGGACAGCAAGTAAGTTTCACCTCGAAAGCCAAATTTAACCGTTGAGCAGTGGCTGGAGCGAGCTGTGGTCAGCTCACATCTGCAACGGGTGTGGGAGAGAAAAGCGGCATGAGGCATGCCCCCCAGAAACTGGTCAGCTCCTCCCAGGCACCACACCTGCAGTGTGGGTCACTGCCGCCAAAGACTTAGGTCTTGTTAGGGTAATATGAGCATACCGGGCAGAAGTTCGTGAATGAAGGCCACAGGGGCACGGACCACAATGCAATCGCTTGGTTTTTACCTTTCCTATGCAAAGTAAAACTTTTAATTAAAGGAGCCCTAGGAAAGAAGTGGCTACTCTGTGTTATCCATTTCCAGATAAATAACCTAAAGCAAGATCACGAAAAAAAAAAAAAAAGTGCACCTATGGGCTGACTTCTACCTTGCTTAGCGACCTTGAACAAATCACAACCTTTCTGGGTCCCAGTTTTCTTTTCCAAATGAAGGTTTGAGAGCTCTCTGAAGGTCCTTTGCAGCTATAACATTCTATGATGGATTAAAGAATTTTTAATTTTTTAGAAGCAGATCTTCAGCAGTTTTCCCCCCTACCTGCTTCTATAAACTTCAGGCCAACTTAGTTTTCCTTGCTGAGCATAACATATTCGGAACGAAACAACTTTCGGCAGAGTCCTACAGTAGTTCCCTCACAGGCTGGAGAGGAATAAGCCATCATTAGTGTGGATCCTGGTAGACCAGTGGGTAGCTTTCTCGGGGCCAGGGAGAGGGTAAGACAAGGAGAATACATATTTTCCTTTTTATTCCTCTGCCATGCTAAAGACATTGAATGTACCCACTTGGGCTGCTCAGTTGAGGTAGAGGAGAAGCATTAGGCTGTCTTGATGGTGAATCAGGAAACGTTACTGTGAGGAAGCCTAGAAGGTCTGGTAAACATATACCCTCTACTCTCGGGGCTGAGAGGAGGAAAATCACCGAAATGCTCCTCTACACCCTGGCTACCTACAGTGGTCTCCAGACCAGCAGCACCAGCAACATTTAGGAGTGTATTAGAAATGCAGCATTTAGGGTCCCACCTCAGACCTAATAAATCATTAATGCTCATTTTAACAAGATTCTAAGTTTGAGAAACACAGCTCAATCTTGGCTTTATGATAGAATCCAGTTGTTGGGGAGCTTTAGAAAATTCTCATGTTTCACAATGATTTCTTGGATAAGACACCAGGAGCACAAGCAACAAAAAGAAGAGAAAATAGGGAAAAAATGGACTACATCAAAATTTAAAACTTTTGTGCATCAAAGGATGCTATCAAAAGAATACAAAAGCAACCCAGAGAATGGAAGAAAATATTTGCAAATCATATGCCTGATAAGCTATCACCATCCAGAATATTAAAGACTCCTACAAACTTAACAAAAACCCAAACAACGGGTTTCAAACTGGGCAAAAGACTCAAACTGACACTTCCCCAAAGACATACAAATGACTGGGACCAGCAGTTGGCATAATGGCAATGTCGCTGGACTCCCACATAGCTGACTTCGGTTCGAGTCCCGGACCCGGAGGCTTAAACTCACACTAAGCATGTGTGTGTGTGCATGTCCAAGACCCTGAGAGGAGAATGGAGAAGAAGGGATTGCAGTGTGGCCAACCCCCCCCCCCCCCCCGGGGGAGGGTGATTTCTTGCTTTCTGTCTCTCTGTCTCTCTCTGTCTTTCTGGCAAGTGCACACGCCCTATAGCAAAAAACCTCTCAGAAAAAAAAAAAAAAGGCAAATGGCCAACAAATACAAACATCACTAACCATTAGGGAAATGCAAATCAAAACCACAATGAGTCACCATTTCACACCCACTAGGATGGCTATAATCAACAAACCAGAAAATAACAAGTGTGGGTGAGGATGTGGAGAAATTGGAACCCTTGCACACTGCTGGTGTGAATGCAAAATGGTGCAGCTGATGTGGAAAACAGCATGGTGGTTCCTTAAAAGATTCAAAACAGAATTGCCATATGATCAGCCATTCCACTTCTAAATATACACCCAAAAGAACTGAAAGAGACTCAAACAGATATTAGTACACCCATGTTTAGAGCAGCATTCTTCACGATAGCCAAAACATGGAAACAACTCAACTTTACATTCACAGTTGAATGGATAAACAAAATGTGCTATATACACACAATAGAATATTATTCCGCCTTAAAAAGGAAGGAAATTCTGACAAACGCTAGAGCATAGATGAATCTCGAAGACATTATGTTAAGTGAAATAAGTAGTCTTAAAAGGACAAAAATTGTATGATTCCATTTGTATGAGGTATTCGGAATAGTCAAACGAATAGAGACAGAAAGTAGAATGGTGGTGGGACTGAAGAGGAGGAAAGGGAGAATTAGTGTTTAACAGGCGTGGCGTTTCAGTTTGGGAAGATGGAAAAGTTCAGGAGATGGATGGTGGTGGTGGTCACAGAAACGTGTTAATGTACTTATGCCACTGAACTACACACTTCAATAAGGTTAAACGGGTAAGTTTTCTGTTTTGTGTATTTTACCACAATTTTAAAAAATACTGATTCCTGGGTCTTATCCTAAGATAGTCTGACTTACCTGGCATAGGATGCTGCCTGGGCATCGGATTTTTAAAAGCTCCCACGTGATTCTAGGATGTTGCAACATTTGAGAAACACAGTTCTACACCAGAGCTTCTGTGCATCTCAGACTTTAATGTGTACATGGATCATCTAGTGCTCTTGTTAAAATGCAGATTCTGATTCAATAACTGCAGTAGAGCCCCAAATTCTGTATTTCTAGCAAGCTCCCAGGTGGTGTCAGTGATGCTGGTTCATAATTTACACGGAATAGCAAGCATCTATGTTACAACGCCCAGAGTCCTAAGACTAGGCTAGGCATTATAGCATAGGTACGAAATTAGTCCGAGAACCTTCTCCTCTGTCTCTAGATCTGAGCAACTGAAATCAGCCGCTGGGCCATGCAATCCCAGGGCTGCCCAGACTCAGTTTGTCTTTATACAATCCAAGTATTTGCTGTCTTCAGCTCAAGGTCAAATGATCACAACTGACAGGGAATGACAGAGAGAGATTCTGACTCTAAATTTTGCAAAGAGCTGAGAGAGAGGATAGGTCAGAACTGAAGGAGGATCAGACCAAAGAGCAGAGCCAGGAGAGAGAGAGAGTATGGGTAGGGATTTACAGGTCGAGAGAGACACTGACAAGGTATCTCTGTGCCCAGACACTATCATGGAGGTGCCCCATTCACATTTGTCCAATGAGTGAGGGAAGGAACATGTCCAAATGATAGTGTGAATCAGCAGAAACTACTTGCAACTTGTCATCACTCTGTAAAAACCGGCAGGTGGGGCGCTGGACTCACATGTGGCCAACCATGGTTCAAGTCCTGGACTTGGTGGCTTGCTTTCTCGCTTTACCTCTCTCTCACTCTCTGGTCAAATTTAAAAACAAATAATAACAAATAAAATGATTCTTTATAAAACAACACCAACCAAAACTCCTGTTCTTTCTTGAAAGCAATGCTGATTGAAACATGGTGTGCTTACCAGTCACCTGAGGATCTTGTTAAAATGCAACTGATCTGGTTGGTCTGGGAGAATCTGTATTTCTATTTTTTCTTTTTTAAAGGTTTTTGCCATAGGGCATATGTGCTTATCAGAGAAAGAGATCGAGAGAGAAAGGAAAAGTGAAGCCCCCCCCACTGCCCTGCAGGGTGGATGGCCACACCACAATCCCTTCTCCATTCTTCTGGGATTTGGGGCATGCACGCACAGCATGATCTTCAAGCTACCAGGTCTGGGACTCAAACCACAGTTGCCCATGTGGGGGTTCAGTGCCTCAACCACTACGCCACCTGCTGGCCCCAACAATCTGCATTTCTAACAAGCTGTCTAGTGACATCTAGGATGCTGGTCTACAAACTTCACTTTTGGTTGCAAAGCCTAGACCAGCAGCTCTAATCCCTAGCTGTCCGATGGAATTAGGGAGAGTTTTTGAAATAATGCCGCCACCCAGGTTCCTCGGCTAGTTTCTGATTTAATTGGTTGGGTGGGTTTGGGACTATTTGTAGAAGTTGCTCTGATGATGTGAATGACCAGTCTGGGTTGAGAACCACTGTCCCTGACTCACGGTCCCCAGATGGGAGTATAAGCAGCGATCTGATTTGAAGTGAAAAATGTTTCTGCTACCAAAATTCATCATCAGCTTGTTGAAGTCTATGAAGAAAATCTATTTAGCTAGAAGTGTCAGAGGAGGAGGGGTATGAAGTTCGGGGAAGAAAGCAGAGCAGGGGAAACTGCCTGAGGCAGAAGGAAGCAGGCACCGAGTGGCCGCCATCACACACGGCTGGCTTGGGAAGCCTCTTGTCACACCACTGTGAACATCTGCATCCTTTGGGAGAACCGGAAGAAAAGTTAAAAATAGAATGAGAGAGTAGGTTAAACTACGCTTTTTTGTTTTCTTGAATGCTAGGGTAGCAAGCACCTACTATGTGCTGCGTTGAGAGCAGTGTGAGCACTCACGGGCAGGAGTAGCAGGGAGCGTAGTCCTCACGCCATGTACAGTCGCCATGCACTGCGTGTGGAGATCAGTGGGTTCTGCAAGTGCAGGGGTGAACGAGACCTGGTCCTGCCCTTCGGGGTCCTCCCAGCACACGGCGGAGAGCCCGCGGACTTCCAGGTGGGAGGGCCCGGGGGAGGTCACGGACGGCTGGCCAAGGACAGAGCAGCCCAGAGGAGCCCAGGCTGAACACCAAAGGAGACCATGGGTGGGGCCCAGGGCCAGAGCACACGGGCCCTCGGGAAGGGGCGTACCTTCTCCTGCAGGGAAGGTGTGCACGGAGGGAAAAGAAGTCCCTTCGGAAGGGCCAGAGAGGGTAAGGCGTGTGTTTCAGGCTGTGAGAAGAATTGCTTTGTCATAATAATTTCTGAAAAATGCTCCATAAGTGAACTTTTTGAACAATTCTCAGCAAGACGGAGGGAGGGAGAGAGCAGAAGATAAAGGGAGAGAGAGAGAGAAACCAAATCTTGGAGCCAGCATCTTGGATTTGGGTCTCAAATCCACCACAAACTAGCTCTTGACCTTGGGCGCGTTCCTGAATCCTTCTGATCTCGGCACGGGATCACATGACCTGCCAAGGCTTCAAGGGTTCCCTGAGTACACCGAAGGCCGCTCTGGGCCAGGCGGGACCCAGCCCCGGTGTGTATTTCTCTCCCCTGTACACAGAGAGCCAAGGGGAGCTGGAGCGTCTAGACCCTGGCTGTGGTCACGTGTAGCCAAACTCAGTTTTCTGTAGCTTCCAGACTTTCCTGAATTGGGTCTGAAAACTGGTAACCAAGCAACCCCGATTCTCTGATGTGGGGTCAGGCAGCGGTGGGGAGAAGCTTCCAGGGCAAGTAGTTCTTTTGCAATTATCGAAAGCGTCAACGACACACCCCAAGCTCTGGCCAAAACAAGAGGCCCAAATGCTTCAGATGTTGGGAGCAGGCAGAGAACACAGACAGTCTCCGGGCGCACAGGGAGCGCAGAGACAGGAGGGGAAGAGGCAGCTGCAGAAACAGGCTGCCCGGCACGAGCTGGGCCAGCAGACCCACAGAGAGGCCCGCAGAAGAGCTCCCAGCACGGCGGCATCAGCGGAGAAGAGCGAGCAGAAGCTGCCTTGGCTCAGACCCCGCAATGCTTCCTACAGCCCAACGAGCCCCGGCTGGCTTAAACACGAGGGGCGCAGGGGGCAGCGCTTCAGCGTCGGCAGTGGGGTGGGAGGTGCTGTGGAGGACAAGCAGAGCTCTAAATTAGCTGGTAGGGGGACAGGGAGGGAGGGTGCTGAGACGTCAGCTAGAGGAGGGGGGGAGAGGGCAGAGAGCAGAGCCCTGCGGGGCCAGGAGCACCCAGCGGGCACCCTACCTGCCTTCCAGGACTGCCTCAGCACAGGCTGCTACCTGAGTCGGGAGCTGGGGGCTGGAGGGCATCCATTCTACTCGAGCAGTGGTTCTCGACCGGGGCCGTCTGGGTACCCCATCTGCAGGGCTATCCAGTCAGTTCTGGTCAGCTGTCACACCAGGGACCAAGAGCCAGCTGGCCGAAATGTCAGCGTGCTGAGACTGATAAACCCTGGGCTAGAGCGACATTCTGGGCCTCCCTTTGCCCCGCTCCAGGGGCAGAGGCACCCCTCTGACTGGCCAGTTTGAAGGACCCAGAGGAGACCCCTCTGGGACCTACTTCCCAGTGGGTGGCATGCACGTGCTGTGCTTGGCATGCAGGCTCAGCCCGCCCCACCATGGAGGCTGCAGGTGGGGGTGGTCGCCACCGAGCAAGCCCTCGGGACCCCACACACCAAGCCGGACCTGCCCGACAGCTGCCTCTGTAGTCAGTGTGCTCTCATCTCCGCCGGCCGAGCTCCTCACCCCTTCGCTCCCCTGCTCGCTCTCTGTCTCTCTGTCTCTCTCTCAGTCGTTCCTGAATCTGAGCAGGGGATTGGGATGCTATTCATCAGGCCCCTTCAAATCCCAGCTCTGTCACCCAGACTGAACCTGGCACCACGTCTGTTCTTGCTTCTTCGTTCTTCACGACCATGGATAGCACCGCGAGTGCTGCCTCTCGGATCTCCCAAGCTGCCGGGTCCTCCCGTCCCTGCTGCTGGGACTTGCCCCTCACCCTCGCCTGAGGACCAGCCATGCCTGCTCGTGGCTTCTGCCCCTCCTCTGGCCCAGCCCCACTTCTGCTCGGTGGCGGTGCTGGACCTCCTTTCTACTCTTGGATCCTACCATGTGGCTCCTCAGCTCGATTCACGGGACCCTGTGTTCAGCAAACGGAAGCGCATGTCCTGAGGAAAGAGTGGATGGGGACAGCAGGGACACTTACCAGGCACCACTCTGACCCTCACACAGAGGACTCATTCGATCCTCCTAGTCGCCTTGTGGGGTAGACACTACTAACGCCCCCACTTTATAGATAAGGGAACTAAGGCACAGAGAGGTTAAGTAACTTGTCCAAGGCCACACAGCTAGGACACGGTGGATGTCCAGGATTTTTTTTTTAGAGAAGTTTTTTGCTATAGGGCATGTACGCTTGCCAGAGACACACAGAGAGACAGAGAGACAGAAAGTGAAAAATCACCTCCCGGGGGGATGGTCATGACGCAATCCCTTCTCCTCCATTCTCCTCTCAGGATCTTGGGCATGCACGCACACGTGCCCAGAGTGAGTTTCAAGCTGCGATCAACTACGTGGGAGTCCAGTAACGGCCACTCGATCCGCTGTGGATTTACATCTAAGGAAACTAGCTCTAGAACGGACACTCTCAGGCCCCACACTAGTCTCCCTGACTACACCAAACTTGTCTTTAACCCAGTGGAGTCGGAACTCAGCAGAAGGAGCAGCCACCTGTGTTTGGGGACACTGGCGAAGGCCGAAGACAGAGCAGTGGTGAGCCGGCCACGGGGACGGGGTGGAGAGGTGCCCCATGAGCAGTGGGCAAGGGGGATGCCAGGGTCTGGGCGGGAGTCAGCTTAGGGGGCTGGGAAGGAGAGTGAGGCCTCGGAGTGACAGGCGCAGGGAGCCGGGGGAGGGGGGGGGGGCAGGGCGGGGCGGAGTGCTGGCGAGATCACTGCTGTCGGTTCTGAGTAAACTTCCCAAGATGACACGAGAAAGAGTAGGGGGCCAGTATGGCGTGGCAGAGGCCACGAGAGGGCTGTGCTGGACAGAGAGGCGGGGAGGAGGCAAGTGCGGCCTGAGAGAGACGGCGGGGCTGCCACCCGCCCACTCCCAGCATTTCTTCGGTGCCCGCTCTGTATCAGGGACTGCTCCAGGCATGAGGAAAACAGCTGAGCACAAGCCCCTGTGCCTGCGGACTGCCCCTGCCCAGGCCTCAGTGACCGGTCCCGGTCCCCGGCACTCCCACCCCCAGCCGGAGCTACGTCCTGTCCATCTTCCCAGCACCAAGGAAACAACTTCCTCCTCCTTCCTCCTCCCGCAGAGGACTCTAGGCACTGCCCGCGGGGCGCTAGAGACAGAAGACACTTGGTCCTGCTCCAGAAAAAGGCGGATGAAGGCTCAGGGGACCCAGCGAGGAGGTGGCACGGAGACCACAATGGCTAACACAATGGTGTCTCTGAGCGTCTCCGGCCTCGCACGCAGGCACAGTTTAGTGCGCATTCTGAACACGTGGACTTCCCGTTCTGCAGGTCAGGAAGGAACGACCCTCGGCGCCATGAGGATGAGACGTGGCTGACGGTGTTCGGTGCTGAGCACGGGGCCTGGCAGGGAGAAGGCCCACGCACGCCGCAGTGGCAGCACCAACCGTGCAGTGACCGCTGATGCCAGCGCGTGCTGAATGAACGGGGCCCTCGGGAGATGGGGCCCAGGCCTGCTGGGGCTCCCTTCGGTGGGAGCTGCCAGCTGTCGAATGGGTGCTCTGGACTAGGAGCCTTTGAGGAACAGGCTGGCTTCGCTCTCACTTGAATGGGGACCCTAGTGGAGGGGACTCCTTAAATGCCGCTTTCCAAACTCACCACCCCTCAGGCCAGTTCGACCTCCACACTTGTTCTTCCGGCGCTTAGAAGACGCTCGCGGCTGGGTTAGAAATGGGGAAGGACAGGGACCAGCAGTTAGCGTAATGGCTATGTCGCTGGACTCCCATGTAGTCGACCGCGGTTCACGTCCGGGACACGGTGGCTTAAAACTCATGCTGGGCACGTGTGCGTGCGTGCCCAAGATCCCGAGAGGAGAATGGAGGAGAAGGGATTGCGGTGTGACCATCCCCTTTAGGGGGTGATTTCTTGCTTTCTGTCTCTCTGTCTCTCTCTCTGTCTGTCTGGCAGCGGCATGTGCCCTATAGCAAAAACCGCTCCAAAAAAAAAAGGAAAAAAAAAAAAAAAGAAATGGGGAAAGACACAGCCCTGACTGCGGAGCTTACAGTCCACAGGGGCGCGACACGACGAGGTCAAGTGCAGGGTAGGGACAGGTGGAGCCCACGTGGAGGCCACAGCAAGAGGGGGAGCCAGCCAGGGGCAGGAGGGCAGAAAGGCTCTCTGGGGAAGGCACGTTGGATCCCATGGTGGGGACAAAGGCCTGGGTGTGAGACAGCCTGGCACAGGCACAGGGCTTGCTCTGCTGGAACGCAGGGCCCGGGATGAGGCGTGGTGGGGAGAGGAGAGGGGATACTGGGGAGAAGGAGGAGCCACAGCCTTGGCGGAGGCACGCGGGGCCTGTGGAGCGAGCTATGAGGCCTGCAGGCTGCAGTCACGCCAGGGCGAGGTTTCGAGGTCAGGCAGAGACATGAGCGGACTCACAGTTTCCAAAGGGCCGCATTGTAATCTGGGGCAGCGGTGTGCGGCCGGACAGCTGTTTTTGAAAGTGAGCTAGAGTACCCCAGAGGGAATTCCGACATCTGGGGGCAGGGCTGGGGGCCCTGGATGAGCTCCAGAATTCTTTTCCAGGCCTACGAGTCTATGGGTCAGGCTTTTTCCGAGATCACTTAAGAACTCATCAGAGGACCTTGCTATTCAAGCACGAACTCCCGGGAATCCTGTGCAGGCGCGATTCACTCCCAGCAGAAATCCCAGCTCCATCTAGTCCATCAGTTTAAAAGCAAGGCACACCTGACCGAGCTTCCTTGGCAGCTTCGTGAGAAAGGGGAGGGAAGGATTGAGAGCATCCAGCAGGCGTGAATGCGAAGAGAACCGGCCTCGCTCAAGGCTCCAAGCTGGCCACCATTCTTCGCGTGGGCCTTGTGCGGGGCCTCAAGGCCTGTTCTCCCATCAGGGCCAGGGGAGCTTTACTGGGTCATGCGCCCACTCTAGGGGGAGCTGGGAGGGAAGAGGCCTCGACTGCCAAGGCCGGTGTGAAGAGCCACTTCAATACCAAGGGCCACCTCAGCCCCGGCTGACTTCCCGCCTCCTGTCCTGAGCACAAGAGGACAAGATCAGGGCCAGCAGGTGCTGTAGGGTTGGGTGCTGGACTCCCACGTGGCCAACTGTGGTCTGAGCCCCAACTCGATAGCTTGAAAATCACACCAGGCTTGTGTACACGTGGGCCCAAAATCCCAAGAGGAGACTAGAGAAGAAGGGACTGTGGCATGGCCGTCCCCCGGGGGGTAATTTCTCACTTTCCCATTCTCTGTCTCTCTGTCTCCTTCCTGCAAGCTCAGGAGCCCTACGGCAAAACCCTTTTTTAAAAAAGAGAGAGAAAGAAAGAAAAATAGCAACCAGGCCAATGCATGGTGTAATGGTTAAGGCAGCTAGACCCCAGATGGCCAACTGTGCAGTTCAAGTCCTGGACCCAGCAGCTCAAGAAGCATGCCAGGCGCATGCTCGTGTGTGCCCCAAGCCCTGAGAGTAGAAATGGAGAAGGGATTGCAGAGTGGCCATGCCCTGCAGGGTGGTTTCTCACATTTCCTTTCTCTCTCTCCAGCTAGGGCACCCCTAGCAAATTGTTAAAAAGAAAGAAAGGAAAACACTGGGGCCAGCAGGTGGCATGGTGATTAAAGTGCTGGACTCCCACTGGGGTGACTGAAAGTCGAGTCCTAGACCTGGAGGCTTGAAACTCATGCTGGGCTTGTGCACCCAAAATCCCAAGAAGAGAATGGAGAAGGGATTGCAGCACAGCCGTTCCCCTGGGGGGTGATTTTTCACTTCTCTCTCTCCCTCTCGTCTCTCTCATTTCTCACTTTCTCTCTGTTCCTCTCTGTCTCTCCAGCAAGCACATGTGCCCTACAGCAAAGATCTTTCTGAAAAAAAAAAAAAAAGAAAAACACCAACCAAAGATACTCCCACCAATCCTTCAAGAGCTCTCTACCGGTCCTGAAGGGGAAATGTGGGCTCCCAGGCCCATTCCCAGCCTGAGAGCCTGGGCAGGGTTTATATACAGGACACGACAGTTTTCCTTGAAGACAGACACAAGGGGGTGGAGGGTGTTCAAAAGTTCATGAAAAATGTGTATTATGGGGCCAGCCGTTGGCGTAATGGCTATGTCGCTGAACTCTCACATAGTCGACCGCAGTTTGAGTCCCGGACCCGGTGGCTTAAACTTACGCCTGGCGCGAGTGTGTGTGTGCCCAAGATCCCGAGAGGAGAATGGAGGAGAAGGGATTGCGGAGTGGCCATCTCCTCTGGGGGGTGGTGATTTCTCACTTTCTGTCTCTCTGTCTCTCTCTGTCTGTCTGGTGAGCGCACACGCCCTATAGCAAAAACCTCTCCAAAAAAAAAAAGGAAAAATGTGTCTTATGAAAAACTGATGCACAGTTGTGTTTTTTTGTTTGTCTGTTTGTTTGTTTTGTTTTTAAGAGAGATTTTTTGCTATATGTGTGTGTGCTTGCTGGAGACCTAGAGAGAGACAGAGTCAGAGAAAGTGAGCAATTACCCCCAAGGGGGGATGGCCATGCCACAATGCCTTCTCCATTCTCCTCTCAGGATTTGGGGCACGCGTGCACACACACCCATTGTGAGTTTCAAGCTGCTGGGTTGGGTACTGGAATCACGTTTGGCCATGTGGGCGTCCAGCACCTCAGCCACGTTACCTGCTGGCCCCCCAATGCACAGTTTTAACATTTTTTTCACACCAAAATAAACTTGTACTTTAATTCCATTTTCCCATAAACATTTTTTTTAAAGTTTTTGCTATAGGGCATGAGAGCGAGAGAGATAGAGAGAGAGGAAGCACCCCTCCAAGAGGGACGGCCATGCCGCAAACCTTTCTCCTCCATGCTCTCCTTGAGACTTTGGGTACACACGCACATACACATTCACCTGGTGTGTTTTCCAAGCCGCCGGGTCTAGAACTCAAACCGTGCAGTTGGCCATGTGGGATCCAGCGCCCTGACCACCATGCCACCTGCTGGCTCCCTGGGGCACAGATTTAAACAATTTTTTGCACCACAGTAAATTTGTACTTTAGTTTCATTTTCCCATACATTTTTCTTTTTAATGTTTTTTTTTTTTTTTTTTTGAGAGGTTTTTGCTATAGGGTGCATGTACTCGCCAGACAGACAGAGAGAGACAGAGAGATAGAAAGCAAGAAATCACCCCCCCGAGGGGATGGCCATGCCGCAATCCCTTCTCCTCCATTCTCCTCTTGGGATCTTGGGCACACACACACATGCGCACAGTGTGAGTTTTAAGCCACCAGGTCCGGGATGCGAACCGCGGTCGACTATGTGGGAGTCCAGCGACATAGCCATTACGCTAACTTCTGGTCCCATACATTTTTCTTTTAAGCTTTTTCTATAGGACATGTGCACTTGCTAGGGAAAGAGTCAGAGAGAGTCAGAAAGCATCCCCACGAGGGATGGCCACACCACCATCCCTTCCCCTGCATCCTCCCCCAGGACCTTGGGCACACACGCACACAGACCTAGTTGTCCGAGCCGGGTCCGTACAGTTGGCCACGTGGGATCCAGTGCCCTGACCATTACCCCACCGGCCCTCCAACAGACTTTTCAAAGTCCCCTGTACACCAAAGGAGGGCTGGGATGCGAACATAGACATGGTCACTGAGGGGGTTGTCCCTCGGGCAGGTGGAGGCTGACATAGGGAGGGCAGAAGTCTCCAAAGTCCCCTCTGGTCACCAGGACACTCCCTGAGCTCAGCTGTGACGCCGTGACCTTGTCACTGTACTTGTCGGGTGCCAACAAAGATAAGAGTAACCAGAAACCACAACAGGGCCATTTTACACTCGCTGCACACTCGATTCTTCTGTAGCTAATTAAAGTAATACGTCAAAACGTCCCTTGAAAGAGATCTTTAAGAATATGTCCGTTAAGTAAACAAGGCTTTACTAATTAATGACACACCTTCCCATCCCTCACTAGGTTTCTTGCAGAACTTCCCCAAGCCCACAGGGCTGAGCAGGAAAGGGTGGCGGAGTCGCCTTCCTCTTTCCCCAAGGGACGGGACAAATCCAGTCGCCTGTCATTGGTGGAGCTATCAGTTCTTCCTCCGGATGTTGATCAGATTTCCTGGGCTGGAACCAATGTGCAGGGCCAGGATACTGGAATTTTTCCAAGCAGTAAACGCTTTGCTTCTTACCAAGTCAACGTGATTTCTTTCAAGGAAAATTTGTATCTTCTTTTATTCTTAGTGTCTAGGGTTTTTGAAGGGCAAGTCTTCGGACATCTCTCTAAAGATAGTGATTAGGACAGACTTACGTTCTGCTAAGCCCATCTCCTGCCACACACACACTCACGCGCATGCACAGAGGCACGGGGGGCGCGGGGAACGATGCGTCCCGTGTTACACAATGAGTCAGTGGCACAGCTAGAAATAGAACTTGCCAAACTCCCAAATTCTTAATAATAGCAATATTAATAATAGACTCTATAATTTTCGAAGTGTTTTCACAGCTCACATTTAATCTTCACAATAAGTTGTGGGGGGGTCGGAATCATCTCAGGAGGGAGCGGATCTGAACTCCAGGCCAGCTGTTCCATCTGTGTGCTGGGCATCCCTGGCTGGCCGCCTCTCCTCTCTGGGCCTCCGTGCCCTGTCGTGAAGCGGGCCTTGCACACTCCTCCACCTCTACCGTCCCGGGACTGTGCGCAATGCTCGAGCACAGGGTTCTCGACCCTGGCACTCTTGGCATGTGGGTCCTAAGAATTCTTTCCGTGGAGTACGGCCCGTGTGTTGGCGGAGCTGGCTGCATCCCTGGCCTCTGCCCAGTGGGTGCTAGTAGTGTCCCACACTGTGCAAGGTGGCTCTGACGTGTCTGGGAGGGGGACAGTCGCCCCTTCAGTGCCCCAGGACTTTGAGAGTTTCCGTGGGAAAAAGGTCTTCCTGCCCCCCTCTTCCCAGCCCTCCACACCTCCTGGCAGGCCTCTCACTCAGCCTCTCCGGCCCTCCCGTTTCTGATGGCGCGGAGCGGTCGGGGTGTGCTGGGTGTGATAAAGAACCTGTTGACTTCAGATCTCTCCTAAGCAGAGTCCACAGGTTTACGTCCCCTAAGCAGCCAGCTCGGCTCTCCAGAAGTCCTGGCCGGGCCGGAGTCCTGTATCTGCAGCCTGCAGGAGGCTCGGCGAGCACCGATTTGTCAGCACTCTTAAATCACCGGGCTCCGAGGAAGCCTTCTCCCAGCAGAAAGATCCTTCCTTAGGAATCAATGGCTCAGGGCCCTCCATCACATGCAGAATTATCCTGGGACCTGTAAAATTTCCTTTCCCCAAGCATAGCAGAACCCCAGAGTGAAAACCCAGAGGAGGAGGAGGTAGGGAGGAAGGCAAGGAGGGAGTCCTGCCAAGGGGGCCTCGCTCACCAGCCAGGTGTGCTGGGAGGGGAGGCGGGCTGCTGACCTGGCCCCTCGGCCCCCTGGAGAAAGAAGGGCCTGGTGGTCCCCAGCGATCCGATCCAGCAACAGCGCCCTCTTCCACTAACGCCCTTTACATCTGGCCAAGGGCAGAGACATACCTGGTCCCCCTTGATCTCCACGTCCCTATCCTCGTCACAGGGAGACGCTTTGCCATTTAACAGAGGAGAAAACCGAGGCATGGAGCACGTAAGTACTTTGTCTAGGTCTTTAAGCCACCGAGCAGGGAGTCGGTCTGAGCCTGTGTCCTTATGGGCTTGTCACAATGGGGGTGGCATTGGGGTCGGCCACCTAGAGGGGCTCGTGGAAGGGGCTACTTAGAAAACAAAGGTTTCGGAACCAGCAGTTGACATAATGACTATGTTGCTGGATTCCCATGTATTCGACCACAGTTCGAGTCCAGGACCCGGTGGTTTAAACTCAAGCCAGGCGCGTGTGCGTGCGTGCCCAAGATCCCGAGAGGAGACTGGAGGAGAAGGGATTGTGGTGTGGCCATCCCACCTGGGGGGTGATCTCTCACTTTCTGTCTCTGTCTCTCTCTGTCTTTCTGGCGAGCGCACATGCCCTATAGCAAAAACATCTCAAAAACAAAAAAGAAGGTTTCCTTAGTGTCTACCCAAACTCTACACCCTCTCCCCATTCAGACAAAACTCCAGAGGGCTGGTGCTGTCGCGATACTTTACCTACTCGTATTACTCTGGCGCTAGACCTAGCCTTGAGCGTACAGGACACTTCTCCCTGACGCAGGGAGGTGGCGAGGACCTCAAGCATAGCCTTGTGGGAAGGGGCTGCTGCTCTCCAGTGATCCCCGCCCTCTCCCATTTCCCTCTTCCCCCGGAAGATGAAGACCCAACTTGTCTGTGAACCCAAGGGAGGTGAGGAACTCTGAGCATCTTCCTTGGCAACAAGCATCCCTCGGATGAGCCTTGGGGACAGGAGAGGAGTCTGCCTCTCGGAACCAGGCTTGGCAAAGCGGCTCCTCATGAGGGGAAGTCGCCATGTCTGCCCGGCTCCGAGGGGAACCTGGAGGAAGTTCGTCCCTATTCAGAAAAGTCGGGTGGGGACAGGGAGACAGAAGGGGAGGCCCCAGGCCACTTGGTAAGCCTCCTCAAGCCCAGGGCCCAGCTCAGACAAAGCGAATGGAAACGCGTCTTCAGGTCACCCAAGAAACCTGAACATGCGGGTTTTGCAAAAATAGAACATCCCGGTCCTCTGACCTTGAGCCGGAAGCAGTGAGGATGGAGCGTAGGCGAATACTCGCAACGTCTCCAGTTCACGCAGGGTGAGTCTGGGAGCCCCCACCAGCAGCCGGGGACTGCAGGACCGAGACCCCACTGCAGCGGGTCTAAGCAGAGCAGAGGAGGCGCTCCGGGCTTGGGGTTTGAGACCCCGACAAGGAGCTAGGCGCTCTGGATTCCAGTGCATGGCAGGACGCCCGTGCCCCGTCGTGGTACGTGGAAACCTGGAGCTGCACGGTCTTGGCCTAAAAGGCCACTGGAATAATGAGACAACGGTGAGGGGGGAAAGGTAGGGTCTCTGTGACCTGTGTGCGTGCAGCCCGAGAACGTGCTCGGCCTCTCACCTCCTCACACTGAGCGTCCAGAGCAACTTCCCCAAATGCACTACGTGTACTGACGGCACCACCTGGCCCGCCAGTCCCCCCTGCAGAGAACAGAAGGCCGTCACAGGAGAGAAACAGAGGTCCCAGAGTGGGAGAGCGCTGAGCAGAGAATGGGGAGTCCCAGGTCGCAGTCCCAGAGCTACACCAGATAGCATGTGGCCCAGAGCAAGACGCTCGCCGTCCCTGGCTTCGGTCTTCTCCTTCTCAGCCCCGCGTGCGTGTGCGTGTGCGCGTGCGCGTGCGTGTGTGCGTGCGTGTGCGTGTTGGGGACAGGGAGCGTTGGATGAGGTGCTTCTCCAGGCCCCTTCCTCCTGGCTCTAATCTTCTGGGCTCTGGGGCCCTCACCGCATTCAGAGAACACAGCACCAAGCACAAAGGAGCCAGAGCAGAGCGCTGGTGGGACTGTGACCAGCTGTCTCCTTCGAGAGGTGTGCTTGCACCTGCCTCCTGGCACAGAGGTCCCAGGGCCACCTGAAGTCAGGGCTGTAACCACAGTGGTGACTGCTGGGGGCTGTGGCCTGGGCTTGCCTGAGGCATGAAGTGACTATGGTCAGGGAAGGGCAAGAAGTGAGGAAGTCCGTGGTCCCCGGCTAGGTACCTTTGGCGCCCCCTCCTGGAGGCCAAGGAGCCTGCTCCACCTCTCAGCTTCCAGGCCTCAGCAGGCAGCCAGGAAGCTTGAGAAAGGGAGGCTCTCCCAGCTGTGGACAGGACCGCCTTCCTGGTCCCCATCCGGTCCCTCTCTGTCAGAGTCTATGCTGTACTCCCTGGGGTGATGCAGCTCCTGGTCCACGCACTCACAGGGCACCCCTGTGCGGCCATAGAGCATCTTAACTGAACACCAAAGCGCCAAGGAATAAACATCAGGGCTCTGCACGCCAGGTGCAGCCCAGATGGAAAACGGGAAGCCAGAGCAGTGAGCAGGTATCTCACTGTATAAATCCCAGTGGAGAGAGGATCTTGGGAAATGCAGCAGCATAATGCTGGCTGTAGGCAGACAGAGGATGGGGCTAAGATTGGGGGTACGGAGCCATAGCTCCCATAGAAGATTTCCAGGCCAAAGCAGCCGCTCCAGGAGTTTGAACACCACTTATGTTCAGGGTGGGATATGGTGAAGGTGACAGCCCAGGGAACCAGAACATTCTCACTGGGTCCTCTGTGCTAACATCAAGGCCCTAACCCCCTCGTTGCCTCTTAAATTGACTTGAGGACCTGCTGCCAGACGATGTTCTTAACCAAGGCGGAGAGAGAGAAACGCTTCAAGACCACATTGGAACAGCCGCCATGTTCCCGCTTTGCCATCCTCACCTCTCCCTGCCCATGGCTGAGAGCGAGGTAGGGCGCAACCTCCAAAGGAGCTCGAATTCCATCTTGGGTGTTTCCAGTCTCAAGTCATCAAGGCCCCAAATCTTGCATGGGTAGCTTCTCTCTTCCCACATAAGTTCTCACCTGACTCAAGACAGCACCACAGAACACCCTTCCCTGGCTTCACTTGGGAAGCTCCGTGCCCATCCCAGAAGAGATCTCAAGTGTGACTCCAGGATGTGTCCTGCCTGGAGAGCGAAGCTCCTGGGATGTGCAGAAGCCACACTGGGCGAGCCCACCAGCGGCAGCAGCAATATTCATTAGTCATTCCCAGAGGGACCCCCCCACCCCGGGCCCCTGGGAACATTTTCCCGCGGCGGGAGGCTCCCATCCAGGCTGGGATGACTTTGGATTCTTGAGTTGGTTTCTGCAGAAGCAGGGACAAACCAGGGCTCCAACTACTGCGCCGCTAAGATGCACGCTGCATTGCTGGGCATGCCCCCAAGCCCGGCCTGCTGCCCCATCAAAGCCTTCATGCGCCCCCCACCCCCACGCGATCTAGGGGCACCCCCCCCCCCGCCCCGGGTTCTCCTAGAATGCCTGAAGCTGGCTTGTCTGAGACCACACCTCGGTCCAGCAAAAGGCGGCTGGCAGCAACGCCGCGCGCAGGGCTGGCTCCCGGAGCCCTCTGCCACCCAGCGCTGCACCCGGGAGCTTAGCTTCCCCCAGGAAGAGAGCCAGCCCCCCGTGCTCTTCCCCAGCCTGGAAGCACAGGCACTCGGCCAAGGCCAGCATCTTCCCCAGCCCGCGCTGAGTCTGCCTGGTTGGGTGCCTCCCCTCACACCCCCAGAACACCTCTCCTCACCTGCTCCTCCCCCTTCTAGCCCCAGAACCCCCTCCCCAAACAGCTGACCTCCAGAGCGCCCCCAACACCTTCCCTGACAGCCGCGGGCCGTCGCCCCCACACCTCAGCTCCCATCCCTCCGCCACCTCCAGCCCGGCGCCCTCCTCGTCCTCAGCCCGCGGGAGAGGCTCTGCGCGCCAGTCGAGCCCAGCGTCTGTTGGCAAGTTGGAAGCCAAGCCGCCGCCAGCACGGTCTCCGTCTCCCCTGGTTTTCTGGCGGCATCCCCGCCACCCCTGCGGGCGGATCGCGAGGGCTCACAAGGCCGGAGAAACTTTCTCCGCCTCAGGGAGTGGGGGCACGGAGAGCGGGTACTCACGCCTGGGTCAGCGCTCGGAGCCATCCTCCGGCTCTCTCCGCCCCACCGCCTGGGGGCGTCCGAGCGCGGGCGCTCGCTGCCGCCTCTGCCGCCGCCGCCGGCGCCGCCGCCTTGCAGCTCCCAGACCCGGTCCCGGGCTGGCCTCGAGCCTCCCGCCCCGACGCCGCGCGCTCGCTTTATACAACTCCACTCGAGCGCGCCCGGGCTTATGTAAAGGCTGGCGGAGGCCCGCAGCCAATGGCGCGGCCGAGGGAGCCAGAGGCCCGGGGGTGGGGGGCACCGGCGCGGCCAATCGCAGCCCCCGGAGCCCGGGGAGCCGGGTGGGGGAGGGGCGTCTCCCCGCGCTGATTTAGGAGCCGGGATTGCGGTGGCAGCAGCCGGCAGCCCGGCTGGCCCCGCGCGGCGGGCACGGGGGTGGGCGGCGGCGCAGGCGGCGGCAAGGGCGGGCGCCCCCAGTGCTCTGCCGCGCCCCGCCGCTGCGTCGTGTAACCTTCAGGAGGCAGCGGGGCCTGGCGAGGGAGGAGAGGGCGCCTGGCCGGGCTCTGGGGGCCCGGGGCCGGCGGGAAGCTGGGGTCCCTCGGGAGGAAGCGCCGGGAAAGAATGCAAACGGGGAGAGGAGGATGGTGAGCCCCAGCACCCCGCGGCCGCCCCTACGCTCAGGGCCGAGGGTGGCGGCGGGAGCAGCGGCGCTGCTTCCCTGTCCCTACCCAGATAGCGATCTGGCGTCGCCGGTCCGGGCCAGAGCGGCCGCGCTAGCCGCGCTGATGGCGAGATTTCGCGCTGCAGAGCGAGCGCCGAGCAGATCTTTATCCGGCCTGGGGACGTGTCCGAGCGCCTCCGGGGGACTGCTCAGTATGGAGAGCAGAGCTTCGCGACGGCCCCAGCGGGCGGGGAGCAGGCGGGCGCAGCTCGGGGATCAGGCACGACAGTCCAGGCGGCTGCAGGCAGCGTCTGCTCGCCCCCGCCCCCGCCCCCCGCCGACAGTGCCCCCACCGCCTAGCCCCTGCCCCAGCAGGGGGCGAGAACCTGGCCCACCCGCTCTGGCCCGGTGCATCCTACCAGCCGCTCTCACGGCTTTGCTCACAGGTACCGCTACCCCTCCTCCGCGCCCCCAGCCCGCTGCGGGGGGTGGGATGGCTGCTGCCTCTCTGGGCCTGGGGCTGCCAGGATCAGCTCTGGAAGATGCGCTTGGTCAGCAGTGCCCAAAATACCTGTGTCCGGGGCAGGAAACTGGCCGAGGTCGATAACACTCAGAAGACAAGTCCCTTATTTTGCACCTAGAATAGAGCCTGGCACGTAGTAGGCGCTCCGTAAGTATTTGTTGAATTGATGTTGAGTTTCTGTGAGTAAGGTCCTTGGTTTTCTGAAAACTTGGGTCTCAGAGCTTTGAAAGAGAAGGGCCGGGGAATGTGTCATAGAGAGGGAAGGAGCTAACGCTGTTTCCCATCTGGTGACGCTCTTGTGACGGTCACCCACTTGCCTGGCTCTGGCCCTTGACTTTTGCAGTGAATCCAGGGTGTGCTTAACCGAGGGCCCCACCAGTCAGACCCTGGCCCTGCACCTTGCAAGTCCCAGATTTTGAGCAAAACTACCAGGACCTACTCAGGGCCTTGTTTTCCACCTTCTGTAGCTAAGCAGAGGCAAACCTGCTAGTTCTTTGCACCCCCATCAAGCTCAGGTTCCTGACAGGTTTAGGATTGTGGACCCCTTAGACAATCTGTCAACAATTACTGAACCCCCCTCCTGGAAAAATACAGAAACGCGTGCACTCGCACGCACACACACAACACACTGTTCACGTACACACATATACCACACCCCTTGAGTATAATTTCAGAATCATTAGTCACCCTGAGTCTCTTGGGTTCTGCCCAGTGCCAGCCTGTTTCTAGGGTCTAGGACAATGGTTCATAATCACCTTCCTTTTGGGAATCAGGAACCCTTTTTTTTTTTTTTTTTTTCTTTTTTTGGAGAGGTTTTTCGCTATAGGGCGCGTGCGCTCGCCAGACAGACAGAGAGAGACATAGAGACAGAAAGCGAGAAATCACCCCCCAGGGGGGATGGTCACGCCGCAATCCCTTCTCCTCCATTCTCCTCTCGGGATCTTGGGCACGCACGCACACGCGCCCGGCGTGAGTTTTAAGCCACCGGGTTCGAGACGCGAACCGCGGTCGACTACGTGGGAGTCCAGCGACATAGCCATTACGCTAACTGCTGGTTCCCGGAATCAGGAACCCTTTTGAAAGAGGCTGATAAATGCCATGGATCTGTTTCTCAGAAAAATCCCCACTCACGTTCACACGCGTTGACATGCAATTTGGGGAAGGAGTTCATGGATCCTTAAAGTTTCATCTAGGGGAAAAAACGGTGATCCTTTTTAGGTGAAGGAATATGTATTTAAACACACACACACACACACACACACACACACACAATTTTAATCTAAGGCTCAGATTAAGAGCCTTTACCCCACTGCAGGTAAGACTGCCCCAGGGCACACCTATCCCCTTCTCCACCCATAAGGAGTCCGGTTGGCATTTCACCTGCTGGATCATGCCACCGCCCGGTCCTAGGGCAGCTGAGTCATGTGGCCAGGTCCCGGGCACCTGAGAGACCATCTCCCTGCTCGTCTCCTGCCTCTCGGTGCCCACCACCCTCTCGGTGTGGAATCAGTTGCAGGCTGTCACATTCAGTCTCACCCATGAGCCTTAGCCAGAACACCAACCTAGGGAGACAGCAAGTGCCTGGGGATGAACTAGCTTCACCCAGTCCCAAGCATCTGAGCACAGCTTTCTTGGTTTTTGTTCTCACCTCTCTCTGCCGGTGACGCTGTGAGCCCCAGCCCGACAGATCTAGTCACCGTGGTGGCAGTGATCGGCGTTAGCCGCCCAGATATGCAGAGGTGCTCTGTGCAGAACAGCTCTGTCCCAGTCTAGCCAGGTAAGGGGATGGCAGACCAGAGGTGTCGGGGAAGGACGGAGGCCTGCTGCCAGGACGTTCTCCAGGGAATACACTTCAGTTTCTGCGTGTGAGCTTGTGAGGGTTGAGACCAGTGGGCCAGGCAGTCCTGGTCCTATAATTTCTAATTCTTCTAACGTCCTCCATGTCCTTCCACTCAGTTCACATCAGTGTCCAGACCTGCCACTTAAAAGCCACTGTTAGCACAGTGCACCTGAAACTCACCAGCCACTCGATAAATGAGAGCTCCTTGGGAGTAAAGAGGACTACCCCAATTAAAAGCTGGCTTGAGAGCCAGCAGGTGGCATGGTGGCTAAGGCGCTGGATCCCACATAGCCCACTCCGCTGTTTGAGTCCAGGACCAGAGACCTGAAAACTACGCCAGGCACGTGTGTGATTGTGCCCCAAATCCCAAAAGCAGGGTGGAGGAGAAGGGGGTGATTTCTCACTTCCCTTTTCTCTCTGTCCCTCTCCGGCAAGCACATGTGCCCTATGGCAGAAAATTTAAAAAAAAAAAAAAAAAAAAATTGACTTGAGAAGTCCAGCTTCGCCCCTACCCATCCATAGTCGACATCTTTCCCTGTCATGTGCCTAGATACACCCTGCTTCCTCGGGGCACATGCACACGCCTTTGGACAGAATTGTGCCTTCCCAGTTCATATGTTGAAGCCGCAAACCCCGAAGTGACTGTATTTGGCCCCTGAAGTGACTATCTTTAAAGGGGTAACTGAGATGGTATAGGGTCATAAGGGTGGGGCCCTAACCCCGTAGGACCAGTGTCCTGCCAGCCAGGGAGGGAGGCCTCGGAAGAAACCAGGTCTGCTACATCTAGGGCTCCTGGGCTCTGGAACCGTAAGGAAATAAACTTATGTTGCTTAAGCCACTTGGTCTGTGGTCTTTTGTTATAGCAGCCCAGGCTGACTAATACACACACATTGTCAGCACCCCCCTGACCCTGTGCATCCCTTCCGCCTCCTCCCCATGTTTGACTCCAGGCTTCTCTACTCTAGAGGAGGCTTTCTCCAAATACTTCCTCTCACCAGTCTTGTCTATTCTTACCTGGGGTATGTGCTTAAAATGCTTTCTCATCTTTTTTTTTTTTTTTTCAAAGTTTAGGGACCAGGGGCTGGTAGATGGTGTGGTTGTTAAGGGCACTGGACTCCCACATGGCTGACCATGGTTCGAGTCCCAGACTTGGTGGCTTCCTTTCTCTCTCTCTCTCTCTCTGTAAGTCCCTCTCTGGTCAAATTAAGCTAATTAAAGAAATAAATAAAGTTAAATAATAAGATGATTCTTAAAAAAAAAAAAAAAGTTAGGGCCAGCCGGGTGGTGTGGTAGTTAAACTGGATCCCACATGACTGACTGCATGGTTTGAGTCCCAGACCCAGCGGCTTGAAAAGCATGTTGTGTGCATGCTCAAAATCTTAGGAGAGTGGAGGAGAAGGGATTGAGGCCTGGTCATGCTCCCTGAGGATGGGAGGGTGATTTCTCTCTCTCCCTCTCAGTCTCTCTACGGCAGCGTACACACCCTATAGCAAAAACTTTTAAAAAGTGTATGTATTTGTTGAGAGAGGGAGAGGGGAGGGGGCACCCCTGACAGTCGCACCACACCAAGATGCTCCCAGCCCAGGGTGCATCATGGGTAGGCCTGGCATGTTTAGGTCAACCTGAGATCCAAACCCTGGGCTCCAGCATCACTCAATGGCCTGTTTTCTAATTTTTTTTTTTTTAATTTGCCAAAAAGTATGTGCACTCACTGGAGAGAGACAGAGACAGAGAGAGGGTGTGAAAGAGAGAGAGAGAAGGAAAGCCAGAAAACACCCCCGTGGCAAATGGTCACATTGCAATCCCCTCTCCTCCATTCTACTTTGGGGACTTTGGCACAAATGCACACGCACCACTGTTTATCAAGCCACCCGGTCAGGGACTCGAACTGCAGTCGGCCACGTGGGATCCAGCACAGTAGCCACCATGTCCTGCTGGCCCCGTTTTCTTAACTTTTAATAACTAAACTAAGTCACCCCCTGGACCAGCTTCCCAGACTGCTCTGTTCAGAGAGATTTGCTTTCAGCTCTTCTGCAGGTCTGCAGTCCGGACAGCCCATTACGCGTATGGCCTTCTTTTCACTCTCGTTCTTCCACGTAGAACCTGGCCTTCCTCTCAGATGAGCTCCTTCGAGCCCACACTTTGTACATTATCCTTGACTATCCACAGAACCCAGCATGAAACTGCACAGAGTGGATTTAATGTTTAATTTATGTCAATGAAAACACATTTACTTAAAAAAAAAACTGGCAAGATTATGTATTATAGTACTTCCTTTTCTAAAATCTCAGGACTGTATGTGTTATCTCAGTCACCTGCAAAGCCCACGGGAGCAGAGGCTTTCGGGAACTAGCTCTCTCCGGTAGTCCAGGCTCAGAGAGGTTTTACAAGTTGCTCACAGACACACAGCAAGTCAACAAAAGCACAGAGACAGTAGAAAACCCTGAAGACCCCACCCCAGCCTTTCATTTACAAATGACTTTGGTAATCCTTTCTCCAAAGCATCAGATTCACTATCCTTGATTTCCTGGTGACCGGCAGGCACTGATTTCTCACTTTCCAGATGGAAAGAAGAGGCCGGAAATCTCAGGCAGAGCTGCTTCTGTTCCATCGGCTCCATGGCAGAACAGAGAGGTTGGTACAGTTCCTCCAGCCCTTGTCTGAAGCCCGCAAAGCCGGAGGCGTTTTAGAATTCAGAAAGGGACCAAACACTTTGAAGCCTCCCCAGTGAGGTTTTGAGCAGCATCTTGAAATCAGACACATTCGTATTTCTGCGGTGAAATATATGAATTTTTACACTAAAGGAGAAAGTAGCTTTGCATCAGTTTAGGTCAGATTTTTGTCACCAGATGAGTTTTGGCACCAGACTCGCAGAAACAAACACAAAAACCAGCCTTTTGATTTTCAGAGATTTGGGGACTTGGCATGGCTAATAAGGGATGTGGAGTGGTATTTCAGGCTTGGTAGTCCCCAAAGAAACGAGTGTTTTGTGAGGGTGTGAAAAAGCAGCGCTAGTAGAAAATGAGAAACCATAAACTGTGTAAGAAGAGAGGAATTCAAGGGGGTGAGAGGAAACTACCCCTTCTCCAGCCGGTTTTTCCCAAGGAGCACACATTTATCAAACGACTGGTGAGTTTCCGATGCCACTGTGCTAACAGTGGCTTTTAGTGGCAGATGTACTCCATGCTTTGAGGGGAGGCAAGTGGGGGGAGGACAGAAGTGCTTTCAGAGAAGTTGCAACCTGGGGGGGGGTGGTGTCAGACACAGGCCATCCGAGTCCCTCTGAACTGGCAGTGTGTCTACAGCCAAACACTTCCAGGTAGAGAGCAGATGTGGGATGGGGATGCTGGGTTAAGGAGAAGGCTGTGGGACTCTGGGACCGTCTAGTTGGAACGCTCAGCGCCTGTCGGGGCTGGGAGGCAGGGGTTGGTGACGCAGGTAGGTGCCTGCCCGTCATGGCATTCCGTGCCAAGATGGCTCGGGCCGGGCGACCCGCGGCCTGTGTGCGGAGCGTGCTCTGTGTCCCCACACTGTCGCGCTCTGCTTTCCCAGGGGCTGGCTGAGAGCACGATGCAGGGAGGGGGTGGCAGAGGGGAAGCCATGGCGGGACTCCGACTGCACAGCCCTGTGGGCTCCAGCAGTCCCGCCCGTCACACCAGGGGACTCCCTGGAGCTCAAGGTCAGAGGCAGGGAAGCTTCCTCTGGAATCTTAAGGCTGGCCTTGCTGCCGACCTCGGTCCTGCTCTGGCTTTCATTCTAGGTCCCAGTGCCTGACTCCTACCTGCCGTCCCGCACAGTTCTGCCTGGTGCCCCCGGCCAGGGCTGGGTCTGCCTCGCTTCCTCGTAGGACACCGCTGCTCCGGGACTAGGATGCGGGGGTCCGGGCCCTTTACTTTCCTCCCGTGGCGGGGTCTCGACCGCTCGCTGCCCCACGTTCCTGACATCAGCTGCGTTCTCAAGCCTTTGCCAGTTGCCTCATGCCAGCTCCTCTGGACATGCCCCAGCCTGGTCTCAGTTCCTCCTGCCACCAGCTGCCAGGACCTCCCCAGATCCTGGCCCTGTCCATTCTGGCATATATCACCACTAGCCCAGCCAGCTTTCTGACAGGCTCGAACTCATGGTCATGGTTTAAAGAAGAAAAATCCTTTAGCAGTTGGGCAGCGGTAGCAGAATGCCAGGGGTCTCCCAGCTAGGGCCCCCCTGCCAGTTTTACCCTAAGGGAAGAGCAGGAAATAGATGAAAAGTGAGCAGGAGAGGAAGGTGAACAGGAAGTTTTTGGGTATTTTATACAGATTTTTGCTATAGGGCGCATGTGCTTGCCAGGGAGACAGAGAGAGAGAGAGAGACCAGGGAGACAGAGAGAGAGAGAGAGAGAGACAGAAAGCGAGAAATCACCCCCCCGGGGGGATGGCCACGCCTCAATCCCTTCTCCTCCATTCTCCTCTCGGGATCTTGGGCACGCACGCACACGCGCCCAGTGTGAGATTTTCCACTGGGTCCAGGACTGAAACCACTGTCAACTATGTGGGAGTTCAGCGACGTAACTTTATGCCATCTACTGGTCCTGAACAGAAAGTGAAGGGCCAATAGGTGGCATTGAAGCTAAGGCAGCTGGATCTCACATGGCCAACTGTGTGGTTCAAGTCTCAGACTCAGTGGTTTAAAAACATGCAGGGCACACACGCGGCATGGCCAAAATCCCGAGAGGAGGCTGGGGCATGGCTATCTCCCAGAGGGTGACTTCTCACTTACGTTCACACTCTCTCTGTCGAGTGCACATGCCCTACAGGAAAAAGATTTTTTAAAAAATGTGAAGAATCAGAAGAGAAAGGGAAGGAGGCTGTTAGGAGAAGGAGAGGCCGTGTTTGCAATGTCATCCTGTGCAGAGGGCTCCTGTCTTCAACAGCCAGACCCTGACCCCAAGGGAGATGGGGGAGCAGTAAGTCTGAGTGTGTGAGAGGGAGAGTGTGAGTGTGTGTGAGAGGAAGTGTGTGTGAGTGTGTGTGAGAGGAAGTGTGTGTGAGTGTGTGAGAGTGTGAGTGTGTGTGAGAATGTGTGAGAGGAAGTGTGTGAGTGTGTGAGAGAGTGTGTGTGAGTGTGAGTGTGAGAAAGTGTGTGTGAGTGTGTGTGCGTAAGAAAGTATGAGTGAGAGTGTGAGTGTGTGAGAAAGTGTGTGTGAGTGTAGGTGTGTGTGAGAAAGTGTATGAATGAGAGTGTGTGTGTGTTAGTGTGAGAGAGTGTGAGTGCATGTGAGAGAAAGTGTGTGTGAGTGTGTGATAGTGAGAGTGTGAGTGTGTGAACGTGTGTGAGAGGAAATATGTGTGCGTGAGAGAGAAAGTGTGTATGAGTGTGTATACGTGAGAAAGTGTATGAGTGAGTGTGAGAGTGAGTGTGTGTGAGTTAAGAGAGCGTGAGTGTGTGAGAAAGTGTGTGTGAGTGTAGGTGTGTGTGAGAAAGTATATGAATGAGTGTGTGAGTGTGTGTTAGTGTGAGAGAGTGTGAGTGTGTGAGAGAGAAAGTATGAGCATGCGAGTGAAAGTGTGTGTGTGAAAGGGAAAGTGTGGGTGAATGTAAGTGTGTGTGAGAAAGTGTGAGAGTGAGTGTGTGTGAGAAAGTGAGTGTGTGAGTTTGAGTGTGTGATATAAAGCGTGTGAGTGTGCAAGATGGAAAGTGTGAATGTGTATATGCGAGTGTGTGCATAAATGTGCGAGAGTGTGTGAATGTGTGTGAGAATGTGAATGTGTGAGTGTGCAAAAGAGAGGAAGTGTGTGCGTGTGTGAGAGAGTGGTTGAGTGTGAGTTTGTGAGAGTATGTATGCGTGAGTGTGAGTGTGAGAGAGCGAATGTGCGTGAGTGTGGGTGTATGTATGTGTGAGTGAGTGTGTGAATGTGTGTGAGTGTGAATGTGTAAGAGAATGTGTGTGAGTGTGTGAGCATGAGTGAGTGTGTGAGTGACCGTGTGTGAGTGTGTGAGAGTGTGTGTGAGTGTGTGAGTGTGTGTGAGTGAGTGTGAGAGAGTATGTGTGTGTGTGTGTGTGTGTGTGAGAGAGTCGAGGAGTGGGACGACCAGGGGGAGCAGTGAGCAGGTGGAGCCAGGAGGCAGGCAGGACAGAGGTGGAGTCCCAGAGAAGTGCGCGGAGAAGGCCACCGGCCTCTGGGAAAGGAGTCTGTGCCCGAAATTCACAGGGACTGATTTCCGATCCCTTATCCTGGTTCATGAACGGGGCTTGCCGAGCATCCTGTTCCCCCACACCTATCTCTGCGCCCCTGGTGCTCCCCGAATTTGCTCTGGAACACGCCCTCATCCTGACACAAAACCCCATGAAAGAGGCTACGGTTCTCAGAGGTGCGGCTTGGGTCTGGAGGCACGTTACTGCCTGCCAGATGCGAGGGTAAAACGAGGACAATAAAACCTCGCGGCGGGCGTTTATAAGGCGCGCAGGAGGTAATGTATGCAGCGCGCTCGGACGGGCGCCTGGCACGGAGCGTGTTCCCTAGGCGATAACTAGGGTTGTTCTCTTGCCCAGTGTGTGCCTGGCCACCCCCTCCTCCTGCCTTTCCTCCCTGTGAGACGCCACTCACGTCACCGTTCTCCTCCAGCCGGCCTTCCTATTCCCACCCTCGCACCTGCCCCTGCCTTCGGTCTCCCCACCCAGTCTACGGTAATCCCTTAATTGGCGCCACACTGCACGGAATTTTAACACGGCGTAATCGCTTACCTATGAGGCAGATACGTAAATGCAGTCTCAGAGAGCTGAAGTGACTTGCTCAACATAGCACAGCTGAAGAGAGGCAGCGCTGGGATGCAGAGCTCAGTCTGGACCAAAATCATGCATCTCCACTGTCCACAGACCTGAGGAGGTGACCTATCTTACACGATGCCGTTCTTGAGAACAGAGACCCAGTTTTATACTCCCCGTAACATCGTCAGGGGCTGTCCACAAGAGGCCGTTGGTCAGTGCTGGCTGATTCACTTCCAGCTCCCAAGGAGTGCGGGGCCTCCCGTGGCCCACCCTGCTCTGTGCTCGAGGGGTCGGCCCTGCTTCCATGCTGCTCTGCTCTCACCTCCAGGTGGGGCCGGGCCCCGACGCAGAGCTGCACTCATGGTGGAGGAGGGCTGACCAGAAGCAAAGCCAGCATCCCACATCGGAGAGACAGGGAAGAAACCATGAGGAATTAGGGTGGTTTCGATGTAGTGGGAACTAAAAGCAACTCCATGCTCGTTGCAACAGAAAGGAATTGAGATTTCATGAAAAAAGGCTTTCTTCTCCGTGAGAGTTGTGAGATGTTAGAACGAGATTCCTGCAGAGGTTGTAGAAACGGCTCCCCTGGAGGTCTTTAAGAGCTGGAGCGCAATTCGCCTTCCAGCAGGATGTGGGTATGACGGCTGTGAGTGCAGGGCTGGGGCGCAGGCCGCTGGAAGAGGGTCCACCAGATGCCCCGGCAGAAGGGTAAGAACTCAAAGCTCAGCTCGCGGTGGGGCGGCGTGGGGAGGCAGGCCTCGGGAGGTCAGGGTCAGCAGCAGGAGCAGTCTGCAGGCGGTGGCTTCCTGGTGGAGAGCCGCAGGCTGCTGTGGTCCGGTCCGTCCAATCACCACCTGCTAGCCAGCGCCTGCCTGCAAGGGAGTGCGGACGGGAGGAGCACATTCTGGACCCTCAGGAGCCGACTGACCCCAGATGGACAAAAACCAAGTATTTTTCCTGAGTGAAGCAGTGAGCAGAGGCTGCACATCAAAATATTAAGTACAGGGGCCAGCAGGTGGCATAGTGTTTAAGGTGCTGAACTCCCACGTGACTGACCGCGGTTAGAGTCCCAGACATGGCTGCTTAAGACTCATGCTGGGTGTGTGTGCATGCCCGGAATCCCGAGAGGAGCATGGAGAGGGGATTGTGGCATGGCCATCCTCCCTTGGGAGTAATTTCTCACTTTCTGTCTCTGTCTCTCTGTCGAGTGCAGGTGCCCTATAACAAAAATTTCTCTCTCTCTCTCTTTCTCAAAAAGAAAAAAATACACACACACACACACACACACACACACACACACATGTGTCACAAATAACTATAAAGCTGAAGTTGTTCCTGCACGGTGCTTCTTTTTTTTTTTTTTTCTCTTTTTTTTTTTGGAGAGGTTTTTGCTGTAGGGCGCATGCGCTCGCCAGACAGACAGAGAGAGACAGAGAGACAGAAAGTGAGCAATCACCCCCCAGGGGAAATGGCCACGCCGCAATCCCTTCTCCTCCATTCTCCTCTCGGGATCTTGGGCACGCACACACATGCGCCCGGCGTTGAGTTTAAGCCACCGGGTCTGGAACTTGTACCGCGGTCGACTACGTGGGAGTCCAGCAACATAGCCATTACGCTAACTGCTGGTCCCCTGCACAGTGCTTCTTAAATGGGAGTATTTGAGGGTATTCTAGAAAGAGGAAATACCCCAGATAAAAGTGCCGCAAGTTCCTGGAGTACCCATTTTTACTGGAAGACTTGCTGGGAGCAGAGGGCTTGCATGAAATGATCATTTTTATTTGAATACATTTGGATATATCATGGAGTTGGATCAAAATCCAGCGAGCACATTGTTGACGAAGCTTGAGCCCCGCAAAGACCTCAGGCCTCCTGCTGGGCGAGACCCCCAGAACGGAAGCATGCAGTAGCCCTTCCTCCTGCTCCAGACTCCTGTGGTAGAAAGGGCTGCTTCGTACCTGCAAAGTGCTGTCTCACGCAGTATCTCCCTGGGACAGTCAACAGGCATTTAAGCGGTCCGTGTGCCAGCCTCATGCCCTTTATGACCGAGAAGTAGGTATTCGTAGTCTCCCTGCTGTGGAGAGGGGAAAGAGCCTCGGAACCATGGAGCAATTCCTACCACCCTGCCAAAGTTCTGAGGCAAAGCAGGGCTCCGAAGGTGGGTTTTGTTTTGTTTTTAAGAGTTTTTTGCTTTAGGGCACATGTGTTCAGCAGAGAGAGAGAGAGAGTGAGAGAGAAAGTGAAAAATCACCCCACGGGAGGTGACCATGCTGCAAGCCCTTCTCCATCTTCCTCTCAGGATTTCAGGCATGCACGCACATGCACCTAGCATGGTTTTCAAGCTACTGAGTCCGGGACTCGAACCATGGTTGGCCATGTGGGAGACCAGTGACGTAACTGCTATGCCATCTGCTGGCTTCAAAGGAGGGTTTTCTTTTTTGGGGGGGGCATGTCATGTCCCCTTCCATTGTGCCCACACCCTTCCCATGTCTCTGGGACCCCCCCCCCCCCCCTTCTCCATTCCTGCCAGTAAGCAACCATACACCACTCATTGCCACACGCGCCCTCCTGGGGTTTGACTGGTACCCCGGAAGGCCACGTGGCTGCATCTTCTCCCCTTCTGCTCGTGATTATGGCACGGCTCCACACGTCTGCAGGTGAGGACCTCAGCACAGGGAACCACACCCCCAGGCGGCGGGCGGAGCCCCCAGTCCGAGGCTGAGGCTGAGCTGGTGGAGTTCCGGCTCAGCGCATAGCCCAGGGCCCTCTGGGATGGATTGCTCGCCAGCAAGCATTTGTCCAGGGCTTGTTAGGTGTGGGCTGTTAGGCTGGTGGGGAGCAAAGATAAATAAGGCCGTCTCTGCCTTCCAGGAGTGTTCAGGACAGCAGGGAATGGATGCCTGGCTCCTGCTGAAAGAGGACGACAGGAGAGCGCGGGAGATGCGGCCCCAGGTGGTGCCCGCCCCCACCTCTGCACGCACCTACTGCCCAGGCCACGCGGGGCAGGAGGCGCTTCCCTGGCCGGGTACCCCACACCTTCTCCCCCAATCTCCACGTAGAGCCTCTCCTCTCGCTGCTTGCTCGCGGCTGTGCCATCTTCATCCTCAGAAAGGTTTACCTTCCTTCTCTACGTTTCCCCAGCAGCCACTTCGACCACAGCCACCACACGGATCTCCCAGCTGATGACCCACACAGAGGCTGCGCTCCCGTGGCCTGGGTGCCAGGCAAGTACGTAACAGTCATCAAGGAGCGCGGGGTCCTGGTACGCCACTTTATAGATGGAAAAGCCAGGTTGAGTGGACAGTGAGCGGCAAAGCTGGTCCCGTGCCTGGAGCACGGTCTAGACAGCCTGAACGCTCCCAGCTCATCTGGGCCTCGCAGCAGCACCATGGTGCAGGTGCAGGTGGAGGAGACATTGGGGTCCAGAAGCCCGGATGCATTGCTGGCTTAGTGAGTCCGTGGGTAACGTGGACATTCGAACGCAAGTCTGATTCTCAGCTGGTGCTCTTCCCATCACACTGCTGCTGAAATCAGGAAATTATCCGAGTATATTCCCAGTAGCTCGGCCCCCACCTGTCCTTGGAGGACTGGATCTTCACGCGTTCCCATTGGTTGTAATCAAGAACAGAAGCTGAAGCCAAGCTAAAGCCAGAAAAGCTTGAAAGATCGCCACCTGGTGGCCTTCTTGGTGGTGGCAGCTGAAGCTGGGCCGGGGCAGGGGCCAGGGGACGTCAATAAGGCCGCCACAGAAGCTGAGCCGTGTTGACCACCGACGGTGCCAGGTGCTCCTCTCATTCATTCCTCGTGTTAACTACATGAGTTCAAGCTTGTTGTCATCATTCCTATTTCAAAGACGGGGAAGCTGAGGCTCAGTGGGTCAATAACCTTCTCAAGGTGACTCTGCTATAAGTCCTGAAGCTGGGATTCGAACCCAGGACTCACTTCTACGTCACCACTCCGTAGCCTACTTCCCCAGGCCTCACGCTACTGGGCCACTGTAGTCGGACTCAGGGGCTGCAGCCTCCCCCACCCTCCTCTGCTTGGAGCTCATCCTCATGCAGGCCTTTGCCGTGCCTGCTGTCCACAGTGCTCGCCCAGATTCCCCAGGGGACGGCCGTGCAGCAAACAGGTCTCGGCTCTCAAAGACGCTGCTCCAACCAGCCGTCCCAGACGCCCCTGCCCTGGCCCAGTTTTCCTGGTCCCGTTACCGAGACACATGCCCTTCTCAGGGCTCAGCACGCTGTGAAAGCACCTACGTTGTTCATTTGCTTGTTCGTCGTCTGGATTTTCCACTGGGAGCGTGGGCTCTGGAGGCAGGGGCTGCCGTGCCTCGGAGCCTAGCACGGTGCCAGATAGCAGTTGCCCCACAGATGTCACCGGGTGGACGGTTGGAAGGAGGCGGCAGGAGAGAGAAAGGCCTGGGTACTGTGTCCATTTACTGGAGCCCGCGCGCCTCCCATGGTTAGCTGTCATCCTTGTCTCCGTCTTCTTTGGATCCTGCCTCTCTATTCAGGACCGAAGGTGAACTGAGGCCGCCGCTAGGACTTGGCTCAGCTTGGCAGGTACACAGGAAAACATCAGATGCAGTACGTATAAAACGGTCCTCATCTTCCGTCTTCGGTATTTGATAGAGTTGAAGTGTCCAAGCTTTTTTGGTAGAGGTTGTTGTTAATTCTTGTAATTAGCTTGTATCTTATAGATATTGCTCTTGGTCATTTTTAAAAAAAGGTTTAATTGGTCATTCAGGCCTGGAACCTTATTCTGCTCTCCAACTTTATTACTTCCTCTGCCACGTTCCGAGTGTGGAAAGGTAGATTAGCATCTCAGGGTTATAAACTGCCTGCTCTCACTCACCCACACCGGGACGTGCTCCGGAAAGCGGGCTCTGGCTTGTGCATTTGAATTGAGGATGCTGTGCTGTGAGGAGCTCAGACCCAGGCACCGTACCTCCGCTCTGCGGGAAATCTGAGTAACCCCACATGCTTCCACGAGGTGCTCGCGGCCGAGGACACGCGTGACCTCGGAAAGGAAAAGCAGCTGATGGCCATTAACACGCAGTTAATGTAATCTCAGAGAATGAGGAGAGCCACAATCCCAATGAAATAAAACCAGGAGGACTTAGCTCCGAGCCAACAGCCCCACGACAATGACATGGTGGTAAAGCCATGTCGGGGGGCCGCTGGACGAGGAGCCAGGTGACCAGGCCTCTCAACGGGGCCTGCCACCATCTCAGCCGGGAAACTAAAGCAGAGGAGGACGACCTTCTCGATGCCCCCAGCTCTGATGTTCTGGGCCTTTATTCGGGGAGAAGGAAGCTGGTGTCTATTGACTTGCTCTCCCTGGCACGAGCGGGCACTGCCCTGGGCAGGGTGCACCAGGTTGTCACAGCAGCCCACCAGCACAGCCTACTCGCAGATGAAGGGGACAAAGGAGGTCAAGTGACATGCTCAGTGTCACATAGCTGGGACCTGACAGTATACTTTCTGATTTGCCACAGGCACTGGTAACTCAGAGCCCTCCCTACCCAGGACTCTGGAACATGGAAACCTGGGAATGGCACTCGCTTCCCGAGAAGCATGATTTCGATCCACACAGTCATCAGAAAAGGGAGATCTCTGCTGGGCTGTCAGATGTCTCGGCTTCGCTCCCCGTCCTCCTCTGGCTCCTAATTAGGCAGCTCGGGGTGAAAGCTGGCCCCGATGTAAGTAATGAGCACTAGACCCAGTGTCACAGGCTGACCCTACAGAACACAGAGTGCTTCCGTAATTGCATCATCCGGTGTTCGCCAAGGGCCATGCATGTGCTGAGTGCTAATGACAGTGACAATGACAACAAGGCGGCATCCACAGCAGCAGCAGCAGAGACCAGTCAGTAACCTGCACTGGGGGCCCACGATGCACGGAGCACAGCGATCTACCTATGAGCACACTGCGTCCGAGGGCAGTGAGACGGCGCGTGCTCTGCGTTCTGAACGACTGATCCGGGCACGTGGTCTGCCGTGCGGCTGGGAATGGAGCGGGTCTTCACGTCAGGCTCTGGTCAGGACGGTCCTCAGCACGCTTCCTCTCCTCCGTAGCAGGTTCCGTGTTCAGCACAGCACTCTGGCTGCCCGGGGCCTTCCCACAGAGGCTCGTCAGTGGGGCCTTGCTCCCCGCGCTCCACAGTGATGACTTCTAACCTACAACCAAGCCGGCCATCCTCAGGCTGCCATCCTCTCCGCCTTTCCCTGAGGAAACCCTCATAGCCCGCTGGTGTCATTCATACTAAGACTTGCTGACTGACAAGTCGCCCGGTACTGGCAGGTGTCTGTCCTTTCTGGACACGTTAGTTTAACCACCAGACAGCTCTCCCTTTTGGAGAGGGTTTTTTTTTTTTTTTTTTTTTTTTTTTTTTTTTTTTTTTTTTTTTTTTTTTCTATAGGGCGCGTGCTCTCGCCAGACAGACAGAGAGAGACAGAGAGATAGAAAGTGAGAAACCACCCCCCAGGGGGGATGGCCTCGCTGCAATCCCTTCTCCTCTTGGGATCTTGGGCACGCACGCACACGCACCTGGCGTGAGTCCGGGACGTGAACCGCGGTCTACTATGTGGGAGTCCAACGACATAACCATTACATCACCTGCTGGTCCCCAGACAGCTCTCCCTAGTAGAACGCTGGCCACCTGTGCCAGGCTCTGTGGGCAGGCTTAGGGAATAGAGTGGGACCCCCTCTTCAAGGAGCCTTATCACCACTTTCCAGTTTCTGAACAGACAGCGGGGGTCCAGGAGAGCCCTCGGAGAACCCTATGGCACCTAGCCAATCGGAGTCATCGCACCTTTTGAGACCCTCTCTTCAGTGAGAAATCATTTTAATAAGGCTGTAATTTTGTTACAGAATTTCATAATTAAATATTCCTAAAAGAAATGAGGTTGCAGGCCCCTATCTCCCAATTTATCATGGATTTAGTGCCCCAAGTTACACAGTGTTTAATTAAGAATGTATCCCTTTGTTATGCCACGCAGCTTCCCGGCCTTAGCGGTAGGCAGTGCTCTAAATTGATCATGGAGGGTGCTCTCTGTTCTTGGGATCTTATTCTGTTTACCAAGACGTGAAATAAATGGTGGCTGCTTAGTCGAAAGGCTGTCCCTCTTCCTGGCCTCATCCCGGGCTGGCCCTCTCTGCCCCTTGGAGGTAAATCCACCCATGGGCTCGCGTGGGCTGGAACGTGCAGAGTTGGCTTCGTCATGTAAGGAGCAAACGTGCTCCCCCTGCTGGCTGAAGGCAGCCAGTGCACACGACCCTGCAGAATCACAGCTGTCTTGGACTTGCTTCCCAGGGCAGGTCCAGAGGGCCCACCCTGTGCTGAGTGTGGCCTAAGGGACCTGGGGATGGGAAGGACCAGGCTCTTGTCCTCAAAGGGCTTACATCTTGTAGAAAAGACAAAACGCGCACGTATGTTATACATAACCTGCAAATCCACACGTCAACAGCTATTAACTGTGGGAGCACAGAGAAGTGACTTCCGTCCAGAGGGGAGAGGAGCTCCACGGTGAGGACAGCGTCACACCTGCGTCCTGGAACACCAGCTGGAGTGCAGAACGCGGACAGGGGAAGCCTGGCCAGTGGAAGGACTCCTAGGGCGGCCGGGGCCGAGGGGCCTGAAGACCGTTCGTGCACTTAAGCCTCCTCTCGCAAGTGAGAAAACGGAGCTTAGCAAGACCAGGAGCCCTGGAGGTAAGTGATGGCACCGAGACTGGAACCCACATCTTCGCACTCCCGACTCCGACTCAGTCGGCCCTAGAATTCCGGGCTGAGGAAGGATGAAAGGCTGGGAGGGGAAGTGGTGGCTACATCGGGGAAATGGAGAAAGGAGCCTGAGCTGCCGCAAGAAATTCAATCCCATTTACTGAGGAAGTGAAATGGTCTGGTTAATTTAATTTCCTAATTAGATGGAAGTTCTGCAGAAAGGCTGCTTTGTTAGAATGTTGATTCTTAAAAACTTTCTAAAATGTTCTATTCCACTTTCCTGCCTTAGCAAGCAAAGCAAAGGCAACAGCAGCCCTTGGTAACTGGATCCTGCGTATCTCACAGTATTTTAGATGGAGAGAACATACAAAATGATAGGCCTGGAAGGAGTTCTTTACATCTTACGGCAATGCATTTGCCTGCTTTATTTGTCTCTTTATCATCAACCACCGCATTTCGATTTTTTGATTGGTTTAGGGTGGTTGAGTAGAGATGGCAATCTGGAGCCAGCAGGTGGCGTAGTGGTTGAGGTGCTGGACTCCCACACGGCTGGCTACGGCTCCTGCCCCGATCTGGTGACTTGAAAATCATGCCCGGAGTGCATGTGTGTGTGCCCAAAATCCCGAGAGGAGAATGGAGGAGAAGGGATTGTGGTATGGCCATCCCCCCGGGGGATGATTTTTCACTCTCTCTCTCTTTTTTAAATTTAATTTTATTTATTTATTTTAAGTTGACCAGAGAGGTACAGAATGAGAGCGAGCGAGAGAGATGGAAAGTGAGAAAGCAAGCCACCAGGTCCAGCGCCTTTAGCCACCATGCCACCTGCTGGCCCCAATTTTTCATTTTCTCTGTCTCTGTCTCTCTCTAATGAGGGCACCACTCTATAGCAAAAACCTAATACTAATAATAACCTGATTAAGTGAGGGCCTTGCTTCCCTTTGCTCTGGGTGATTGAGGTTTTGCTGGCTTAGTTATGATGGCTTTCACTGCGCCCTACCCTTTGCAGGTCTGTGCCAGGCAGCAAGGTTTTGGTGAGGAGCCCTGCAGAATTCCTGGCTTTGCTCTGGAGAGGGACAGGCAGGACACGCCACTGATGGTGCTCACTGGCTCATGCACATGATCTCCCCGCCAGAATACCCTCCTCCATGGAGAAGTATGGGCAGTGGCCTGTAATCTAGACAGGCACCCTCAGGGCCTGGCTGTCGTGAGTGTGGTAGCCAGACGCCCCCAGTGATCCTTACCTCTTGATATTCATATCCCGTGAAGGTCCCTCCTACATTACACCAAGGTTGTCTGTATAACTAGTAAAATGCAGTGTAAGTGGTTGTATGTCACTTCCTAGGTGAAGTCACAAAAAGATATTCCAGCTTTGGGTCAGCAGGTGGTGTAGTGGTTATGGTGCTGGACTCCCACATGGCCAGCTGTGGGTCGAGTCCCAGACCCAGTGACTCGAAACACATGGGGTACGTGTGCGTGCATGCCCAAAATCCTGAGAGGAGAATGGAGGAGAAGGGATTGCGGCGTGGCCATCCCCCCAGGGGATGATTTCTCACTTTCTGTCTCTCTGTCTCTCTCTGTGTCTCTGGCAAATGCATGCTCCCTATAGCAAAACATCTCTTTTTAAAAAAATTGCAGCTTTCACTTGGGTGACTTTATTTCTTTCTCAGAAGACTTGCTCTGGGGGAAGCCAGCTGTCATGTCACACCTCACTATGGGGAGGTCCAACAAGCAGGAAGCCAAGGCCCCCAGCCAACAGTCACGTGAGTGAGCCTGGAAGCAGAGCCTTCTGCCCCAGTTCAGCCTGGGGTGATGGCAGTCCTGGCATCTCGGCTGCAGCCTCATGAGAGAGTGTGACCCAGAATTCCCCATTAAGCTACTTCCAGAATCCCGACCCTCAGAAACTGTAGCGATAATAAATATTTGTTGTTTTAGGTTACTGAATTATTGTTTCATAGTAATAGATAAACTAGTGCACCAAGCTAGACACCTCTCTGGGCTGTCCCTGGGCATAGCTCTTCCCCAGAAGCCTATGGGAGAAGCCAGAGGCATTCTTGACATCCTGAAATCGTAAGTCACAGGAGACCTTGGGGTTTAGTTAGTCTAGCTCCCTCATTTTACAGAAAGACCAGAGGAGAAGAGGCATTGTGCATATCTAAGCTGAGACAAAAACTCGGTCTCCTGAGTCGGAGTTCAGTCGTTCCTTCCCATAATCCCACATTTCGTACCGAGTCAGTTTCCCTGTCCATCCATTAAATATTGATAGCGTTCCTGCTCTGTGCTAAGTAACATGTTAGCCCTCCGGGCCTGGTAGAGACTCTGGGCACATGCAGGGCTCTGAATCAGAAGTCAGGGCTGGATTAACACGTACGTATCATAACGGATCTGGACTGAGTGAACGGGTTGGGAGACGCCCCTGCGAGCTCTGGCTCTGCACTAGTATCCCGGGTCTCCTCTGTCGTCTCCGTAAATAGGGCTTCCAGGCTCATATGCAACGCAAGATTTGGACTGAGACATAGAATCTTAGCGTGTGAGAACAAGACAGGGTCGTGGCAGGAAAGTGCTGTGAAGTTTTAGAGGGGTAGTGACCTCTTTGAAAATCAGACGAGATCAGCCTTTTTCCCTACACAAGCAAAACGCTTGGCCCAGGGACTCTGGGGATTCCTAGAGTGTTTGAAGTCCATTCACAGATGTCCAAGGAATCCCTAGGCCAAGAGCCCCTGATCTGGTCTCACTTCCCATGATTTCAGCTGAGAAAACAGTGACCCAGAGAGGGGAAGCAGCTGACCTTATGTCACACAGCACGTCAGCAGTCGCCACGGCCAAGCTTGAGCCAGGTCTGGAATCCGGCCTGCTCGCTCCCCGTCCAGGGCCCTGACTTACAGGAAGCACGGAACACGGGGAAACCAGCTCTGGCTTCTGAAACTTAGGACTTCGGGAAGTCACACGCTATTTATTTTCTATAATGTCTCTCAGGGACAGACAGAGTGGCTCAGACAACCAGCGCTGTCTCCAGAGCTAGGCGTCAAGGCACCACTGGCTGCTCCCTCAAAACGGGCCGTTGGAAAGCACCAGGGATGGGCCTGGCAGAGCCAGCCGGCGTTGGAGATTCAGGGACAGGGAAGAAGTCGGGTGTGGGCACTTAGTGGACAAGCCTCAGGGCCGGTCGGCTTTGCCGTGTCCCCCAGCCCCGCTGGTTTAGACAGAACCTGGGTTCTAGTTATCACGTAAAGAATCAGCATCGCACAGTACCCAGGGGCAGGGCTTCGCGGCCAGCCTGCTTGGGCCCAGGTAATTTTGCTACTTCCTCGCTGTGCCGTCTCAGGCCTCTTTCTGCTCTGAGAAATGGAGACCAGCCAGCCTTTATACCACAGGCTTGCTTTAGTTAGTTTTGGCAAAGGGTTCGCAACAGAACCGGGCATACGATAGGCACTGTGTAAGTGTATGGCAACCAAGGTCCAAAATCCATACTTCTCCAGGCCTCAGCTTTTCTCTGCTGGGTCCTTCAAAACAGGTCGCTACATTTTAAAAAAATGATCACATTTAAGAAATCAACTTTAGGGGTCAGCAGGTGGTGTAGTGGTTACATTGCTGGACTTCCACATGACTGACTGTGGTTTGAGTCCCAGACCCAGTGGTTTGAAACTCATGCCTGTGGATGTGTGTGCGTGCCCAAGACCCCAGGAGGAGAATGGAGGAGAAGGGATTGTGGCATGGCCAACCTCCTGGGGGGGTGATTTCTCACTTTCCTTCTCTCCGTCTCTGTCTCCAGTGAGCACACATGCCCTAAGGCAAAAATCTCTGTAAAGGAATCACCTGTATTAAAATGTAAATCGTATGTGGTGATGTGTACCTATTGTAAGTGTGCAGGTAGATGTTTCGACGCGTCTATGTTTGCACAACTACCACCACAGTCAGGTACAGGGCATTTGCATCACCCCAAATGCCTCCTTCACCCGCACCCCAGTCGGTCCTCCTTCGACCCCAGTACTGGGTTATGGTGCCACGTGTCTACTTGGGAGCACTTGTTGGGCTGCTGAGATACACGTGTGTCTCCCAATGTGGGTGTGCATTTATTTACACATTACACACATCCTGCTGTTAATCTGTAGCTTACCCTTTAGGAAAGCTGAATTTCTATTTATTTTTTAGATAAAAATAAATGTGAGAAAAGTATGATGCAAATGGATAAAATGTGAACAATTACTGCATCTCGGTAAAGCAGATCTGAGAGTTTTTGTACAATTCCTGAAAGTGTTCTGTAAGTTTGACATTACATCAGAATAGAAACTGATGGGGCCAGCAGGTGGCGTGATGGTTAAGGCACTGGATTCCCACATCGCTGACTGCAGTTTGAGTCCCAGATCTGGCAGCTTGCTTTTTCACTTTCCCTCTCTCTCTGTCTCTCTGCAAATTAAATAATAATAATAATAATAATAATAATAAATAAAATTAGATAAATAATCATTGGGGAAAAAGCTAGAAGCTGACAACACAGTGACATGAATAGTCATAGAGCCACGTTGAGCACTTTGAACATTTTTCTTTCTTAGAAGCCCCTGGAAAGTTTATTAACTGCCGAAGCTCGGGCTTCCCCAAGTTCAAAGGAATCAGCAACTCTGAAGGGCGAGGCCTCGGGTGTCAGCCGGGCACACAGCGAGGGAGTCAGTGCCCCCCAGGGCTGCAGGGCCTTGGTGAGAGAGGGCTTCCCCCAGCTGGATGCATCCACACCGGCCTTTCAAGGAAAATGGGCCAGGCCTGAGAAAGACGGGCAAAGAGCTGGCTCAGGTTGGTGGGGCAGATGTGTTTGTGTTTGATGCCTTTGGGCAAAGGCTTTGTGTCCACCAAGAACTGCGTGTGTCCAAGGGCTTAAAGCAGCCTGCATCTTTGGAGAATGAGGCAGCTTAAAAGTGGATGAATGTAGAATTGTAGTATAAGCATCAGGGAACTATTAGGCCACCTCTTCTGCTACTACTACCATCACTAGAACTAGGGTGACGGCCGGCCTGGTTTGCCTAGGACTATTCTGATCGGGCACTGAAAGCCCTGAGTCCTGGGAAACCCCTGCATTCCGGCAAAGCGGGACATCTAGTCACCCAGAGCCTATTGTCAATCTTCTGGTTGCCACGATCACGCCAACTACCACTGTCTGAATCTGCTCAGGCTGCCGCAGTAAAACACCACAGACTCGGGACCAGCAGTTAGCGTAATGGCTATCGCTGGACTCCCATGGAGTCGACTGCAGTTCGCATCCCGGACCTGGTGGCTTAAACTCACGCCGGGCGCGTGTGTGTGCGTGCCCAAGATCCCGAGAGGAGAATGGAGGAGAAGGGATTGCGGCGTGGCCATCCCCCCTGGGGGGTGATTTCTCGCTTTCTATCTCTCTGTCTCTGTCTCTCTCTCTCTCTCTGGCGAGCGCACACGCCCTATAGCAAAAACCTCTAAAAAAAAAAAAAAACACCACAGACTCAGGGATTTATGTTCTCGCTCTTCTGGAGGCTGGGAAGTTCAAGATTAAGGCTCTGGCCGACTCAGTCCCTGGCGAGGGCTCTATTCCTGGCTTGGTGGTGGCCACCTTCTCACCACGTCCTCACAAGGCCTTTCTTCTATGCTTATAGGAGGGAAACCTCTCTGGTGTCTCTTCCTCTGAAAATGGATTGGGGCCCCTATTAACCTTATGACCTCTTTAACCTTAATTAGTTCTGCAAAGGCCCTATCTCCAAAAACAGTCACCTTGAAGGTTAGACCTTCAACATATGAATTTTGAGGGGACACAAAAATTCAGCTCACAATGACCATTGTCATCACAACCACCAGTACCCTCATAACCACCACCACCAAACATACCAACACAACCAGCACTGTCATTACAACCACCACCCTCATAACCACCACCACCACAACACCACTATCATAAGCACTACCCTTATAACCACATCCTCCATCATAACCACCACTGCCCTCATAACCACCACTTCCATCGTAACCACCACCACCCTCCTAACACTACCATCATAACCACAACCTCCATCATGACCACCACTGCCCTCATAACCAACACTTCCATCATAACACCAACACGACCACCACTACCATTACAACCACCATCCTCATAACCACCGCTACCATAACACCACTACCATCATAACCACTATCCTCATAACCACAACCTCCATCATAATCACCATTTCCATCATAACCATCAACACCCTCCTAACACTACCACCATCATAACACCAATACAACCACCACTACCATTACAACCATCACCCTCATAATCACCACCACTACCATAAGACACCATCATCATAACCACCACCCTTATTACCACGACCTCCATCATAACCACTACTGCCTTCATAACCACCACCCACCCTCATAACCACCACTGCCATCACAACCACCATATCATAACCACCACCCTCGTAAACCACCTCCTTCATAACACCATCACTATCATCACATACCACCACTGCCATCATAACCACAACCACCCTCATAACCACCACTACCATGCCATCACCACCACCATATACCACAACCTCCATCATAACCACCACCACCCTCATAACTGCCACCATAACTGTCATTGCCATCATAACCACCACCATCCTCATAACCGCCAACCCTATAACTGCCACCACATCATAACAACCACCACCCTCATAATCACCACACATAACACCACCTCCATCATACCACCACCTCCATCATAACCACCACCACCCTCATAACCACCACCGCCTCATAACTGCCATCATCACAACCACCACCGCCATCATAACCTCATAACCACAACCTCCATCATAACCACCACCACCCTCATAACCGCCACCGCCCTCATAACTGTCATTGCCATCATAACCACCATCCATGCCATCATAACCACAACACCCTGCCATTATAACATCATAACCACAACCTCCATCATAACCACCACCATCATAACTGCTCTCATAACTGCCACCATCATCATAATAACCACCATCCTCATAACCACCACCGCCATCATCATCATACCGCCCTCATAACTGCCATCATCATAACCACCACTACCCTCAAAACCACCACCATCATTAAAACACCACCACCTTCATAACTGCCATTGCCATCATAACCACCACCATCATAACCACCACTGTCATCATAACCACTACCACCCTCATAACTGCCACCATCATCATTACCACCACCGTCATCACAGCCACCACATCCATCACAGCCACCACCACCATCATAACTCTCACTGTGTACCAGTCCCTTCTGCTCTCACCCTGGCTGTGCATGGCCCTCCTGGGGTGGCTCCCACCTGCACAGGCACGCCCCTTCCTCCACTCCCTTCTGCAGCTCTCCCCTGTCCTTCGGCTCTTAGCACGCTGCTGCTCCTAGGAACAGCAAGCATCATCTGTCTTTGAACATGCCTTCCCTTGGCTGCTTGCCTTGGCCATGGGCAGGCCAGGCTTTCAGAGGTGCTGGATCTGTGAGTCCAGAGAAGGAAGTCCCCAGAACCCTCTTAGATTACTCCCCCAGCCTCCCCTTCTGGGTCTGCCCCCACAATGCCCACCTCAGCAGTAGGTAGCCCACTGCTGCACAGCCATAGGGAGCTGGGGAAGGTTAATGAGGCTCAGGCTACCGGTCCTCCTGGAGGTCACTGTCACCCCGAGTCGTGCCCCAGAGCCCTGTGCTGGCCTCTTCCTGTCGCCGGGACATCATTAGAAATGTTAATTATTAATTATCACTAAAAGCTCTTTTTGCTGCATTGCTGTTCTGATTGCTCTCACGATCTCTCTTTTCCTCCCTTTCTCTGTAACAGGATCCTGATTCCCGGGTCTCCTGCCATTCTTCTGCTCCCCTCTCACCTGCAGGCTGGGGAGCTGGGGGGTCCTGGGGAGGGGAGCTGGGGAGAGCCTAGTGGGATAGGCTCGTACTAGGTAGTGACCAGAGCACCCACTTTATTCTTCCAAAGCATCGAGGACTCAAGGACGTAGAGACTGGGCAGAACCTGGGAAGAACCCGCTCTGACGTTCTGAAGCATGCTTGCTGAGCCTAGATACCTCCATTCCTTCCGCCTGCTCTGTCTGCTCAGGAGCTAGGACACAGTTTTATTTCCTTTTACGGCAGAGACGGGATGTGTGTGCCCACGGGAGAGAGGCAGAGAGCGCCAGTACTCTCGACAAGGTCTCGTCATCCTGCAGCCCCTCCAGCTCTGCAGGAACTCGGCCCCTGCACCCCTGTGAGACTTCGGTCTCCTCTTTTCATCTCAGGCCATGTAGTTCAGTGAAAAGAACAGGGTTCTGGAGTCCGAAACCTGGGTGAGTCCCTGCGCTGTTCCATGCTTGCTGTGTGGCCTTGAACAAGTTCAACCACTTCTCTGAACCTCTTCATGAAACCATGGCCACCCTCTTTCCCTCTCTGGGATTTTGAGGAATTTAATGAGATCAGGATCTCTAGCTCTGAGACGGACACATTGTAAATGCTTAATAAATGTTCATGTCTTACCGTAAAAAAAAAAAAAAAAAGGAGAGACGCAGGCGCCTGCCCTTCGCGTGTGACGGCGTCTGAGTGATTGCTGCATGCCAGCCGCTCTTCTAAACGTTTTATACGTACTAACTCATTTAATCCTCATAACAACTTTACGACACAGACACTCTCATCATCGCTACTTAGGAAGGAAGAGAGTCAAGTCACTAGCCTGAGGTCATGTGTAGTAAGAAGAAACGCTAGGAAGGTCTTCGGGGTGGTTTAGGGTCTAGAACTCTGTCATCTGATAATGGAGCCTCAGCGAGATAGGGTTACTGAGCCCTTGGAGTTTGGTTAATCTGAATTGAGATGCGCCGTGAGTGTAAATTATACACCGGACTTCAAAGACATCATATGAAAAGAGAGAGAATGTGAAATAGCTCGCAGTAATTTTTATACTGATTACGTGTTAAAATGGGCACTGTTCGGCCGGCAGGTGGTGTGGTGGTTAAGGCGCTGGACTCCCACATAGTCGACTGTGGTTTGTGTCCTGGCCCTCGCGTTCCTTCTCACTCTCTCTGTCTCTCTCTGGTGAGCACACATACCCTATAGCAAATTAGCAATAATAATAACAATAGCAATATTATTAAAATAAATAATAATAATTATTTTTTAAAGAATTATTTACCTCACTTTATTTATTCATTCATTTATTTTCATTTGACAGAGAGAGAGAGGGAAAGTGAGAAAGCAAGCCACCAGGTCCAGGACTTGAACTGTGGTCGGCCATGTGGGAGTGTCCAGCTCCCCAACCACCGCACCACCTGCTGGTCCCATAAATAACTATCTTTTTTTTCTTTTTGGAGAGGTTTTTGCCATATGGCATGTGCGCTTGCCAGAAAGAGAGACAGAGAGACAGAAGGCGAGAAATCACCCCCCAGGGGGGATGGCCACACCGCAATCCCTTCTCCTCCATTCTCCTCTTGGGATCTTGGGCACGCATGCACACACGCCAGGCGTGAGTTTAAGCCACCGGGTTCGGGACTCAAATCATAGTCGACTACATGGGAGCCCAGTGACATAGCCATTACGCTAACTGCTGGTCCCAATAACTATTTTTTTTTTTAAATGGCCTATACTAGAGGTACATATTGAGTTTGATGAAATGTTATTCAAGTTAGCTTCATCTGTTTCTTTGTCCTATTTTTAATGTGAAAACTTTAAGTGACACATGGCTTGTGTAATATTTTCATAGGAGCACATGGCCCCTGCGCATAACCACCTACTACTGATATATTGTCACCGGGAAGGCTCAAGTGCCACGTTGCATACAGTAGTGTCACCACCAGCTCCTAAATGTAGGTTCTTAGGGTGTTGTCAATATCCAGAGTACCCTTCTTACGGGTGCAGACCCCTGTGAGAGGACACTCAGAACCCTCTCCAGGGCAACCCAGTATGGCCTCACAGAGACTAACCTTTGACCTTCAGTCTTTCCCTGTCTCTCTGCTGCCCAAATTTCAGAGAGCAGTGACAGGAATTAAAGCTTGTCCAAGACATAGTTTTGCATCTTAGTTCTGTCCCAGAGTGGGCTGAGGGCTCAGCGCTAATCTAACCGGCATCCGAACCAGCCTTTTAGATAGCCCAGTGGTGTGAGAGGGGTTGGCCCGGTGCTTCCCCCAGTCAGGGCGAGCCAACCTGCTCTGCCTCTGGGCTCCCTGGCAGACCCTTCCTGAGCACTGCCTACGACAGAGAGCTCAATGCTCCCGTCTGCTCCACTGATGGATAGTCCTACTCCTTAAAAAACTCTTCTTTTTATTGAGCTTCCCTTTACAGGGAGCTTAAATTCCATAAATAACTCCTAGTTCTATTTTCTGGACTAGCCGGCTTCTCAAAGTTCTAGAAAATATGGCAGGCAGCTCAATACCCCCTAAGACCTACCGAATCGAAATCTCCTGGGGTGAAGCCCAGGAATTGGTATCACTCTTTCCCTCTGTCTCTTTCTCACACTCACACACTCACACACACACTGTTGTGAGAGCCAGACTCACAAGCAGAGACTCTCAGTCTTGGTGTCACATAGCCAATGGCGATCGCTTGTAACACACACTGCCAGTGATCTTTCCTAAAACCAAAGTGGCTAAATCATGCAGACTCAAGGTTACTCTTCCCATTAGTGTTGCTTTTAACTCATTTGCCTTTTTGGATTTTTTCCTGGTTAGGAGAGAAGATGCGGAGTTCCTGTGTGTGCTGGCTTCATGCACACCCATACCTTACCTTAGCTCTGCCCAGGGATGCCAGTGACCACGGAGCAGGAAGGGCGAGTCAGCAGTTAGGCCAAGATTGAGGCTCACTCTGTGGCCAACGATGTGTTCAGAACTTGTGTGTCTTATCTCATTGACTCCTTGGAGGAGAATCATTATTTTACCAATGAGGAAACTGGTGGCTAGCAGGTGGCACAGTGGTTAAGCCACTGGATTCTCACATGGCTGGCCACAGTTCAAGTCCTGGACCTGGAGGCTTGGAAATCATGCTGGCACATGTGTCCGTGCTCAAAATTCAGAGAAGAGAATGGGGGAGAAAGGATTGTGGCATGGTCAACCCCCTGGGGGATGATTGCTCACTTTCCTTCTCTCTGCTTTTCTCTGGTGAGCACACGTGCCCTTTGGGGTGGGAAAATGAGGACATTGAGGAGAGAGGTTCTGTAACTTGCTTGACAACTCCCAGCTGGCAAACAAACAGGATGAGGTCTTGGACAGGCAGGTAGATTTGTCTGTCTTGTTAGTCCTTAAATGTTCCATATCACTTAGTGATGGCTGCGTATGATCTTTGCTGAGAGAGCAGAGAAGGGAATCCTGCCGCCTCTCCCTCAGGTAAACCCCGGAGATATGGAGAAGGGAAACAGGCAAAGGGGCTCCAGTGCCCCCTCCAGTGCAGGGTGCCAGTGAGCCATGCAGGACTCCCTGGGAGAACTCCTTTACTCCAATGAGAACAGCCTAGAACCAAGGCCAGTCCAAAGGCCTGACTCTGCTGACTTCCAGGTCAAAGTGTCTGCTCAGTTCTTGACTTTTCACATCTCAACTTGAGGAAAGGTCATACTTGCCAACAAGAAGTAGAGGGGAGCTCACGCGTCCAGGAGCAAGTCTGTGCTCTGTGCATTTATTTATGCCCAGCCCACGCAGGTTCTGCTCACCCTGTAGGATGCCGGGTGAGAAAGCAGGAACTGAAGGCCGTGACTCCTGCTGGAGGCTAACAAGCCACCACAACTAATGGAGTACTGATTGCAAGTCTGGAGGGAGGAGGAGCCTAAGACTGGGGCTGTCATGGGAAAGCCTTGAGTGTGTAAACATAATCTGTCACGTGGGTCCCAGAAGATGAACATAGTTAGGAATGGCAAGTCTAGAGGCACCCACTGAGGAGGGCTTCTCTAGTTCCCACAGGGCAGCCCATCACATGTTTGAAGCAGCGTTGATGTTCCGCTCGAACTGCCCCTTCTCCCAACCAAAGTGTCCCAGCACCCTTGAGCCTTCCTGATGGGCACAGCTTTCAACTCCTGCACTGTCTGGCTGCCATTCTCAGGTCATGCTCCAATTTCTCCTTGTCCTTCTTTTTTAGAGAGATTTTTGCTATAGGGCGTGTACACTCACCAGAGAGACAGAGAGAGACAGAGAGACAGAAAGTGAGAAATCATGTCCCAGGGAGGATGGTCACACCATAATCCCTTCTCCATTCTCCTTTCGGGATCTTGGGCACACACCCACATGCTCGACATGAGTTTCAAGCCAGCAGGTCCAGGACTCAAACCATGGTCAGCCATGTGAAAGTCCAGTGAAGTAACCATTACGTCATCTACTGGTCCCCTCATTGTCCTTCTTACATTTTAATGCCCAGGGCTGAGCATGGTGCTTCAGACAGGACTGACCAATTCTGAGCACAGAGGCCATGCTGTAGTCTAGACCGGAGATGCTTCACTTCCCTTAATGTAGCCAAGATTGGGTTCGCTTTGTGTATCATGTATCAACCACATAACACAGTTGGACCAGGCTGAGCTAAAGGCCAACTTACAGAATAACAAACAAATAGGTCATTTTCACATGGACTGCTGCCAAACCAGGTCTACCTCATCCGGTACTTGTGCGATTAATTTTTAACCTAAATGCAGGACTTTGCATTTCTCTCTGTTCCATTCCATCATGTTGGTTTCAGCCCTAGGTTCCTTCCTGTTGAGGTAATTTCTTATTTCCATTCTGTCATCTGTAGTGGCAACTATGCTTCCCAGCTCTGTGTCTGTTGCAATCTTGCTTAGAACACCTTGTACGTCGTCTTCTGAGTCACAGGTAACAATGCCAATGAGGTCAGCACCAAGGACAGAGCTCTGTGGCGTGCCTTGAGAGACCTCCTTTGGGTTGACACAGAAAAACTAATCAACATTCTTTGACTGTGGTTGCTCATCCAGCTATGACTCCACTTCCTGTCCTCTGACCCAATTCTCATTTCCCCATCGTGTCCTCAAGGGCACCAGGTAAAGCATTTGTCAGACACCATGGAAAAATCAAGATATACTGGGTTCTAATCATTGCTTTGATCTTCTGCCTGAAGGAATTGCTGTTGACATGTAATGGACAACATAGTTACCTGTCTGGGGAGGGGGATGGAGGAGGAAAAAAATACATGTAAAAATGGCTGGAAGAGAGGAATTAACCATAAAAATATGGTGAATCCCATTTAAAGTTGAAGGGCTAGTAGATAAACTTTTCCTTCTAGAAAGTATAATTTTACTCCCACAAGTACTCACTGTTTTCTTAGATGAGGAAATTTCACAAAGTTCATGGAGGGCCAGTCCCATAGCACAGCAGTTAAATGATGTGTGAAGGCTGCTGGATCCCATATGACCGACAGGGGTTTGATTCCTGGCCCCACCAGTTTGAAAGACACGGTGGGTGTATGTGCATGGGTGCCCCAAATCTTTATAGAATCAAGGAAAGGAAGAAAATGAATTGTGGCATGATTATGCCCTGGGGGTGGGCTCTCTCTCTCTGGCAAGTAAATGTGTCCTCTTGCAATTAAATATATATATATATATATATATATATATATATATATATATATATATATTTTTTTTTTTTTTTTTTAAAGAGTTCATGGTTAATTTTAAAGCAGGAATTAATTTGGGTGCAATTTTAAAAAATTCATGCATCATTTTTTCATAGTACGCATTTATCTCAACATTTTTGAAGACCTCTCATAAAGTCTGCCTTGTATTACAATTATTGTATGCATCTTTATCTTCCCCATGAACCTCTGAATTTTTTTCTTTTCTTAAGCCAGCTTTACATCTTTTGACACCAAATGTTTTTAAAAATACACACTTTAATTCAGGGACTGTGTCTTAATCTTTGAATAAGAATGTCTGAAAAGTACCCCGCTGCGGGAGAGGACAGGAGCGGGAGCTTCGGAAGTGCCGGCTAGGCTCCAGCTCCAGCTCCAGCTGCCTCGGTGTGCCCACGGCAAACAGCTCAGGGCCTCATCCTCAGGAGGTGCTCGGTAAATGTGGGCACGATGCTCGCATGCCCGAATGACTGCGACAGGTGTGAATGTCTCTTCTCTCCCTGGCGTTCGCCCTGATGGAGTAAAGGCAAGGGAACGATTATCCAGGACACCTGGTACTCAAGTTCATAGCTGAGCTGAGTCGACTCGGTGCCTGTCTGATTCATGTCAGCCAGGCCAGCTTCACCAGAGGCCAATTGCTAAACCAGAATGCAATATATTAATTTGATCTGAGAACTATTGTCTGACCGACCTTGAAGGGAGACAGCGCATGCCTGGCTGGAGGATGTGGACCAAATCGACTTGATCAGGTGTGGAGGGAGGGACAGGAGACCCCAAACAGGGCAAGAACGAGGGCAGAGGATGCACTCAAGGTGTGTCTGGGAGAGAAGCCGCGGCTTCACGAGACGCGAAGTTCAGGTAGCCCTCAGGTGTGAGAGGTGGGTCTAGGGCTGGGAGCAGGAGACAAGCCAAGAGGCCAGGTGCCCAGTAAGTGCTAGAGAAACCCGGGAGCACACGCGAGCCTGCTCTGAGAGGGCCTGGACTGTTCCCACCACAGTGCCTGGTGTGCTCAGAGCGTGGCGTTGCTGGGGCCCATTGCCTGCGGTCTGGGGTAGTTTTGCCTGGTCGGATCAGGCAAAATGCTCCTTTGATACCAAAGTCTCTCCTTTGCTAGTGAAACAGCCTGTTATTACAGAAACACTCACTTCCTATTCTAAGCCAGGATGGGCTTTGCACTAAGGCAGTCCTATGTTCAAATCCCAGCTCTGTTGCCTGCGATCTGGGGTAAGTTACTTAGCTTTTCTGAACTTTGGTTCTCCCCTCTGTACACTGGGAATAATAATCATGTCTATCTTACGGTATTGTTGGGAAATCAGGTTTGACATATTTAAGATGCCGGGTAGGTAGTTGCAGTAAACTGTAGCCATCATTATGAACTGTGTGACTTTGGACAAAAGTCACTGAAGTCTTCTGAACCTTATTTTTATCATGAACATAATGGTTTTAAGAATTGGGAGGCTATGGAGTGGAAAAGATTTTATTTTTGAGAGGTTTTTGCTATAGGGTGCGTGCGCTCGCCAGACAGACAGAGAGAGACATAGAGACAGAAAGCAAGAAATCACCCCCCAGGGGGGATGGCCACGCTGCAATCCCTTCTCCTCCGTTCTCCTCTCGGGATCTTGGGCACGCATGCACATGCACCTGGCGTGAGTTTTAAGCCACCAGGTCTGGGACGTGAACCGCGGTCGACTACGTGGGATTCCAGCAACATAGCCATTATGCTAACTGCTGGTCCCGGAAAAGATTTTTAAAAGTGTGAAGTACACAATAAATATTTTAAAAATGCATATATCACTTATAACTTGCTTAGATATCTGGGAAACTCTCCCTATTTTATATACCCACCCATCCCAAAGGTGTGCCTGGGTCAGGGATCCAGGGATGGCTTTCAGGGAGGTCTGTGACGCCTTCAAAACTGTTTGCAAGTGTGAGCGTCCACCAAAATATATCCTCCTGACAAGAGAGTTGATAGCTTTAATTATATTGTCAAAGGGGTTCATAGTTCCCAAAAGGTAAGGAAACACTGCCTTGGGTTAATGAAACTGCGGGAAAATTATAGTTTCCCATATTGCTGTTACGTCTGTGTGTGGGGAGTTCCTTAGAGCGTGGAGTGAGAGCAGTCAGCACCAGGGCTCTTGGACAGTTCCAGGTGAGTCCATCTCCCTGGGGTCTTTCTCCAGCACCCATGAATCCAAGGTCCTGCCTGCCAGACCCTGCCTGCTTCCAGAAGCACTGCCCGTGAGGCCGAGCTAGCCAGTCGTTCACTCTTGTTCAGGGCTCAGCCCACTGGGAGGGCCTCTCATGGGTTCCCAGTGTGGTTCCAAACAAGCCTGGGAACTCATTTAGAACTAAGGCCTCTATTTGTCCACAGGGAAGAGGGCTCAGAGGGGCTCGGACAGTGGCCCGCAGACTTTCCACGCAGGGCGGGAATTGCACCGTGGGCAGTCAGGACACGAGCTGGAGGATCTGCCTCCACTAGCCCCTGACTGATGGGTCAGGCTACAGAGACTTGGTGAAGAGGTGAGGGCAGCTGGGTGACCGCCTTGCTTTCTCGCCCACCCCTGAGGAGGGTGAAGTTGGGGATGGCTCAGCCAGCAAGCCTGGGAGAAGACGTCCTTATCTCTTCATTCCCCTCTGAGGCAGGCACACTTGCGGTTAAGCTCCGTACCTGAGTGGCCCTGGGGAGGAGGCTGAACCGGCTTCCCTCGGGCCATCAGGACAAGCCCCTTTCTTGCTCTGTCACCCTTCCTTTGACTTGGTGTGGCCTTACATTCCAGAGGGGCATCATTCTTAGATTTGAGTCTGGGCATTGAGGAGGATAAATGGTCACCTTGGGGATAAGGAAAGAAGATCCCGGCACAGTCCAGCTTACTGGGGAGAGATGCAAAGCCCAGCTAATTGCGGCAATAATAGCCAACATTTAAGTACTTACATAGCGCGATGCCAAGTGTGTTGCCAGCGTTAAATGTATTTAATTCTACGAACAAATTACCTAATAAATACTAGCATAAAAGAGGGGATTGAAGCAAGAAGAGGGTTACCCAATGACCTGGCCAAGGTCACGTGGTAAGTGGTAGCGTCAGGATTCAAACTCAGTGAAAATGGCACAGTAAATCCATGGGCTTAACCACTGCCCTATACTGCCCCTGTAAGAGGAAAGTACCGCTTCCCTGGCCCTGCCTTATTCATGCCTGCATCTATATCAGGATCTTGCCAGGAGAGGGAGGTGTGACGGGTCAGGCTACAGAGACTTGGTGAAGAGGTGAGGGCAGCTGGGTGACCGCCTTGCTTTCTCGCCCACCCCTGAGGAGGGTGAAGTTGGGGATGTCTGGGCCAAGGCAGAATTTATGTATTCTTGGTTTGAATGGTGAATCTGGCCTCGTGTCCTCATTTGTAAAGTGGGTACTGTTCACACCCTACTTGCTTTTGGGGGAGAGAGGATGTGGGAAGGAGAGACTTTTATTATAGGGTACATGTCCTTGCTGGAGAGACAGAGAAAGGCAGAGAGACAGAAAGCGAGAAATCACCCCCAGAGGGGGATGGCCACACTGCAGTCCCTTCTCCTTCAGTTTCCTCCTGGGAGGAGGAGTGAGTTTCCAGCCACCAGGTCTGGGACTTGAACCATGGTCAGCCATGTGGAAGTCCAGCACCTTAACTACATCACCTGCTGGCCTTATGCCCTACTTTCTTAGAGAATTACTGTGTGGATCAAATGGGCTCCTGGTGCAAAGTCTTTGTGAACACTGAACATGGCCCCTTAGAAGGCATTCCCATTATCATTTTGCGTTGACCAGCTCTGAGTGTCCCAGGCCCCTTAGAAAGAGTTCCCATTATTGTTTAGCGTTGACCAGCTCTGAGTGTCCCAGCTGCCTGGGGTCACATATAGCCGATATTCTGCTAGAGCTGATTTCTGGAGACCCCTCCCCTGCTTCTCTGAGTTCCAGCTCCTCCTCCCGGCCCCCCCCTCCCAGTTTTTCCTCAGAAGAATCCAGCCAAGAGGAGCCATCTTGTCCTCCATGCGAGAACTTGACCCAAATCCCCAAAGGAGATGTGCCAAGCCACAGGCCTGTCTTGCCAATGCATTTGCCTGGGTGCCCTGGCCAGCTGCCAGCACTGGCAATTAATCACCACTAGCCACTATGGCATTTGTTGCGGCTTCATCTCTGTTCCTATTTGTCCTCTATGTCATCCTGCCACACAGCAGTGGTGGCTGTGGTAAATGGGTGCTGCACCACACTTTGGAGAAGACCAAACTCCAGGTCCTGGGACATGGGGGCAGGAACAAAGGGTGAGGAAGAAAGGAAATGGGACTGCCCATGGCTCGTTTCCAAGGCCATCTTCCTGCCTACCTCCTGCTGTTTTCAGCACCAGATTCAGCTGTGCATCTGCCTGGCCAGCAGCTCTAATGGCGGTGTGCAGGAAGGTCTGGGCATGCGAGGAAGCACCCCCTCCCAGGCCCCTCACTCTGCCACGGGGCTCTCTCTCCTGGCCGACTGGGGTTTAAAGGATGGAGAGGAAAGTGATTTCAGTGAAGGAGGCTGATGCTGGGGCAGCAGCAGGCTGGCTCGGATTGGGGAAGGCCGATGGTGGGGTTGCTGGAGAGGGGGGTTCAAGCTGCAGAGAGACGTAGGGGATCTCGGCAACCAAAAGGAGGACTAGTGTGGCCTGCCTTGATGGAAAGTCAGATCTGGAAGTGGGGCTGTACTGGGTGGATGTTCCTTGAGCTCCTCATTTTACAGATGGGAAAATGGAGGCTCAAAGAGATGAATGGCTTGACCAGGGGCACACGGGCAGTGGCAGAGTTAACACCGGGACTGTGCTTTGAGGCAGACCTGGATGACTCCAAATTCAGGTGCTTACTAGCAGTGTAGTCTTAGATACCTTCCTTAGCCCCAGGGCCTCAATTTTCCCATAGGCTAAGTGGGGAGGAGAGTAGCTACCTTGCAGGGCTGATCTGAGGACTGCACGAGATTATCCAGGGGCCGCTCCATCCTCGTCCTTCCCACTGCACACGTTGACCTTCCAGGGCAGCCTTTCCATGTGAGGGCTCCAAAGGCTTGAAATATTAATAATCTGGGTCATTTCGAGGGCGGATTTTGGCGAGTCTTCGGGTAGCAGAGCAGATGCAGTGAGCGGGGAGTGCAGATGGGTCAGAGAAGCAGAGAGCGAAGCAGGCCTTGGCCGTCACTGGTTCTCCTCATCTCCGTCTCTCCTTGTCTTGATGACTTCCCTTCCTGTGTCTCCTCCCGAGACCACTCTCCCTGCGCCACAAATGGAAGTGCATTCGTCACTACTTTCTGTTTTTAATCACTAGTACACTTTAGCCCCTGATCTGAATTTTAAAATCTCTCACTCACTGCCTGTCAATGTATTTAATACTCGTTCATTCATTCGGTACGTTTCATTAAGCACCTGCGATGTGCCAGTCACTGTGTCAGGAGCTGGGGTCATAGCAGTGAACAGAACGGCCCAAGTCCCTGCCCACACGGGACTTACCCTCTCCTGGGATAATTACCGGCCTCCATCCACATCCTTCACGTGATAGATTTAGTTTCTCTCTCATCACTCTCTCGCTTGGCTGACACTCCTGTGTATGTGAGTCAGTGGTGCTCCAGGTAGAATCGTGTCTGCCGCGGCTACCGTCCCTGTCTGGTGTAGTCAGGCTTGTTTAACACTCAACAGATGGAAATGCATGGCCCCGTCAACAGTCCCTCCTCCCCGGTCCCAGACCCACCATGCTCTTCCCAGCTCTTGGCAACCATTTCAGTTGGGATAAGCGAGCAGTGGCACCTGGCTGTCTCCGCGGCTCTCTCTTCTGTTGTCCTGCAGAGTCCCTGAAGGCCAGGCCACGCGTACTCCATGGGTAACATGGGGCCGGGCGTACAGTGGGGGCTCCGTGAGATTTCCTGATTAAATGTGGGTAGGCGTGTCAATGGGTAATCAAGCTCCTTGGAGCTGCTGGGTGAGGGCAGGGCCAGGCACTATAGTGACCTGCTTTGGTCGGAGGCGTCTGACCTGGTAGGGCTCTATCCTAGAGCAGACCAACTGGAGTCTCTGCGGGAGAGCAGGAGTGTAGCCCTTTGCTTCTTCCTCCCAGAAACCTAGTTGTTAGTGTCCCTGCAGCTGCCCAGGTTTACAAAGTCCTGGGGAGTGTCCGTGAGCGAGGGACGGTCCTGCTTAACTCGGAAATGCTGCTCTCCAGGGCAGACAGAACCACGGAAAGGAAGCCTGACTGTTGCTCACGCAGTAAGTGCCTATAATCTGCTCAGGGAGGCGAACCTGGGGCCTTATCCCTCTGAGCAGGAGATTAAAGGCCTGAACTTGCGATTGCTGCTCGGCTGGGGATCTCTGCCACAGAGCGCCAGGGAGCCCTGAGCGCACAGCTGCCGCTGGAGGAAGTCAGCGTGGGGACTGCCAGCGGCAGGCTGTTGGAAACAAATGGGGCAAAGAAACGATTCCGATGCTATCGATTGGAGCTGATGTTTGCAGAACAGCCGGAAATGACTCACTTGGCTTCGAAACCAATAGGGAAACTGAAGTCAATGAGCCTAGGATAGACCTTACAGCCCCTGCAAAGGGTTTCTGCATCCTTGCCCCTTTGCCCTCCCTCCCAGACATACCCGCACATCAGCCCACCCACCAGCACGTCTCTGAAGCCCGGGCTTGGGGAATGGGGTGGGTACTCCCGGCTGCGCTGTTCCTTCCTCCAACTCCACCTCCGACGGCCTCAAGCGTTGGAGCCTCCCTTAGCCTCCCGCCGGACTGGCTGCTGCCACCACCACATCTGGCCTCTGACCCCCCCGCGACTGTCATCAGGGCTTCCGCTGTGTGTCGAGATGTGGATGAGCGCCTTCGCCCCCTTAGGGTGGCTGCTGAGACAACACTGCAGCTTGCGTTGTTGTCGTTTACTTAAAAGGAACACCACTAGTAAATGACAAAAACAAACCAGGGAGAGAAAGTACAAAGCCTACGAATGGATGAGTTTGCCAAGCCAGGAGCTTGCAGTGCAGGAGAACTCGAGATTAGCTCCATGAGCACAGCCTGCTGAAAACCCAGGGACCCATTGTTTTCTTTCCTCCTTTCCTCTCTTCTACTTATTTCTCATTCTTTTTCAAAACAATTAGTTGTGTTTTGGTTCACCCTGAGAGAGAGCTTAAGAAGGCTGGAGGAAGCAGTGCAAGTCTGACCTTGAGTGAAGGAGAGAGAGAAGAAAGGTTGGATAAAAGCATGCTTGGCTGCCCGGAAGTCTAAGGAAGCTTCAGCAAGGCCACTCGGGAGGCCTTGAGCCAAAGCTGGCTGTCAGGGGAGTCCGATGTTTCCCAGGGCTGGGCCTCCCTGCTGTGCTCTGTCATTGGCCGGGAACAACCCATGGGACATGTGGTGTTGGTGAATTCGCTGATGGAGTCAGAGCCGGGCACTGGGAGCCTTGGTGAGCTCTGCTTGCTGTTGGAGGCCTGCCAGGCACACTGTCAAGGCCACCATCGCCCTGTCTGCTTTGGCATGCCTGAAGCCGATTCACTGAATGACTCTCTCCTTCAGTGGACTCGTGTCTTCTCCAGTCCTCCTCCAGCTATTCGCATGGTCTGTTTCCACTGCTCGCTTTCCTGCAAGGCCTCTCCTGGCCACTCGGTCTAAAATCGCAGTTCTCTGTCCTCCGTTTCCTCGCCTCCTCCCCAGCTTGTTGTTCTCCCCAGCTCCTACCAGTGTCTAACCTACCATCCGTTTGTCTTATGTATGTGTCTCCTGTGTCTCTCCTCTACTAGGACGTAAGTTTCACAAGGGCAGAGATTTTGGTCTATCTTGTTCAGTGTTGGCTCTCCAAAGCTAAAACTGCCTGGCGCGTGAGAGCTATTTGTTGAATGAATAAAACAATGACTACTGTTCAGAGCAGGCTTTGGGCTCGGTCTCTTCTCCAGCAACTGCGTGGGCCTCAGAAAGGTGCTGCCTCCTCGAGAGCTTGCACAGTTCACAGCCCTTTGCAGGAGCTGGAGAGGCAGATGCTGTGGTGCGGGTGTGGAGATTGACAGCACAGGGTCTGGCATTGGGCGGACACAAGAACTGGCTCTAGCTCTACCACTTTCCAGCTGTGTGACTTTAAGCAAGGCACATAACCTCTCTCAGCTAGGGAAAGATTTACCTCCGTTTGAGTGGTTTTAAGGTTAAGAGGATTCTGAATATCTCTCAACTAAGCCTTGATGAAGACTTTTTCTATTTAAGAGTCGGCAGTCAGGGCCAGCAGGTGACATGGCGGTTAAGGCACTGGACTCTCACACAGCCAATTTGGTTTGAGTCCCGGACCTGGCAGCTTGCTTTTTCTCTTTTTCTCTCTCTCTGTCTCTCTCTGGTGGGTACAGGTACCCTATAACAAATTAAAATAATAATAAATAAAATGAAATAATTCTTTTTAAAAAGTCAGCACTCAATATGGTTATCAACAAACTATGTTTCCTTTTTACAAATTTCAGCTTGGCTCACTTCCCTAGGTCATTAAGGACCCTCTCCCATGAACCCTCAGCCCCCACCCCACCTCCCATCATGCCCCCTGGCCAAATGGCAGTAAGGTTTTGGCGTTCCTCTGCCCTGTGCCCCATTACAACTAAACATCTCCTATAGAGCAATTAATTTGCGTACACTATGGTATAACCTAGCTCTGTGCTGACAGGGACCCATACGGCTCCCCGCATCTCCTCATACCCCCAGGACCTGCCGCTGAGTAGGTACTCACTAAGTATTTGTTAAACCATCGCAGCCAAGTGGAAGGTTGGTTTGCTGTCTCTTTTATAATGTGGAAACAGAGCCCCGTTCACGGTCACTGAGCAAATAAATGAGAGAGCCAAGACTTAAACTGAGATCTGTCTGGTTCGCCAAATGGAAAGTTTTCTGTCCTGTGGGGCTGCCTGAGGAAGGGGGTTCTTTTGTCTCATCCCTACCCAGAGGGAGAACCCAGGATGTAGGAGTCAACCCCCGATGGTCTCGGGAGAGTCCAGGCCCCTGGTTCTGGAGAGCCGCAGGGTACTCGGGTTCAGTGTCGGGGGAGGGCATGACCCCGCGAGCCTCGTGCCTTTTGCCCACTGACTTTTAAGGCCAGCACATTATTCCCCAGGTTGAGTGAATCATCCTTGGCTGGCAGGTAGACCTCTCTTAATTTTTTCTTAGCTGCTCCTGAATTCTTGACAATGTTGAGTCATTCCTTGGCAGGACATTGCCAGCGTTGTGGCAGTTGGGACAATTGATGTAGTCCGAATGGCTTAGTTAGCTAACCTATAGGTTTTCTGTAAGCATGGCTCAAAGTTTAACCCTGATCTGGGGAGTCTTTGAAAAAGTGGTAGCAATCTTTTCATCTTTGCAGAATGCGTTCAAAATCTCAAGGGTGGGTGAAGGTAGGTGGGAAACAGAGGGGGTATATTTGCAAGCTGGAAATGATAAAGTCTTTTAACAATTCAAACTGAGTTGTTTGTGCTCAAAATGAGACACAAATGTGCACACAAATACACAAACACTCTGTGATTTAACAACAACAAACGTCAGTCTTTACTGTACAAACCGCTGTTTGCCTTTAGTGATGCAATTAAAATAGTGATCCAGATAAGTAGAGTGTGGCCAAAATGAGGGAAGCTCTGAGAATCAGAAGAAGACCCGCTGGTGGCATATGGCTTTTGAGAGGTACCGTTTTCTTCTCAAAATCTCCTCACCATTGTCCTGCTTTGGGAGTTGTGACTTTTCACCGTAAGTCACTGGTAGAAGACATGTCGTTGGGGCTTTTATTCAAGATCGAGGTTCAAATACGTGATGAGTAAGAAGTGGCCTGTTAATGCACTAGTGCAAATCACATTTTGGTTGTTTCAGGTGTCAAGCTGGCCAGCTGATGGCCGAGCAATGCAGGTCATAAGCTATGGTTTGGCTATGGAGTGGACACCTGTTTACCTACCAAACATTTTATTTTCTAGACATGGAATCCCAGTTTTTTTGACAGAGGACTGTCCCTCCTCTAACTTTAGTCTATGGAATTTCAGTGGGCATGTGACCTGGGCTTAGCCAATTAGAGCATAGCATTCTTCTGGGCACTGTCATTGGCTGAAGGGTGGGCATTTGACTTGCATCAGGCCAGTAGGAGGATTTCGCTAGACCCGTGCAGGAGTTGCTGGGACTAAGTTATATTCTTGGGGTTGCTAATGTATTAGATGTAGGACTGGAGCATCTGGGTGGGGATGGAGGACGGAACGGAGAGGGAGCCTGCCTGAGAGTAAGGCTGAGGCAGACGGGAGCAGAGTGGAGGGAGAGGACACATTCCTCAGGACGTTGTTAGAAGCCCTGAATCATATCACACTGGAAACCAGTTTACCTTTGACTTTAAGTTGTATGATGCAATGAACTGATAAATTCATCTCTGGGTGCCAGCAGGTGGTGTGGTGGTTGAAGTGCTGGACACAGCTTGAGACCCAGACTCAGTGGCTTGAAGATCATGCCAAGCATGTGTGCATGCATGCCTGAAATCCCAAGAGGAGAATGGAGAAGAAGAGATTGTGGCATGGCCATCTCCCTGGGGGGGATTTCTCACTTCCCCTCTCTTTATCTCTCTCTGTATCTCTTTGGTGAGTGCACACACCCTATGGCAAAAACCTTTAAAAAATATTTTCTGCCCACCCCACCCCTTTATTTTTTGGCCAAGCTTGTTACCTGAAACTGAATCTTGACTGCTATAATTTTACTACTCTTTCTCTTCCACCAGACTGTAGGCTTCCTGAAAACTGGGAGGTTTGTCTTGTCCACCTGTGTATCCTCAGCATCTAGTATAGCAGAATGCCAGTACTGAACTATAGCAGCCAAAGAGAAAAGATTCCAAAAGAGTTCACTTTAAGCAAAATGATCTTGAACAAGAAGATCTATCCTGCTCCCCTAGTGCAGAGGTAGGCTGAAGAGACGTGCCTCTCATCTGGATCATCATGCAAGGGCCTTTTGGACACTATCAGAAAGGAATATGAAGAAGTGGAAATTGATCCTGGGAAAGTTATCCACGCTGATCATCAACAAAGAATAGGGAAATGCTGATGTTGGTTAACATCCAGAAGTGAGGTACAGCCAAATAGAACTTGAAAAAACTGGAAAAGCAAGAATGCATACCTAGAGGTTAAAACTGGCAAGTGGGGAGTGACTGGGTGATTTTGGAGACCCAAGACAGTATCTGTGGTTTAGCATTTGACAGAGGTCAGACCTTCAAAGAGGGAAAGATGGAATATGAAGGGATGGGCCTATTGGATAGTCTTCTAGGAGGGTGGACCCAGAAGGGGTAGCAAGACCATATTCCCCATTTTTACCATTTTCCTAGAACTTTACAATTTGGTGACAAAAGTCATTGGCGCCTTTCTTCCAGATCTACCTTTTATAGAGTGAATTATCTTGAATGCATTGAGTAGTGGGTTTTAGAAGCATCTCGGTACATCCTCCATTGTCCCATTATTACCTGGGTACAGTTAGGGAACAGACCCTACTCAGGCACCCTGTCTTCCCAAGTTAATCCAACTGACTGAGCCGCTGTGTCATTCCCACCTACCAACCAGAAGAGACTACGGACATTTCAAAGAAGCTCAGGACATCTGGTACCCAAACACTTCTGAGTCAGGAGCCACTTCTTCCATCATCAGACTCCTTGAGTCTGCTCTCGGGTCATTTCTCTGCTTGCAGCACTCCTGAGCAAAGGCAGGGGAAGGATGTGTCCACAGTTGAATTCAGATGAACATTTAACAAGCTTGAGGCTTAGGTGTCACTGGTGGTAGTAGGACAGGGCTAAGAGATCAATGTTAGAATTTCTAACTATACCCCATAGGAAAAAGTGTTCACTCTTTCTTTCTCCATCCTCCTCTGACTCCCCCAGATCCTTACTCTGGCACCACCTGGGAGCTACATGGAAGAGAGTGAGTCGGCATAACTCTTCTTTTCTGACATGGTGGATTCAGAAGGTGTAATGGGTGAGCCAGGACACCTAGTTTCCAATCCCAGCTCTTCAGGGTCTTCATTCCTTGGCCCCAGCAGAGTCAGAGGCTTGTCGATTCTGCAGTTCTGGAAAGTGATGGTTAAGTCAAAACCTCCTTGAATGGGATGGAAGATGGTCTGCGGCCGAGAAGGCTGAGCCCTTGGCTCTCATCTTGTGAGATGTTCAATCTCTTTGGGCTGACCCCTGGTTTCTAAACATTCTCTATCAGTCACACCTCTCAATAGATGCCTGGGTTTTTATTTGGGAAATCTAAAGCTGGCAATAACTTTAGAGGAGACCAAAATGTTGGGCCACGGGAGACCAACAAGGGTTTCAATAAATGGAACTTTGGCATTTAAGAGACTCAAATCCAATTCCCTCATAAAAGTTCCTGAAAATAAAGATTATCCACTTAAGCACCCAAAGATAGCATTTACGAAAAAGGCACTTTGCAAGGAAATCAATCTTAATATTGCCTTTCGCAATTCCAAATCCCTTACGTGCTATTAAGAAGTGGACCTTTAACCTTCATTGGGTCTCTCTTCACCAGGACCCTGCCCAGGTGGACCTGATTCTGCTCGGAGGTTTCTCTCCTTTGCCGTAATGACAGTTCTGGGAAGACTGGAGGGTCCGCGGTGGTACAGACACCCTGGGCTGAGCACCGAGATCGGAAGGGCCCTGGTCAAGTCAGTGGTTCCCATCTGCAGACAATTACAAGGCAAAAAAAGAAAGGGCGCAAGCTTCAGCTCAAATCCTTGACTTCGGGGCTTTCTTTCAAAACCCCTGCTGAGAGTGGTCTTTTGGGATCCGTTGTTGCCACTCAGGCATGTGTTTCTGTCTCCCAAGGGAGAAAGAGGCAAAACCTTCATGCTTCCTTTCAATGAATTATTTTTGGTAGCTTAGAAGTTGGGACAATAACAAGTGATAAAAGTGAATGATGACATTCCTTTCTTGACTTAGGTAAGCTTTTTTTATTTTTTCCAATTACAGCAACATGTATACCCATTTGGAAAACAGTAAGACATATGTATGAAAGGCGTATTGTTTATTCGTTCTGTAGATTTTTTCCTAGTTGTCACTCAAACTTGGGGTTCCCTTGTAATAACAGGCTTATTAAGTGTCTTGTCTACAGATTGGAAATTGCTGATCTATGGCCAAAAAAAAAAAAAAAAAAAAAAATAGTGCTAGCATATAGTGAGTGTGTCCTGCGCGTTCATCACTCTGCCAAGTGCTTTCTGTGTACTATTCCACTCGATTCTCATGACAACCTTATGAGCAGATATCTATATCCTCTATGTTTTATAAATGAGAAAACACAGGCTGAGAGATGTAAAAGAATTCATTCCAGGCGACATGAATAGTAAGTGTCAGAGTCAGGATTTAGTACCACGTATTTCTGATATCAAAACCCATGTCCTTGGGCCAGACCTGCAGCCTCGTGTTTAAGAAGCCAGATCCCACCTGTCTGACTGTGATTCGAATTCCAACCCCAGCAGTTTGAAAAACATCCTGGGGCGTGCATGCATGCCCCAAATCCTGACAGGATGGAGAAATAGAGGAAAAGGGATTGCGGTGTGACCGCATCCCACTGGGGTTCTTTCTCTCCCGCCCCACCTCTCTGTCTCTCTCTGGCGAGTACATGCCCTCTGGCAACAACAACAAAAATAAATAAATGAAAATAAAATAAAAATAGAGATAAAACTGATGTTCTTTTTATTTATTTTTCCATAGGACGTGCATACTTATTACAGAGAGACAGAGAGAGGGAAAATGAGAAATCACCTCCTAGGGGAGATGGCCATGCTGCAATCCCTTCTCCTCCATTCTTCTCTCGAGATTTTGGGCATGCGCACACGTGCTTGGCATGATTTTCAAGCTTCCAGGTACAGAATTTGAACAGTGGTCAGTTACGTGGGAGTCCAGTGCCCCAACCACCATGCCACCTGCTGTCCTCAAAACCCATTTTCTTAATTACAAAAACAGCATTTGGCATACACTGCTATACATCTTTCAACTGGCTACTTACTTTTTTTTTAGTTTGCTATGGGGCATGTGTGCTTGCCAGAGAGAAGTGGAGAGACAGAGACACAGAGAAGGAAAAGTGTGAAAGCACCCCTAGGAAGGATGGGCATGCTGCAATCCCTTCTTCATTCTCTTCTTCGGATTCTGGGCATGCACACGTGCCAGGATGTTTTTAAAGCCACTGGATCTGGGCCTTAAACAGTACTGTCAGCCATGTGGAATTCAGCCACCTTGAACTCCACTCCATGCCACTAGCTGTTCCTAACTAGCTATTCTGAATTTAGTTCTTATAACTTCTGTAGCTTTCAGTTCATAGAAAAGCCTCAGTTAGTGATTAATTGATTAACGTGAGGTTTTGTTTGTTTGTTTATTTTTTATTAAAATGGATTCCTAGGATTTTACTACTTATTTCCAAACAGTGGCATTTTTAACCTTTTTGAGTATAAGTCATTGAAGATCTTGGATGGTTTTCCTCGACAAATGTAATTTTAAGTTCTGGATAACAAATCAAGAATTAATAGAGAGATGTCAGAGAGGCAACTGAACTAGAGCTTCTGATTCTCAATCTAATTAGGGAGCTTGATGAAGATTATTTTGTTTACAAACTATGAGTCATCCATCCCATTTCACTGGGGCTTTCGACTTAGCTCCTTCATTACTGCCACCAGCATCATCCTCATTAGGATAGATTTACAGAGTTTTTTATGTCATCAAGACACTTTTCTAGAGTATGGGGATAGATAAAAAGAGCTATAACATAGATCAGTCTTCGAAGACCTCTGACCCAGTTGTGAGACCAGGGAAGGCTTCGGCATGGAGGTACATTTGGCCTGGGCCTTTAGGGAAGATTTGTTTATAGCAGACATGCAATATTATTGGCACTTGTAATATTCTAGGCAAAGGCAGACAGATGTGGTTATATGCATGTTTAAAGAAATCCACATTTGAAGAGCAATAAAACAAAGCATTTCTAAAAGTTGTAACCCATGTGCAATATGTTTTACACGGTGTGAGGTAGGGATCTGACTTTATTTTTCTCCATGTGGATGGATAATTGTCTGAACATCATTTAATGAATTATCCATCCTTTCCTCAATAATTAGAAATACTGCTTCTTGCATTTACCAAATTTTCTCAAAACTTGTGTCTGTTTCTGAATTCTGTTTCACTTCATTGTCCTCTTTGTACCTGAGCCAGTACCACATTATTCAAATTCATGTCGCTTTGTAATATGTCTTGACATCTGGTAGAATAAGCACCCTCTCTTTGTTCTTTTTCAAAATAGTTATGGCTATTCTTGCACACTGACTCCTCTGTATGAATTTTAGAAGTTGCTAATCAAATTCCTTGAAAAATCACAGGGGGCATGAAGAGAATGCCGTGAGGCATAGAGGGGGTGTAATGGGCCATGAGGCTGGTAAAGTAATTTGAAGATCAAATAATGGAGGCTTCAATTGTCCAGCTAGAACATACAGAGCCCACAGCACTTCCAGGCATTTCTGAAGAAGCTGAGATAACTCCTGGCACCCAGACTCCTCCCTTAAGAAGCTTATCTGTAATGCCTTGCACGTAGACTGCTAGAGACTGGCCAGAACACCCATGTCCCTAGAGCCCTGCAGGACGAGCTGAAGGGAGCTCAGCCTGTGTAGGAAAGAGCAAAGAACGGCTTGTCCATCTCGCCTTTTCAGAGCTAGAAGTGACCTGATTCTGAAGCCCTGAGGCAGCTTCCTTCCCTCTGCCTTGGTCTTTTCACTGCCTCTGCCCCTTTTCACACACAGACTTCCCTGGCTGCCATCTGTCACAGTTACAGATGATTGGACAAGGATAAGGAGAGAGAGTCAGTTGCCCATTGTGTCTTCCTCTGAGAGCTAATGTCAACCCTGGATCAGAAATCACGGGAAGCAACTGGCCTTTGGGTGAGCAGAGGGAGCACGTGGGCCCCTCAGACAAGCCTCCGAGGACAGGCTGCTCTCTCATCCATCCCATTACATTAGCTACAAGAAGAAGACATGAGCGCAGGGAAGTGCCTCTCCCCTGCTCGCCTCTCTGGTTTCTGACTTCTTTGGTTTTAATTTCATTTTCATTCAACAAGTATTTATTGATCACTTGCTGTGCACCACCTGCTAACTAAACAATGTCAACAAAACAGACTTGGTTCTGTCTTCAAGGAGCTTACAGTCTGATAGGGGAGACAGGCCCAGTAAGCTGTCTACAAAACACACACAGCTCTCCCACAGGAAGCCTCTGCCAGAAATGGAAGAAAGCAGCGGGGGATGTATCCATACCGAAGGGCTCTCTTCGTGCCAGGCTGGGGTCGGTCAAGTAGGAGACTGGAGACTTTTATGAAGGGATTTCAAAAAGTTTACAGAAAGTTGAAATTACAGTATGAGTTTATTGCGGAGCAAAAATATTTTTTAAATCTATGCACAATTTTTTAATAATACCCATTTTCTATGAACTTTTTGTTAATGTCAAGGGGGTACATGTGTGCACAAAAGAGAGAGAAAGAAAGAGAGAAGGAGAAAGCACCCACCAATGGAGCTGTTCATGCCCAAATCCTTTTTCTTCCAATTCTCCCTCCTGTTCGGATCCTAGGCACACATGCACACACATGTCCAACATATTTTTTTCAGGTCACCAAGGCTGGCAGTCAACCCCAGGTGACCCATGTGGGATTTGAGGTTCTCTGTTCAGTGCTTTAACCATTTTACTATGGGTTCAGCTCTCATGAACTTTTTGAAAACCCCTTGTATGTGTAAGGGGCAATCTGAAAAGATCTTGAAAATCCTACCTGGGTTCCCGTATGTCTGACCCCACCAGGTGATTCCTGTCTCCCTGTTGGAGGGTCAGATAATATCCCATGTTGGCATAGCCTCCCTCTTTGACTGGCGTGAACTGTTCTAGGCAAGGGAGGGGGAATGGTGATGGGGAGGAGGACAGAATACTCTGGCAGGAGGATCCTGACTTCCCAGAGGTGATCTGTAAAACATCCTCCCTGGAGGGACTCTTGGGGTTGGTGACCACAATGTGGCATGTATGATTGAAATGCTGAGCCAGCCCCGCAGCCTGGCTGATCTGAGAAGAGAGCAAGGAATACGTGAAAGACACAGAGGTGGTGGCGTGGCCTTGAATGCCAGGCACAGGCAGCCCATGGGGAAGCGGAGGGGAAAGGAGAACGCAGGCGAGGGGTGCTTGGCGAAGGGTGCAGAGAGCTCTGGGCCAGAGGAAACCTTAGGAAGGACTGCGAGCTGCTCTCCTGGACTCCAAAGACGGAAACCTTTTCATACCGAATATAGGTGCATGGAATTCGTTGAAAAAGAAATAATGAACCAGAAGTGTGGCCTTGAGAAAGGCCACTTCTGCATTTATAAATAAATTGTGGTGGAAAAGGTGGAATGGGGTGCTGACAGTGATATTTATGATTTCTTTGTTTTTTTTTTTTTTCTCTAGAAAGTTTTTTTTTTCCTTTTTGCTTGCTATAAGACATATGTGCTCACCAGAGAGACAGAGAGATATAGAGAAACAGAAAGAGAGAAATCACCCCCGGGGTGGGGGGGATGTGTGGTGGTGGCCATGCTTCAGTCCTTTTTCCTCCATTCTCCTCTAGGGATCTTGGGCATGCTCGCACATGTACCTGACGTGAGTTTTAAGTTGCCAGGTCCAGTTCTAGAACCATGGTCAACTACATGGGAGTCCAGTGACGTAATCATTACGCCACCTGCTGGTCCTGGTATTTATGATTACTAATTTTCTACCTTTCATATCATGGATTACGTTTTTATTCCTGTGGGGCAGATACCAGGTACCTGGAAATGTGCTAGGATCTGTAGAAGAAAGTTGTTTTAAGTTTTACTTTTGGAGATCTAGAAGTTTTTAGAGGATAATATATATACATATATTATATATTCCTACATAAAGTTGCACAAAATTTGGTGGTTAGTGAGTGAATGTATGATTTAGGAATAAATAAAACACATAACAGAGCGTACTTCTGGGTTGGAGGTACCAGGTAATACACTTGAAATAGTTACGAAGTCTGCTGGACGATCTGTATTTCAGTTCTAAATTTTGACCCCACCCCAACCCTCCCAGTTTCAGAGTTCTGTGGGCAGCTCCTTGGTCTAAAGGCAGCTCTATAATGAGGTGAATGCTCTCACCTTCTAGTTCCGTGCTCACCAATTCATCCATCCCACCAACTTGCACTGAGAACCAATTGCATGCAGGGAGCATTCAGATATAGCAGGGAAAAGCTATCTTTCAGCATTTAAAGTTGAGATAACCTTAGAGAAAATGACCAGAAACTATTATAACAGGTTTCCAAGAAAGAGCAACAAAAGAAATACAAAGGAAAGACGGTTCAGTTTAGTAAGTTGAATTTTGAAAGTTTAGGAAACTTTTCAAAATAAGTACCATTTGTCGAGTCCCAACTATAAGCCAATTTCTATATGCACACAATTTCTAAGGCATTCTATAATTCAGGGACCCAGAGAAGGACTGGGTCCAAACCACATGGTTTACAAGCAGTAGAGCAGGATTGAGGCCCATGTCTGTGTCCCTCCAAAGCCTGGGTTTGTTCTGTACTCTTGTGATTCTCCCTATGGCCACTGTGGAAGAAAGGAACATTCTAGCCTGTGCGCAGCTTGCTTTGGAGCTCACAAAGGGGAAGATCAGTTCTGGCACTCTCTTTCCCCTGTACATCGCTACGTACTGTCCTGGCTCGTGTGCCAGCTGGGGCCGAGAAGAAATGCAGAGGCCCTAAAACGGATGGAGAGGCAAGCTGGCCCCTGAGATCTTTCAGAAGGGTAGTAGTTTCCTCAACTCAAATAAACCTAGCAGAAAAGTCGTTGGCTCACAAGCTAGGAAGTCTAGGTACCTATCTAGCTTCAGACATGCTGCGTCTTTGGTGATGGGGGTGGGTGACAGATTGTCACATGCGACCCTCAGGACTCTGTCCCTTTCTCCATGCCTTGACCTCTGCTTTGCTTTGTTCTGAAGATGAGCTCCTGCCATGTGAGCCAGGATGGCTGCCAGTCATCCCAGAATCATAGCCTTCCTGATTTGCAGCACCAGCGGAAAAGTACCTTCTCTCTCCCAATCTCCACACATCAGTCGCAGAAGAGATTCTGATTGGCCCTGCTTAGATCATGCACACACTCTGATTGATCATCCTGCGTTGCATGGCTTCACCTGTGGGCAGAGAAGGACACCCAGGGCATGAGAAGGCAGTTCAAATGGCATCTCCTGACATGAGGGAGACACTCCCTGAAGAACCAGAAGAAAGATCACGGGGGCCCAAATTACACAAAAACACAAACACCCCGCCCCCTACAGAGGAAACACACAGCCCAGGGCTATTAGGCCTGGGGTTCCGCAGATGGATTTTGTCTTCTTAGAAGGAAGTGGGGAGGCTGCAGGAAGGAGGGTGTAAGGACAGTGAGCAGCCCTGCTCGGTGGACTCCTGGGGATTAAGAGCAGTGCTGGTCCCTGGTTTTACTTGCACAGCTCACCACGGAGCTCACCTTGACACGGCAGAAGATCAAGCCCATCCACAACCACCACCTTCTCTTTGCACGGTGCCCTGCAGTTTCCCAGAGGCTTCTTGCCGTCTTCCCTCAGAGCTTCAAAACAGCTCTGGGAGGTCGTAAGGACAGGAGTTACTTCCCTGTTTTACAGGTGGGGAAACCGAGGCTCTGAGATGCTAAGTGACCTGCCCAAGGTCACTCACTAGTTAAGTTGCAGAGCTGTGACTGTCAACCAGCTCTCCAGTGTACCGAATTAATTAAATGCCTACAAAAAAACTCTAACACAAACAAGATCCGTTAAGTGGTGAAGGAGAAATCTCATTGGCCAGAGAAAAAGCTGCAGAGGGAACAGATCTGCCAGTTGGAAAGGCAAAAACAGGAAGCTTGGCCTGATTGTCCAAGAAGAGAACAAAGAAATAGTCAGGATTTATAGGCATGAGAAGAGAAAAATCAAAGAAAGAAATGAGATGCAACCTGCAAAACACATAAAAGGAAATAAAAAAAAAAACATTCTTTAAAATACACTAGGAACAAGAAGAAGATAAGAGGGAATGTTTCTTCCTAATAGATGATGAGGGAACGCTGATAATAGATGACAACAGAAACGCATAGGTTTTTAACGCTTGGGACCTCAGGGAGCTGGAAGGAATGCCATGCAGACTAGAGGCTAGAATAACAACAGAGAGTGGAGGGTGAAGGACAGTGCCTGACTGGAACAAAATGTCTAGGGTCATGTTTTGGGGTCTGGTGGGACCCTAGATGTCATCTGGCCTCAGCCTCACTTTCCAGACAATAAAAAAAATGAGTAGCAGTGAAGGGGAGTGAGCTGCCCAAGGTCACTCAGTGTGACTAGACCTGACTTCTGGGTCTCAGCATAGTGTATCATCCTGGCACCTATCGGAAATGAGGAGATGGGGAGGGGAGATGGGGAGATGGGGAGATATGGAGATGAGGAGATGGGGAGATGAGATGGGGAGATGGGAAGATATGGAGATGAGGAGATAGGGAGATGAGATGGGGAGATGGGGAGATGTGGAGATGAGGAGATGGGGAAATATGGAGATGAGGAGATAGGGAGATGGGGAGATATGAAGATGAGGAGATGAGATGGAGAGATGGGGAGATGGGGAGATATGGAGATGAGGAGATGTGGAGATGAGGAGATGTGAGGAGAGATGAGGAGATGGGGAGATGAGGAGATGGGGAGATGGGGAGATGTGGAGATATGGAGATGAGGAGATGGGGAGATGAGGAGATGGGGAGATGGGGAGATGTGGAGATATGGAGATGAGGAGATGGGGAGATATGGAGATGAGGAGATGGGGAGATGAGGAGATGGGGAGATGGGGAGATATGAAGATGAGGAGATGGGGAGATGAGGAGATGTGGAGATGAGGAGATGGGGAGATGGGGAGATGTGGAGATATGGAGATGAGGAGATGGGGAGATGGGGAGATATGAAGATGAGGAGATGGGGAGATGAGGAGATGTGGAGATGAGGAGATGGGGAGATGGGGAGATGTGGAGATATGGAAATGAGATGTGGAGATGAGGAGATGGGGAGATGAGGAGATGGGGAGATATGGAGATGAGGAGATAGGGAGATGAGGAGATGGGGAGATGTGGAGATAGGGAGATGAGGAGATGGGGAGATGGGGAGATATGGAGATGAGGAGATGTGGAGATGAGGAGATGTGGAGATGAGGAGATGGGGAGATGAGGAGATGGGGAGATGAGATGGGGAGGTGGGGAGATGGGGAGATATGGAGATGAGGAGATGTGGAGATGAGGAGATGTGGAGATGAGGAGATGGGGAGATGAGGAGATGGGGAGATGGGGAGATGTGGAGATATGGAGATGAGGAGATGGGGAGATGTGGAGATGTGGAGATGAGATGGGGAGATATGGATATGAGGAGATGGGGAGATGGGGAGATGGGGAGTTGTGGAGATGAGGAGATGGGGAGATGAGGAGATGGGAAGATGAGGAGATGGGGAGATAGGAGATGAGGAGATGGGGAGATGAGGAGATGGGGAGATGGGAAGATAAGGAGGTGGGGAGATGTGGAGATGTGGAAATATGGAGATGGGGAGATGGGGAGATATGGAGATGTGGAGATGGGGAGATATGAAGATGAGGAGATGAGATGGAGAGATGGGGAGATGGGGAGATATGGAGATGAGGAGATGTGGAGATGAGGAGATGGGGAGATGAGGAGATGGGGAGATGAGGAGATGGGGAGATGAGGAGATGGGGAGATGAGGAGATGAGGAGATGAGGAGATGAGGAGATGAGGAGATTTGGAGATGGAGAGATGGGAAGATGGGGAGATGGGAACAAACATGGATGGACAAACAAAGTCATATAAAATCTAGTGTGAGAATTAGGCTAGTGCACAAATAACCTTGACTGGAGCCAGGGTCAAGGGCAGGACTTAGGGAGGATCAAGGATATGAGACAAGGAGGAATCTGCCTTGACATCAAGGTTCCAGTCTTGCAGTTGCTTTGGTCTCCAATTTTCTCCAGTCTGGTTTTTCAGAACCTGAGGGTCTCATACTCCCTTGGGTCCCAGGGCCTCTGGCCATTGGCTGTTGTCTGGAGCTTGGCCGATGTCTGTTTTGCTTTGTCTCTTGCCTGAGTCATCTAATACCACAGTAATGCTGTCTATAAAACCAGCCCAGGATTCATGGCCTTAAAACAATAAGCATTGGGGACCAGCAATTAGCGTAATGGCTATGTTGCTGGACTCCCATGTAGTCAACTGTGGCTTAAACTCATGCTGGGCACGTGTGCATCTGCACCCAAGATCCCGAGAGGAGAATGGAGGAGAAGGGGATTGCGGTGTGGCCATCCCTCCGGGGGTTGATTTCTCACTTTCCGTCTCTCTGTCTCTCTCTCTCTTCCTGGTGAGCGCACGCACCCTATAGGAAAAAACCTCTACAAAAAAAAACAAAGAAAAAACCCCCCAAAAAACAATAAGCATTTATGTAGCTTGCTGTGGGATGGTGAGCGAGGCTGGACTCAGCTGGGAGGGTTTCTGCTCATGGCTGGGTTCTTTCACATTTGTGGGGAAGTTGACTTGCCGGTGACTGATCTAGGGTGGCCTCAACTGGAAGGCTTGGGTGCCTGGATGAATGGGAGGATCCACTGTCTATTGGGGTTCAACAGGTTAGCCCAGATGTGTTCTTACGGCATGGCATGGCAGAGGTGCATGGCTGACAAGCCCAATTGTGCAAAGAATGGAAACACACAGGTACTTCTCAAGGTTCTGTTTGGAAACATGTTTGCTAACATTTCACTGGACAAAGCAAATTACATGGCTAAGTCAAGATTCAGAGTGAGCAAGACTTCAAAATTGTAGGGTAAGGGGCGTAAATCAGTGAAGCCATTAACCAGAGCTGTCAGCTCGGTCTGCCTCCACATCTCTGCTTCTGGGGTCTTTGGATCTGCTGCCCATTCTACTTCCCACCATCTTGGTCTTCTGAGGAGGCTGCTTCTCTGGCTCCCAACGCATGCTTAGAGAACTTTCTGCTGCCCATTGTCCCTCAGCCCATGTGCCAGAGGAACAACAAGCTTGGTCTCATGCCCAGGTGGGCCTTTGGATATTCCCATCCAAGGTGGACTTGCCTTTCCAAGGACAATGATGAACTTGTCTGCTGCTGCCACAGTCCAAGAAGCAGTGACCGCTAAACACTCTTTAGCTGAAAACTCCTGAACCTGCAGGCAGTCGCCAACTGCTGTTCACTTCCAAGTCTTCACTTCCTGTGGGCATATGTGAGGGGGAAGCCAGGGAGGTCCTCTGTGGCCTTGCTCCTGTATCCATACCACCCTGGGCACCGCCCTCCAAACTGCTCCCTCCAGGTGCATGCTTCGCAGGCCAATCCCCAAGACCTCATAATGTGACTGTTTTTGGAGATAGGTTACTTAAGGAGGTAATTGAGTTAAAACTAGGTCATTAGGATGGGCCATAATCCAATAAAAGGGTCTGTGTGAAAAGAAGAAATTGGGACACAGGTAAGAGGGAAGACCATGCAAAGACATAGGGAGGAGATGGCCATCCACGAGCCACACAGAGCAGCCTTCGGAGAGACCAGCGCTGCCGACGTGCTGGTCTCAGCTGTGCTTTCTCCAGGGCTGTGGAGAACAGGGGCTGCTGTTCGGGCCACCCAGTCTGTGGCACTTTGTCATGGCAGCCTAGCAAGCTAACAGGGAGGGAGAGGCCCAGTCTTGGGAGTTTGACTCCAGGCATAAGGGCCCTTGTAGACTGCCCTCCCTACAGTAATGCAGTTCCAGACCCCGAGAGAGGAGCACTTGGGGGAGACGCCAGTGGTGGGAAACCACCCCTGTTTCCATTTTGAAAACCCAGTCTGTCCTAACCTCCCTTTTTGATGAGCCCTGGTCAGAGCTCAATGACTAGGGGACGGATCCCAGCTCTTGATCACTGCCTCTCCAGACAAGGCTAAGGCTCTCTCAGCCCTGGCACCTCTGCCCTCCACTGCCTGGCCCTGCACCCCCTTCTGAACCTCCCCTCCTCATTTCTGGTTCAGGCAGCTCTTCACTTCCTGGCCTGGGATCCTTGGTCAGGAGATCAGAGAATTTAGGATGTCAAACCCTTTCTCTTTTTTGTGTATCACCCTTAACAATTTACACTATTTGATTTTTAGGAGAGGGAGAGAGAAAAAAATGAATGCCCATCTAATTTGAGAAGGGGAGAAAGTATGCTTCTTACAAGATAATAAATAAAGACTTATTTGAAATTCTGAAGCAAGTGAACAGCCTGGACCCAGTTGCTGAGTGTTGTGTTAAAGCAGGTTTGGATTCAAGGGTGAGCTGGCCCTGGAGCCCAGGCAGCCATGGCAGTGGCGGGTGGGGAGCCCCAGCTCTGCACCCGGGTGTCAGTTACCACTGTCTACTGAGCTCAAGGTCACATGCCACTTGGTCGGGCCCTGGGAGCACAGTTGCTTAAGGCAGACATACCTGCCCTGGTAGGGTACTCATGCTCTCGGTCGACACTGGGAAGTTCGTGCACTTCTGAGCCTCAGTTTCCCCGTCTTCCAAGTGAACAGTTTAGACTATGACTTCTAATTTCCTTTCCTGCTCTATCGTGCCGTAAGGGCTGACCTTCAGCTATGAGGTCATGAGGACCCAGAGCCTGTTAGTGGAGCTAAGAGTGGAAGGAGGGATGAATCCAGAAAAATCCCCGAGTGAACCCACAGATTGGTGATGGGGAAGAAGTCAATCAGAAGAAGCAAAAATGTCTGAGGCTTTTTACCTGAACATGTCAGGGACAAGGAAAAAAGAAATTGGAAAAGGGAAGAAGATAACACTGGCCCGAATTAAATGATTTCCTGGTGCTTATGCAGACAAATGGGTTAAAATTACATTTATTTTTAATTTATTTTTATTTAGATTTTGGCCATAGGGTGCATGTACTCGCCAAAGACAGAGAGAAAGGGAAAATGAGAAGTCACCCTCCAGAGGGATGGCCACACCACAGTCCCTCCTCCTCCACTCTCGTCTTGGCATGCACATGCACCCAGTGTGTTTTTCAAGCCTCTGGTCCAGAACTCAAACCACTCAGTGGGGCATGTGGGATCCAGCCACCTTAGCCTCCACACCACCTACTGACCCCATATATTGTTCTTTAAAGAGAGGGCCATCTACATTGCACAGTGACTAACCACTGTGCTTTGGGAGCTGCATCCCACATGGCCAGCCACAATGTGAATCCTGGCCTGGTGACTTGAAAAACACACAGGAGGGACCAGTAGTTAGTGGAATGGCTATGTCGTTGGACTCCCATGTAGTCGACTACGGTTCGAGTCCCGGACCCGGCGGCTTAAACTCATGCCAGGCATGTGTGCATGTGTGCCCAAGATCCCGAGAGGAGAATGGAGGAGAAGGGATTGCGGCATGGCCATCCCCCCTGGGGGATTTCTCGCTTTCTGTCTCTCTGTTTTTCTGGTGAGCACACACACCCTATAGCAAAACCTTTCCAAAAAAAAAACAAAACAAAAAACACAAGACATGTGTGTGCACTTGCCCAGAATACTGACGAGAAAGAAGGAATGGAAGATAAAAGGATTGTGCCCTCACCATGCCCTGTTCATGGGTGCTTTCTCTCTCTTACTCTTTTGTGAGTACATATGTTCTTTGGAAATAAAATAAATAAATAAAAATAATTTTTTAAAATGCCTCTCTCAGGACCAGCAGATGGTGTAATGATTATATCGCTGGACTCCCACATAGTTGACTGTGGTTCAAGTCCTGGACCCAGGTGCTTGTGCGTGCATGCCCAAAATCCCAAGAGGAGAATGGAAGAGAAAGGATTTGCGGTGTGGTCAGTCTCCCTGGGGGGTGATTTTTCACTTTCTGCCTCTCGGTCTTTCTTTCTGGCAAGCATGTGCATCCTATAGCAAAAATTTCTCTTAAAAAAAAGAGAGATAAAAAAAAAACACATTGAAAAAAGTGAGCAATCAAGTATATGAATTCGAAGGTGTGTGTGTGTGTGTGTGTGTGTAGGGTGGGGAAGATACCCAGTGACTCTCTATGTCTATGGATAAAAAGATCCTGAGGTCTTAGTAGGAGCTGAGCTGACTACTGAGAAGTGAGAACGGCTGTGAGAATGCCATGGCTGCGCGGGGTTACAAGGACAGTGAGAACTGCACATAGGGGGCTGTTCCCTGTTCCCTGTGTGCACCGGAGTCCACAGGGCTGCAGAGAAAAGTGAGAAACCAAGCCGCCAGGTCTGGGACTCGAACCACGGTTGGGCAGGTAGGAGTCCAGTGCCTTACCCACCATGCCACCTGCTGGCCCCCACATTGTCTTTCTTACCTGCACAATTTTTCATCTTCTAAGAGAACTGAGTGCTTGGTAACCCAATCAAACTGTAGGTGCCCACCATTTAGTCAGCTCAATCAATATGTTAGTACTCCCCACGTTCCAGACAAGTTAGGTGCCAAGGGTTCAGAGATAAATGAAGGGGGGTCCCTGTTTATGAAATTAGAATCGGTGTGGGTTGGGGAGGCCAATGTGAGATGACTCTACTGCAGGAAGCCTGTGACTTACAACTGCCAGAGCACAGTGCCGGGCGGCTGGCCCTGTGCATGGCGGTGAAGCACTGCTCAGGAGAGCCGGAGCCCACGTGGACCCCGCAGTGCACATCTTGGGCCTCGTCAGCCTAAAACACGCTGGGTATGTGTGTGAGTGGCCGAGATCTGACTGGCTGAGGACAGCAGAAGGAGGATCATGGTGTGACCAGACCCCACGGAGGGTGCTCTCTCCACCCCTCTCTCACGCATGTGTGCTTGACGAATGGAGAAAAAAACAAAGTGCTGGCGAGTAGTTCTGGTGGCTGAGCCCTGGGACGGCATCGCAGAGGAGGTGGCATGTGAGCTGGGTCCTACGTAAAATCCACATGTGAAAAGGTAAGTGAAACATAGGGGCTTTCAGAAGCATCATCTGTAGACTGTCAGGAGGAGAAGGCAGAAGGTAGAATGGGGAACAGAAAATATCCTAGGCCAAGGATGTGATCAAATTGGTAGGTGGCTTGGGCAGGGAGTGGAAAAAGGTCTTCTATCAAGACTCTGTCTCTACACTGCTCAGAATAGAGCAAGATGCTCTGATTTAATTCAAAACGAATGGAGCCCGGGGCCAGCAGATGACATGTTGATTAAGGTGCTGGACTCCCATATGGCAGACCACAGTTCGAGTCCCGGAACTGGCAGCTTGCTTTCCCTCTCTTTCTCTCTCTGGTGAGCACATGTGCCCTATAGCAAATTAAAATAATAATACATAAAATTAAATAAATAGTTCTTTAGAAAACAGAAACTAATGGGCCAAGGTGGGAGCGGCTACTGCTGGTGGAGGTGGGGTGTATTGGTGGGGGGAGGGGAGCCCAGCCAGAGCAGAGGCCAGGGAAGAGGCAGTTCAGGAGGTGGGAGGCTTCCCACAACAGCATCTCCAGAGGGTGAAGCAGGCCATGCGCAAAGGCGTAGAAAGCTGGGAGCCCGAGGGGCAGCGTGCTGATGAGCTGCTTGGGCAGTGAAGCAGGGAAAGGAGCGGATGGCAGCTGAAGAGGCACGTGGGGTCAGAGGAGGGGAGGCAGGCAGCGGCCTGGGAGCTCTTAGCTCCTACCTGCTGCCCCGCCTGAGGCCCGTGCTGGGAGTGAGGGGCCGCAGGGCTTGCCAGGATCTGTGCCTCTGGGTAGGGACCAGCTGCAGGCTCTGGGCAGGTGGGGAGTGATCAGACCCCAGCGCACAGCGCACAGCGCACAGACCAGAGCTGCTGCTCTTCCTTTTTCCCCCCAGACTTTTCGTTTGTTTAACTTTATTTCTTCCTGAGTGACAGAGATAAAGAGATGTAGCAGTCTGACAGGGTCTTCATGTCACAATCCACGCCCAGCTTCAGCTGGCCTACATGGCTGGCATGGGCATGCCAGAGAACTCAGGGAGGACTCCAAATGTGAACCTAGGACTTCCATGTGGGTTGGCCTTGCAGTGAGCCACGATTTGACTCCTGGTTTTTTTTTTTTTTTTTTTTTTTTTTTTTTTTTTTTTTTTTTTTTTGAGAGGTTTTTGCTATAGGGCGCCTGCGCTCACCAGACAGACAGAGAGAGACATAGAGACAGAAAGCGAGAAAGCACCCCCCAGGGGGGATGGTCACACCGCAATCCCTTCTCCTCCATTCTCCTCTTGGGATCTTGGGCATGTACGCACACGCGCCCGGCGTGAGTTGTAAGCCACCGGGTCCGGGACGCGAACCACGGTCGACTACGTGGGAGTCCAGCGACATAGCCATTATGCTAACTGCTGGTTCCCTTTTTTTCTTTTTTATTACTATTATTTTTTTAGAAAGATTTTTGCTATAGGGCATGTGCTCTTGCCAGAGAGCAGAGAGGCAGAAAGCAAGAAATCACCCCCCGCAGTGGGGATGGCCACGCTGCAATCCCTTCTCCTCTATTCTGTTCTTGGGATCTTAGGCACACACACACTTGTGCTCAGTGTGAGTTTCAAGCCTCCAGATTCAGGATTCAAACTGCAGTCAGCCATGTGGGAGTCCAGCAACGTAACCATTACACTAGCTAATAGTCCTGGTTTTTCTTTTTCTTTTTTCGGAGAGGTTTTTGCTATAGGGCACATGTGCTCGCCAGAAAAACAGAGAGAGACAGAAAACGAGAAATTGCCCCCCATGGGGATGGCCACGCCGCAATCCCTTCTCCTCTATTCTCCTCTCGGGATCTTAGGCACGCACGCACATGCACCTGGCGTGAGTTTAAGCCACGGAGTCCAGGACTCGAACCGTGGTCGACTACATGGGAGTCCAGCAACACAGTCATTACACCAACTGCTGGTCCCGTGATTTTTCATTTTTCAATTGTGCAGTAAAGAGCTCTTTGTTTTAGAACATAGAGGATTGTCCTCGTCCCCATCCACTCCTCTCTCCTCCTGACCTCCCTCTGTAGGTTCCGAGTTTTGCCTATCGAATTCCTACCAGCACAGCAATCCAGGACCAGACAAGGTGGTGCACTGACTGTGCAAACGCAGACCACTCACCTGGGAGTGTCGTGCCCCACACTGCATCGCTTCCCTTCTCTCGTCATGTTCTCTTGCATCCTCCCTGTCAATGCCCTTCCTTTCTTTCAACAAAAATGTATTAAGCATTTATTGCATTTGTACTAGGCTTTCTTCTGCACAGAGGCCTAGGGACCCTTCTCAAGAGGAAACACTCAGGCCCTGCTGCAGCTACGCTCAGCCTGGCCGAGACGGTCTTTGCAAGCCCTCCTGCATCCCCATAGGCCTGGCAGGATAGACCGCATCGGCCGCTCTGTCCCGCCCACTCCCAGACAGAGCGAGGGCATGCTGAGGGGGTTTGAGGTAGGGCCCTGGGGCTTGGGCAGCCTCCTTACACAAGCCTACTGTCTCCCCAGCCATAATGATCTCCCCATACCAATCTCTTTTCTCCCAACTTTCTTTTTCCTGGTCTGCTTTATTGTGATTCCCAGGCGTCTCTCACAGTTCAGAGAGAAAGCAGGAGGTTCACCTGGGAGAGTTATTAATAATAATAATGGCTAGCACTTACTGAGCAGTTATAAAAATGTCAGGCATTCTGTTACACAAATAACTTTAATCCTCACAATAACTCTGTAAGGTAGATATTATCTCCCTCATTTTTCAGACGAGTACCCTCGGGCTCAGAGAAGTTAACTGTACTTGCTGAAAGCCACACAGCGGCTAGGCAGCAGAACCCGGATGGTGCCGGCGGTAAGTCTGTGCTTGTGAACCCCACGTTACACTGACTCCATGCAGTCTTTGAATAAAGGCTCCGAGGTTGTCTCTTGCCTGGAACAAGAGACCAGATAGGCCCCTTGTCTTCAGCCCCATCTTCCCTCCCCACGAGGCCACCTTCAGTTCCAGCACTGTCCGCACCCTTAACACAGCAAGGTGTAGCTGCGTTACCCACACTGGGATGGGGTGGGGCACATTTCACCACCAGCTTTTCAGAGCGAGGCGAAGCGAAAGTAATTTGGCAGCAAAAAGGACAGAGCTCAGACACATAGAACACCCGAGGACAAGGGCAAGAGAGGGAGTCGGTTCCATTTTTCAATCCTGGTGACTTTATTGGCAGGACAAGGTAACCAAGCGTTGCCAAAGCTAGTTCATCAGCCTTCTGCACTCTCCTCTCTAGCAGGACCGAGGCTGCCATTCTGATCCAGGCTGGTTGGTGTCCTGGGGACAACTGCTGGTGCCTGTGACGAGTCCACGTCTGTGACCTTCTCTCCCCTCCTAAGTCTCCAGTTTCCTTCCTTGATCTACCAGAGACGACGATAACCACGATAGGAACAGCAATTGACCCAAGACCTACGATGCATTTTCACAGGCATCCTCTCATCTGGGGCATTGCACCTGCTCCACTGACGCAGTAAGACCCTGTTCCACTGCATGCTTTATGACCCAGAGACCCTCATCCAGAAATGCGGCTCTTGTCTCCTCGCATGGATTCAAATCTTCATCCGTCTCCTTAACTGGGTTTGAACCCCAAGACCTAGCTCTTTGCCCAGCTAGGTAGATGGTATAGTTATCAGGAGGAAGACAGGAATGTCCACGTTTCAGTTATGGAGAGACTGGGCTCTGAGCGGTTACATCCTGGGAGAGGTTACACAGCACTAAGGAAAGAAGCTGAGCTTCAAGCCAGAGCTCTCACTGCTACACGGGGCTGCCTTCTTTCCTAAGGGGCCTCGTGGGGTGATGAACTGGACCATGAAGCACAAGCCATGTTCTGGTGGTGCTGAGGGGCTTAGGAAAGGCGTGAAGATGGGACAGTGCATGGCAGTCAATCCTGCTGGAGGATAGGCAAGACAGGGGACATGGTGGAGAGGCTGGGACCCCACTTCTAGGGCCTTCTCTGCCATTCTGATGACTTTCAACCTTATCATAGGCATGGCTTAAGGGGACCCAGTGGAAAATGGAGGTGAGAAATGGGCTCATCTAAGCTGGGGTTTAAGGTGGGTGGGATTTCTGGAGGAAATAGCTGACATTTGTCTTTAGAGAATTAGAAAGAAGTATAATTTGCCTGAGGCTTCTTGGTCAACAGTGGGGGAGCACCAGAAGACTGTGTGTCTCAAGAGGCACTCAGGGCTAGCTCTGGAGAATGTGGTTCTCAACTGTGTCAGGGCAGTGGGCTTACAAACCATCTTGTGAGGACAGGGAAAGAGGGGGTTCCTGTCAACTGAAAAAGCAGGTATCAGGACTTTAGGATAAAGAGTTACGGATAGTCAGGAAAAATTGCTTTCAAGCCTTGGGACCCACAGGGGTAGGCTCCGATGGAAATGGTGAGAGGGTCCAGGGTTCTGATGGCAGTGCTGAGTGGGCTTTGTAGAAATTTAGGTGTCTTAGTCCATTATTGTGTTACTAACAGAAACGCTTGAGACCAACTGACACATAAATAAATAGAGGTTTATTTGACTCATGATTCTTGTGACTGGAAAGTCCAAAGGTATAAGGCTGACATCTGGTCATCCTACATAATTGACAGAAACAGAGAGATGGGCTAGTGTGTCCAGAGTGCAGCTCACTTTTATAATACCCTGCTCTCATGAGAACTAGAACTCACTAGTTCTTTCGTAAAACATCATTAATTCATTCATGAGCTGGCAAATCCATGATCCAACCACTTCCCACTGAGACCAAATTCGAAAACATGAACCTTTGGGGGACAAATCATTATCCAAACCATAGCATCAGGGAACTTGGAATCTGGTCTCCCATGATCTTCCAGGGGGGAGAGGTAGAGAGCTCTGTCTTTCAATACTAAGTCCCTTAAGGGCGGAAACTCAGCAGATACCAAGGTCCCAGCCCCTTGGAAGAAGATAGGGCTCAGTCTCCCAGGTCAGGGCTCTGCCTCTAGGGTCAGGCTTCAGTAAGACAATCACCACAAAGCAGGCAGGTTCTTTGTTGGGGGGCTGGAGGCAATTTGGACTCTCTCCAAAAGCTGACCCAGGTCTGCCTCCCCACCTTACCCCAAATCACTGGCCTCCTTGCTCAATGCATTCCAGCCACCCTGACTTGCTTTGCTTCCTTTCACTCTCCGTGCCCTTCCCTACACGAGATTCACGTAGTCTCCCCTGCCGGTACCTTTTCTCTAGTAACCCCGTCTTATTTGGACTACTGTAACAGAATATCACAAACTGGGTGGCTTATAAACAATAGAAATTTATTTCTTACAGTTTTGGAAGCTCACGAGTCCAAGATCAATGCACCGGCAGATTCCATACTGGGTGGAGGTGCTTTTTGGTTCATAGATAGCGGTCTTGTTGCTGTGTCCTCAGATGGTGGAGGGCGAAGGAGCTTTCTAGAGCCTCTTTCATAAGGGCACTAACCCCACTCATGAGAGTTCCACCCTCAGGACCAGCAGTTGATATAATGGCTATGTCGCTGGACTCCCATGTAGTTGACCACGGTTTGATTCCCAGACCCGGTGGCTTAAACTCACACTGGGTGCGTGTGCATGCATGCCCAAGATCCAGAGAGGAGAATGGAGGAGAAAGGATTGCAGAGTGGCCATCCACCCCGGGGGGGGGGGTGATTTCTCGCTTTCTGTCTCTCTGTCTCTGTCTTTCTGGCTAGCGCACGTGCCCTATAGCAAAAAACCTCTCCAATAATAATAATAATAATAATAATAATAATAATAAAGAGTTCCACCCTCGTGACCTAGTTACCTCCCAAATGTTCCACCTCCCAATACCATCACATTGGGGGTTAGGGTTCCACATGTGAAATTTGGGGTGGACACAGATACTCTAATATTATAAATGTCGACTTGACTTCTGGCCCTTTAGGCCTTGCTTAAGTCTTGATCCATGTCCTCCTGGGAGACTTGGCCGATGCCCCAGCCTAGAGCCAGGCCCCTGCTTGGATCTCATCATTCCCTATACTTCTTTTTTTTTTTCTTCTTCTTCTTTTTTTTTTGTAGAGTTTTTTTTTTTTTTTTTTTTTTTTTTTTTTTTTTTTTTTTTTTTTTTTGGCTATAGGGTGTGTGTGCTCACCAGAAAGACAGAGAGAGACAGAGAGACAGAAAGCAAGAAATCACCCCCCAGGGGGGATGGCCACGCCACAATCCCTTCTCCTCCATTCTCCTCTCGGGATCTTGGGCACACAAGCACACACGCCCAGCATGAGTTTAAACCCCTGGGTCTGGGACGCGAACCGCGGTCGACTACATGGGAGTCCAGCAACATAGCCATCATGCTAACTGCTGGTCCCATTCCCTATACTTCTTTATCATAGTTTGGAATGTATAGACTCACACGTTTCACATCTGTCTCCTCCACTAGACTGTCAATTCTGAGGGCAGCCCCTGTTCACGGTTCCCTCACTGGTACCCCCCGTGCATGGCACATACCAGGAACAGAGTAAAGGCTGACTTCTCTGGAGCTAGCACTTCCTGTCATGAACCAAGCCAGACTCCAGAGTGCCTTGTGCCGTCATATTAGCTTCATATCTGTGAGTCCATGAGGCCAGGCCCAGGCATCACTGGGTGGGCAGGGCCACCACAGCACACGATGAAGTATGAAGAGCCGTGAGAGGATTCTGGAGCCACGTCAGGGCGTTCATTCTAGGAGCATTTACTCAATCATTTGAGAGACTGAGTCTTCTTAAGTGACTTTCTGCTGCAGTTGGCCTCCCAATGACCCAAATCTCTCTTTTTCTGCCAGTTTTCTCCTATAACATTATCTAGGAAAAACACTATGGAATTTTTTTTAATCATGTTTATTGTTAAGATTGCTTTTCTTAGGGTCAGGCTATGGCAGTAAAACACTGCTGAATAATCTGTGAGGCTGGTCACGTGGGAAGGTTCTGGGTTCTCATCTAGAGACCTCCCTGAGTATGCTGGGCACACACGTGCCCGTGATCCAGGGCTGGCTGCAGCTGGCAGTGGGTTATGGCATCAAGACATTCTTAACGCAATTTCTGTCTCTCTCACTCCTAGAAGAGATAAATCAATACAATTTTAAAAACAAGAAGAAAAGAAGAGAAAGAAAAAAAAGAAAGAGAAAGAAAGAAAGAAGGAAGGAAGGAAGGGAGAAAGAAAGAAGGAGAGAAAGGAAGAAAGAAGAAAGAAAGAGAAAGGAAGAAGCCCTCATTTCATTTGAGGCAATGAGCCATGAAGCATGAAGTAGGCAGGGCAAGTATGATCATTCCCATTTGACATGAGGGAAAGTGAGACTTGTATAGAAAGTGACCCGAGGCAGGAGAAAAAGCTAGAAAATGGAAGTGGGTAAGGGGCTGATGCAGCTGCCTATATGGCTATAGAAAAACTGATCAAGGCAGAAGATTCCCCACTCAAGGTAATGTAGGTGGGAGATTCCCAGTGGGGGGATGTCTAGCTGATTAAGCCACAGTTGATATTAGCCAATGAGATGAGTCAATGGGCCCAGCCACATGTGATAGAGCCAATGGGATGAAAGCAATCAGTGGCCCAGCCAGTCGTCAACTGACAGGACACTGGTTAAGGGATTATAAACCCCATGGAAAGTAAGTACCAGGGCCCTTGAGCCACTCTTTCTCAGGCCTGCTCTTACCTCTTGAGAGTATACTTTCACTTCTACTTAATTAAATACCTTTGCTTTCACTACTGGTGCATTTAATTCCATTCTTTGTCCAAAACCTGGATGTCCAAGAACCAGGACATCACTAAAGCCATCCCACAATGGTCCCAGGTCCCGAGAGACAGCAAGACTGTAACCCTAGCTTTCCAACCCTTAGGGCAGTGCCTTTCCCTTTGCCCATGATGCCATCACTGGAGGTGGCTGTCATTGGGACAGACTGCCCCCTTATCCTCAGGATCCCAGTTCAGTTTCTCCTCGAAGTCCAGGACAGTGTCGGCATTCCACAGAGTGGAAAAGCGAGGGCCAGGGTCAGGGTGCTCGCTTGAAATCATTTGTCCCCTCACATGAAACTAACAGCTCAGAGGCATTCCCTGTGTGCCAGACACAATGCTGGGCTGCCATTTTTGTAACTCCAAGCCTTCAACAATCCCGTGAGTTAGAGCTGATGCTGGACACCCACTTGCAGATGCAGAAAGCAAGCCCCGGAGAGCATAAGCGACTAGCCTAAGAGCACGCTATTACGCACACTAGGATTCAGGCCCCGCCTATGGACTCCGAAGCCACGAGCTTTCCGTGTTATCACACTGCTTCTCGCTGGAAAGCCGTGATTTCTGGGAAGAGCTTGGGGAAAGACGGAAGGCGTGCTGGGGCCTGGCTGTCCATTACCGGAGGCAGGAGTCAGCCGCACCTGGAAACGTGGTTCGGTCCTTCACCTTCTCACCTGGTCTGCCGTGAACTGAACCAGGGATTCTTGCTCAGTCTGTTACCCAACTCTTCTCTGTCTAGGGCAGGCTATACCCAGAGACCAGGAAGTTTATTTAGAAGCTTCAGGAGTGTTTTCCCCCAAAAGAGATACGAACACAAGATGGGGCGTTTGTCAAAGGTAAAAAACAGGAAGGAAGAACAAAGAGAAGTTGCGGGGGTCGGGGAGAGGAAACAGGAGTCAAGGGGAAGGTGGACGACAGGAAAAGACAGAATGACTCAGGAAGAGGGATGGGTGCCCTGGGGGAGGGGCTGGGAACAGGGCTGGATTGGCGAGCTGCAATTTGTGAAGTTTACAGATAAATCTTGGTCCTTTCAGCAAAGCTTATCTGTAATGGGCTCGGCTCGCTGAGGCCCCGTCTCCTGTAGACATAAATCATTTTCTAATTTATAACATGAATAATTGATTTTGCCTCTGTAGCCTCAACAATAAATCTCCCGATCACACATGCATAAGAAAATAATAATAATGAAAGCGATCAGGATATGCTGCCATCGATTAACTGTGAGAGGGGCCACTTGACTCGCAATTCATGTTTTAAGTATTCCAGGTGGCACCGTGCCCACAGGCCACTTCTGCCCCTTGCCCCTGGGCTCTGCTTGTCACAAGGGGGGAAGCAGGGCAGAGGGAGAGAGGGGAACCAAGTCTGGCGATGACTGGCCACAATTAGGGCCAATTAAAATGTTCCTTCAGTAGTTACCATGCATCTAAAAAGCAGCTATTTATTGAGCACCTCTTCTTTTTTTTTTGAGAGGTTTTTGCTATAGGGCGCGTGCGCTCGCCAGACAGACAGAGAGAGACAGAGAGACAGAAAGCGAGAAATCACCCCCCAGGGGGGATGGCCACGCCGCAATCCCTTCTCCTCTATTCTCCTCTCGGGATCTTGGGCACGCACGTACGCACACATGCCCAGCGTGAGTTTAAACCACCGGGTCCGGGACTCGAACCGCGGTCGGCTACATGGGAGTCCAGAGACATAGCCATTACGCTAACTGCTGGTCCCGAGCACCTCTTCTTTTAAAGAGAGAGATTTTTGCTATAGGACAAGTGTGCTCTCCAGAGAGACAGAGAGATACAGAGAGAGAGAGGAAGTGAGAAATCACCCCCCGGAGGGGGGATGGGCATATTGCAATCCCTTCCCTTTCATTCTCCCCTTGGGATTTGGGGCACACATACACATGTGCCTGGCATGAATTTCGAGCTGCCAGGTCCAGGATTTGAACCATGATTAACCACATTGGAGCCCAGCACCTTAACCACTATGCTGTCCCCCTATTGAGTATCTCTTACCTGGAAGGGCCTAGAGTGGGTGCTGTCCAGGGCAAAGCAAGACTTGGTATTTTGCTTCAAGTTGTTTATTATCCAGTTAAAGGCAAAGCTCAGAACCTATGACTGAGTGTTCAGAAGGGATTAAAGGGGAAAGAGGCTTTCTCTGGCCTTAAGCCAGGACCCTGGGGTGCCCCTGGCTTCTCTCCCTCCCCCACTGGGTCCTGCAGATTCTGTCTCCCCAAGGGTTCTGGAATCAGCCACTCTCTGTCCCGGCTGCAATCTGGCTTGGGTCTCCATTGTCTTTTTCTGGCATCATGGTGCCCTCCTCATCACTGCCCCACATCCCTCTCAACCTCCACATCTGTCCTTCTGTAGCCAGAGGGACCTTCATTTATTTATTTTAATTTGCTACAGGGCACGTGCACTCGCCAGAGAGAGACAGACAGAGACAGAGTGAGAAAGCACCCCCAGGTGCGATGGCCACACCACAATCCCTCCTCCTCCATTCTCCCCTTGGCATTTTGTGTGCACATACGCACGTGTGCCTGATGCGTTTGCAAGCTGCTGGCTCTGGGACTCAATCCGTGTAGCTGGCCATATGGGACCCAGCCTCTTTAGCCACCACATTAACTGGCTGGCCCAAGAGCGATCTTTGAAACAATAGGTGGGCTTTGCCACAGGCCAAGCCTCCCCCCGCCGCCCCCCCACACCCAGGTGAAAGCTCCCTGATAAGCTCTCCCACCACGTCGTCGGACGCTGTTCCTTCCCATCGCTCAGCGCGTCGGTGAGCTCCCTTCAGTAGTAGTTCTTTCTGTTGATGGTGAAGCTCGGGAGACCAGGATCGCCATCCTCTTTGCCACCGTTTCCTCAGGACCCACCACCGTCCCTGCCACATAGTCGGTGCTCAGTAATGCTTGTTGAATGAATGAATCTTGCTGCCTCCAGCCTCTTTACTTCCCTGGATCACCCAGTATGCAGCGATTTTTTTTTTTTAATACCCTGGGACCAGCAGATAGCATAACGCTTATATCACTGGACTCCTACACAGTTGACCATGGTTCAAGTCTTGGACCCAGCGGCTTAAAACTCACTCCGGGCACATGTGTGTGCATGCTGACAGGAGAATGGAGAACAAAGGATTGTGGTGTGGCCATCCCTTCCGTGGGGTGATTTCTCACTTTCTGTCTCTCTCTCTCTGTCTCTGACAAGTGCACACACCCTATAGCAAAAATCATTCTCTCTAAAAAAAGTGCCAGGGCCAGGTTATTTTTCTGCTCCAGAATTGTCACTTGCTGCCTGTGTGTCTACACGCAGTCCAAACCCCCTGGTCCAGCCCTGACTGCGGGAGTCTGCGCTGCTCAGCGCTCCCAGCCCATCCCCTGGGTCCTGGCAGTGGGCTCGCTGCTCACTTGCTGGAATCCCACTCACCTTTGAGACTCAGCTCTATCACACACTGACTTTCCTGCCTAAAACCAACCACTGGTTTCCCTTTGCTGTTAGGTGGAAAGGGAGGCATTGAAAAATCTTAAGAGGAAGAGTGACATGGCCAGATTGGGGTTGGGGTTCGTGTTTCTAAAGCTTCCTGGGGGATAGTCTGATCGGGAGGGCCCTGGGGTCAGGCCTTTCACTCTGAACATGACCCTAGCCCAGCACCCACATAGCCCTGGACCCAGGGCCTGCTTGGGCCTCCACAGTGATTCATCATCAGACTCAGAGACATACCCAACTGATGCCAAGGTTGCTGCTGCCTTATCCACTCAGTTATTCTCCTGATTCGGCCCCTGGGACTGTGGTTTCCTAGCTCCCTGGATCCTGGCCCAAATCCCAGGGTCTCCCTTACAATGGAACCTAAAAATAGAAGCAGCTTTTATCATGTAAGGGAAAGGCCAAGGACCCAGGCCAGGTTTAGACAGAAGTGGTCCCTGGAAGGCTCTCAGAGGAGCACGGGGACTGTCCCAGGAGGCTCTGGGTATGGGGGCAGGCTTTCTGGCAGGAGACAGGTGGCCCTCACGGCATCTGGGAAGGCCTGGCTTCTCATCCCTCACCTGCTCACAGTCTCTCTCCTCACCCTTTCCTGGCTTGGAACCCGTGCCTTGCTGGGTGCTCTGTCCTCACCCCAGGGAGGGCCTTTGTAGTCACCGCACCAACACAGAACCTCAGAGAGAGCTAAGGAGCCCACAGCGAGCCAGCGAGCGGGGGGAGGCCGGGGTGTGATGGAGGCAGGGCAGGACAGGGCAGGGCAGGTGCGAAGGCGTGACCTGGTTATCTGACGTGACCTGCCACCATCTTGAGCCCCACATTGCTCTCCAGGCTGACATTTTCCAAACACTTCTGCTCCCACCCTAGGGTCACTGAAAATGCATGGGCTTGTATGCCAAGGAGAGCTGCTTCATGCCCTGGGAAGGTTCCAGTCCTGACCCTGGGCTAGCTTCCTGAACCAATCGTGTTTGCAATGTTTTTAAGAGTAGGGCTTAAAAATAAAAACAAACATAGCCCCATATAATAAATCACACAATTGTTTATATCTTTTATTTATTTATCTGTTTATTATTATTATTATTTTGGAGGTTTCTGCTATAAGACACATGCACTTGCCAGAAAAACACAGAAAGAGAAAGTGAGAACTCACCCTCTCCTGGCTAGCCACGCTGCAATCCCTTCTCTATTCTCCTCTCAGGATTTTGGTCACACATGCACATGCTCTCAGAGTGAGTTTCAAGTCTCCAGGTCTGGGACTTGAACTGTTGGTAGGCCATGTGGGATTCCAGTGCCTTAACCACTATGCCACCTGCTGGCCCCTATTTGTTGTGTTTTTCAAGCCAGTACACCATGGTCAGCCATGTGGGAATCCAGCACCTTAACCACCACTTCACCTACTGGCCCAAACACACGAACCTTAAATATACAGCTCTATGAATTTTTACGTATGTGTGGGTCCGTGTAACCATCACCCAGGCCAAGATAATAGGACATGGCCAGGGTGCCACAGGGCTCCCTAGATCTCCTTCCCAGTCAGTGTCACCACCCACTCCACCCTGCCCCACCCCACCCCACCCAACATAGAGGAACCTATTTCTGATTTCTATCATTATAGATCAGATGGCTAAATATTTTTTTTGAGAGAGATTTTTGCTACGGGGTACATGCGCTTGCTGAAGAGACAGAGACGGAGAGATAGAAAGTGAGAAATCACTCCCAGGGGAATGGCCATGCTGCAACCCCTTCTCCATTCTCCTCTTGGGATTTTAGGCACATACCTGTGCGCTCTTGGTGTGAGTTTTAAGCCACTGGGTCCGGGACTTGGGCTGCAGTTGACTACGTGGTAGTCCAGTGACAACCATTATGCCATCTGTTGGTGCCCAGATGGCTGTATTTTTGAAATTTACATAAAATCATACGGTGTGTGGTCTTTGGTGCCTGGCTTCTTCCCGTTGCAGGGCTTTGTAAGGCCTCGATGAAATACTCCATCCATATCAAAGCACCAGTGCCGACCTGGCATGCGGAAGCTCCCCACGAATACACAAGCTGGCAAGGCTGCAGGGCCATTCCATGTCTTGCCAGCCGTGTGTCGTTAGAGCCTCAATCTACCCATCTATGAAAAGGGACAATAACTGCTACTTTATCAGGTTGTCACTGACATGAAATGAAATGAAGAAGCTATGGCCTCTGACAGGAAATGCCCACCTTGTGCCCGTCTAGCTATGGGCCTGAAGCCGAAGCCCAGACTTCGTTCTAGAGAGCAGGTACGTGGCTAGATTCCAGTGGTTTTCAAACTGCATTTCCTGGAGCCTCAGGATTCTGCAGTCATGAGTCAGAGGCTCAGGGGAAGGGGAGGAGAAAGCTGTGCAGGTGGGATTTGGGTTTCCTACCCCAAGTCAACCAGAGCAGTTCTGCTTTCATTTGTTTAATAAATTGAGGTGAGGTTGGGGGAGAAAGACGGAATCTGCAAAAAGAGTTCTGCTTCTAAAAACGGTTTGAAAACCATTATTTTGTTGCATAACCACAGAGTGTCGTCCAACACGCAGGCAGCTATCGCCTAACGCGGAGACGCACGAGCACACACTCCTGCTAATTGGGTGGAACTTCCTGAAAACCTCTCCAGACCAGTGTCCTGTTCTTGAGGGCAAGGACATCGGAAGATGCAACCAGAAATGAATGAAGCCTTTTTAATTGGCTTGGTTTTTTAAAATTTGTCTTAGGGCATGTGTGCTCCTTGGAGAGAGAGAGAGAGAGAGAGAGAGAGAGAGAGAGAGAGAGAGAGAGAGAGAGAGAAAGCACCTCCCAGAGGGGATGTCCATGCCACAATCCCTTCTCCTCCATTCTCTTGGGGTGTTTTGGGTACACACACACACTCAGTGTGTTTTTAAAGCCACTGGGTCCAGATCTTAAGCCACACAGTCAGCCATGAGAGATCTAGCTGCCTCAGCCACTGTGACACTGGCTGGCTACAAAGCCTTTTTTTTTTTTCCCTTTCCTTAACTTATTTTTGCTCAAGTTATAAATTGCTTTTTCAGGACACCTACATTTCTATTTATTTCATGAACTGTAATACAAGAATAGCATACAATTTTAAAAGAGAATCTTTCATGATTCTTTCAGTTTAATGTGGCAACTATGAAACCCATTCTTTTAAAAAGCCCATAGTGGGGCTGGCTCTATGGCCTGGTGGTTAAGGTCGCAAATCCCACACAGTTGAGTCCATGGTTTGAGTCCTAGATCCAGTAGCCTAAGAGATACTCCAGGCATATGTATGTGTGTGCCCCACAATCCCCACGAGATGGAGAAATGGAGGGGAAGGGATTGCAGAGTGATCATTTGCCATGGGGATTACTTTCTCTTTTCCCTCTCTTTGTCTCTCTTTGTCCTCTGTTTCTCTTTCTCTAGTGAGAACAAGTGCCCTTCTAGGAAAAGAAGAAGAAGAAGAAGAAGAAGAAGAAGAAGAAGAAGAAGAAGAAGCAGCAGCAGAAGCAGCAGCAGCAGCAGCAGCAGCTCATGGTGGGTATCTGTTGTTTCTGCTCACTGACCAAACATTTGCCCCTAGTCTGATACCACGACCTCATTTTTCCCCTGTGGAGTCACCCCACCACACTCTTGTTTCATGTGGGGTCAATCTGAGAATGCAGATATGACCAGATATGGCCAATCCAAGACAGAGGATATGGCGCCGGGTCACCTAGGGGATTTTATCCCCACGGCCATTGACGCTTGTTAGCAAAAGGCATCATCACCCCAGTCAGGCCCATGACAGTTCATCCGGGGTTTTTGTTGAAGCTAGTGGGAAAGCAAAGCTCTTTCTCCATTGGATTTGAAGACTGAGCTGCCAGGAGTCACCATGTTCACAAGGCCTGCTCGAGAGGGAAAACAAAAGGTACAGGAAAAGAGCCGAGCGAGTAAGAGAGACCAAGCACTGATCACATTGTTTCACCCCCAGATCCACCCGTGGCCAGACAAGCGCTAACTGTGGGTGTTTCAGTTACTGAGCCAGTAAAGTATTTTTTATTCCTATGCCAGCTAGAGTTGGATTTCCTCCACCTCCCACCAAAAAAGTCTTGCTTGATATATTGGGTCATCGGAAAAGTCATGACACGCTTTTGCACAGAAAAACATAGAAAAATACATCATGACTTTTCCGATGACCCAATATAAGTAGATCTAAACTTAATCATGTATTTCCATTCAAAGCTGTCACATTGAAAAGTAATACTTATTTCAACCTTTTTTTTTTTTTTTTTAGCTTCTCATTGAGACAACCCTTAGTACCATTTTAACAATAAAATCATCCCCTTATCACTGGGAGGGAGGAGAAGGTTATTCTGTTTGACCACTTAGTTTTGTTCATCAGACTTAACTCTGACCATTCCTAAAACTCGCTGAGAGGATGGAGACGTGCTGAGTGGGACACCCGCTGAGAGTGGGTTGTAGGCACACCTTTGATCGGTGTTATGCTTGGCAGTGTGAATGGGAGAAAATTAATTTGCATAGATGAATTGTAGTATGAAATATCAACCTCATTATCTTTGGTTATACTTCAAAAATAATAACAGCACTTGTTCCCCTGGCCTCTTCTGCTCGGAGAACCATATGGACTTCATGTCCCCCTGGTCTTGACAGGAGGACTCATATTCCCATTCCATAAGTGAGAAAAGAAAGATAAACTCAAGTTCTGCATAAGGCTCTTTGTGTGACGCTACATGTATGTTAGGGTCTAGAATACTAAATGGAATCACTGGACAAAGAGAGCAATGAGGAAGCAGGGCCCGGAAGTGGATCTTGGGACTTGGGCGGAGTCAGGTGGGGCCAACAGGAAGCAAGCTGGGAAGAGTGGGAGGGAAGGATCAAGCAAAGAGAGTTGCCCACCAGGAGTAGGCTGAGGCCTGGTAATGGCAGGCGACCTTAGCAGAGGGGTCAGACCTGGTTCTGCCAGCATCCCCTCCTCCAGTTGGCAGGGGTGTGAATTAGCCCCAGGTGCATCGTGCCCCTCACAGGGTTCTTGCAGTGAGTGCATGGACTGAGGGGCAAGCCGGGAGGGTCTCCAGGGCTCCTGGCTTGCAAGTTCTGTCTAAGATGAGGTTCTGTACCTTACAGAGAGGTTTATCACGTCCAGGCAATTTAATCCTCCAAAGCAGTTGGGCAGACCCTAGAGATAATAAAGAAAGAAGGTAACAGAGTGGATCTGCAAAGCCTTTAATACACAGTATTAAAGGGTAATGGGAAAATCGATGGGACTATACAACAGGGTCACCCCAACTGCCAGCACTGCTGTCATTCATGGGACATTGGTGCTCCAGCCACCACAAGGCCGCTGAGCAGGGCTCTAGCATGGAATACCAGCCTAAGGTCTTCAGAGCTCAAGTGGCTTCATGGACGCTCAGACTTCCTACTTGGGTCGGAATGCCAGGGATGGCTACTTCCTCTCCCGTGGGCACATCCTGCTCTCCTCTCCTTGGCTAAGAGACTTAATAATAGCTACCACTTATCGATCACTTCCTATGGGCCAGACTCTTGACTAAGAGCTTTCCAAACTGTTGCATTTAATCCTTGCAACAACTCTATAAATTAGCTACTGTTACCGTAGTTTCCATTTCCCGTGTAAGTAAAGCGAGGCTTAGGAGGTCACGTGTGCCCTGGACCACTGGCTAGGAGAGGGGGTGGACAGGTTAGCACAGACCATTGGCTGTGGGAAAGCTGAAAAGCTCTCACAGAATATTTGGCCTGACCCCACAGGACAGAGAAGTGACTTGCCTGGGATCACATAGCTGGTCACTGAGAGTGTGGGGTTGTAAAGCAGGTGTCCTACCTTTCAGGGCTGTGTTCTTTGTCCCCATTATATCATCTGATCATTTCTATCCACGGAGCACACATTCTGCTGGCTTTGGACTTGAGAGTCATTCATTGTAATTAGAGGGATGGTCATTTAGGAATTGTTTCAATTCAATGCAAAGTTACTAAAGCCACTCACTGAGTGGTGGGGGTGTAGACGAAAAGAGCAAGGTCTGGTGATTGCTCTCAGACACCTACAGCATCTGGCTGGGGAGAGGAAAACGCGCAGACTGGAACAACCTTAGAATAATTCTAAGACAACAAATAAATAAATGTGAGAGTGTGTGATGCCAACCGTGTACACTGAACATCAGGGAATTAAAAGTAAGGAAGGCAGGCTCAGATAGAGAAAGCTTGTGGAGACAAAGAGTTTGGAATTGAGCTATTAAAGAAACAAAGGTTGGGATTCGACAAAGTGAGAGTGGGGCCTTGTTTGATGGCGGAAACTGAAAAAACCAAGGCCTGGTGGCAGGAAAGAGCATAGCGTGCTAGTCATCCTCACAGGAAAGGAGAACTCATACTGCAGAAGCAGGGAGACACAGGGTGGGTGGCAGGGGACTTCAGGCTCAGCGTGGATGGCCATGCTGGGGAACACAGTTTGACACAGCGGGTTTGAAAGCTGTGACTGACGAGAGCTATCCCAGGGTACCGGAGGACTCGAGTCTAGCTAGGAGGGTAATGAGGGAATCTTCCAGGCATGAAATAGTGGTGGCCCTGGAGGCTGCTGTAGAACCCAAAAACCATCAAGGGATGAAGCCCAGGGAGGCTGCAGTGAAGGCGTCACTGGGAAGCTGTGCAAGGGCAGGAGGGAGGCATCAAATGGCATCTGCATGTTCCAGGCCCGAGAGCCCAGGACACGGGGCAAGCTGGGTAGTTTGTGAGTTGAGAGTAGGGGTGTGAGGTAGAGAGGGGAGAGAGAGTTATTTAGGAGCAGGGACAGCAGGGCTATGCACAAGAAAGCTCAGGTGGGGACCAGCAGTTAGCGGAATGGCTATGTCGCTGGAGTCCCATGTAGTTGGTGGTTGGAGTCCCGGACCCGGTGGCTTAAACCCACGCCGGGCGCGTGTGTGTGCATGCCCAAGATCTTGAGAGAATGGAGGAGAAGGGATTGCAGTGTGGCCAACCCCCCTGGAGGGTGATGTCTCGCTTTCTGTCTCTCTGTCTCTCTCTTTCTAGCAAGCGCATGTGCCCTATAGCCAAAAAAAAAAAAAAAAAAAAAAAAAAGCCCAGGTGAAGGGAAACCATTGGGAAAACAGCCATTTTTCTCTTGAAGACTGTTTTCTTTTGAACTTTTTATGGAAAAAAAGGTGTCCCTAACAGTTAATGATGTGTACCAAACATCTCCTCTGCTGCAGTTCCTCCAGCGTGCTTGTTGGTGAGCAGCATGGAGGGGGCGAGGGTGTGGGCTGGGGAGACTGACAGCGCAGATCAGTCCCTGCTCTGCCCTGACCAGCCCGGAGTCCCAGCACGTCATTTAAGAGCGATCTCGCAGCACGGTCAGGGGATGAGATGACGGCATGTGGGGGGCTCACCTGGTTCCTCATGCACACACTCAGTAAATGTTAGTGACTGTTATTCCAAAGCCCAGCACGTGACTCGGGATCCCAGGAGGCCTGCCTTGTGGCGAGTGGTTAAAGGGACGGGCTCCCACATGGCCGACTGCACAGTTCAGTGCTGGACCCAGCGGCTTGAGAAGCATGCCGGAGCTGTGTGTGTGCACATCCAAAACCCCAAGAGGACAGAGAGGTGGAAGGGGGGCATTGAGGAGTGGCCGCGCGGGTTGGAGGGTGCTTTCTCCCTCTCCTCCGTGTCTCTTGGTGTCCCTGTCTCTCTCTGCTGGGCGCACATGCCCTCTGGCAAATTAAAAAAAAAAAAATCCCAAACCACCAAAATGATTCAGGATCTACACGGGGGGTTGTTGGGAAAAAACGTGGAGTTGGAGGGAGAGCTGTAGGATGGGGTTAGCCAGAGAGTCTGAGGCAGCAACTTGTCAACCTCACCCCAGTTTTTCCAACTGCCTCCTGCCTGGGTCTCCCAGGGGCTTATGGGAACTGTAATTCGGCCGGCTCTTTGTGAACCTGGACAGCAGAAGCATAGGGTGGGGACTGGGACTCTTTTTAATCAGCGCCACAGGAGATTCTAACGAAGCCTGAAAGCCACGTTTTGTTTGCTAACGCCAACGTCCTCGGCAGGATCTCCAGCCTCTAGCGTCACCACCAAGGTGCTGGGGAGCACGCCCCCTGTTGGCCAGTCCATTCGTCTCTTCGGGCTGAGTTTCCAGTTAATATGTTCTCTCCCAGCCCATGATCCTCCCAGAGAAATGAGCAAGGGAGAGAAGGAAAGGAAAACGGGAGAGGAGAGCAGCAGCAGGACAGAGAGGGAGACTGAGGAACCGAGAGGCCCCACGTGGGGGCGGTGGGCCGAGGGCCCGAGGGCAGGCTGCAAGCCGCTGGGGGGGGCAGAGCGGCTCCCTGCACGGCATGGTCGCGCCGGGTTATTAAACGGAAGAAGAATGAGCCTCTGTATCTCGGTGGAGCAGGGCAAGAGCCATCAGCAGACGTTATTAAAATCCTTTCCTCACCAGTGAAAGACACTTATCGCTCTTCATCAGCAGAGCTCTCCCTTTTTGTAAAGGAAAATCAACCTAACAGGTGGGAAGTGTCCTTTCACTCCTCCCGTGAGAGAGACCACGGCTACCTCCTGCCAGCCCCAAACCTGCGGGGAGCGCAGAGAACCCCTGGAGGGGCAGGTGCGGGACTCGGCCCTGTGTGCACAGGACACCCTGGTCTGCAGTAGAAGCGTCCGGGTGGCAGCGGCAGCAGCTGGAAGCCGTGGGCACCCGTGATGACTAACTGCTGCAGAGATGTCCCATCCTTAAACGAGACACGGTTGGGGCGCAGCGCTGCGGCGAGGCTGCAGGGGCAGGCCGGGTCTGAGCCGCAGCCTCCTTGCCAGTCCCTGCGGCAGCTCTCATCTCCATCCTCCCGTCCCACCAGAGCCATCTCGCCTGAGCGTGTCACCCCCTCGCTGACAAACGCGCAGGGATGGCCGGCTGCGGCAGGAATACAGCCGCGCCATTAGCCCAGCACTCCCGGCCCTTCCCAGACGGGCCCCGAACCGCCCTACCGCCTTCCCCCACTTCCCAGCCGGCTGTGGGGCGCAGCACAGCTTGCCTCCCCAGAGCCTCGCTGCCCGTGCACGCCTCCCTGCTTCTGCTCAAGGCGGTCACTCTGCCCGTAATGCCTGTCTTCCTCTTCTCTGCCAGGTGATCTGCTTAACAGCCCAGCTCCAATGTCCTCTCCTCGGGGAAGCCCTCCCTGACCTTTCCAGGCAGAACTAATTATTGCCTTCTCCAGGCTCCCAGGCAGGCCACTGTTCTGACAGCGACCACGCTGTATTCTAGCCAGCCCCAGGCCCTTGTTTTTATCTACCGTCTCCCCTCCTTACAGCCGGTCTGGAGGGAAGGGGGGAGGGCTACATCTTGGTCCTCTGCGGAACTAGGGAGTTCTTAACATTGTAGCAGGTCTGCGAGGCTTGCCGTCCTGGAGGCCCGCACACGCCTTATTTCTGTAATCCTCAGAACAGCCTTCCAGGGCGTTCAGCTCATTTTACAGATGAGGCAACCGAGGCTTGGAGAAGTGAAGGGGCCTGTCCAAGGACAGCCTAGTACGTGGCAGAGTGGGAATACGGACCAGGACAGTTTGAGTTCAGTAAAGGCGTGCTGACTGACTGAATGAAACCCTACCCTCGCCCCGCCCCCAGTGCCAGCCACCCCTCAGGTGGGCCAGCAGAAGGACCTGTGGGGGTGGTTAGCCCCAAGCCAGATGCCCCATCTCTGTGTGCTCAGGCTTTCTCTGCCTCCAGGACACACGCCCTTTGCTCTGAAGTCTGTTGTCCGTTTTCTCCTGGACAAAGTGAAGCCATCGAGGCAGTCCCTGCCTAGCCCTCTTCGGGCCACCGCCCTCCTCGGCCTGCTCTGCAGTCAGCACCCTTCCAGCATCCCAGTCCCCAGGTTCCTCTGGCCTCCGGCCAAACCGTGGGAAACCTACGCAGGTCAGCGTCTCTGTCTCCGCTCCAGGTTTCAGGGAACTCTGCAGGACACGCAGCTCCAGGCAGCAGTCAGAGCTCCTGCCATCGCCGAGGGGTTCAGAAGTAGCTCCTCTCTTCCTAAGGCCCAGTTTTCAGGACCAACTTCGATTTCCCCACCTTGAAGCTTCCTAAGAATATCAGCTGAAATTTTTTGTTTTTAGAGAGATTTTTTGGTATAGGGTGCATGTGCTCCTCAGAGACAGAGAGAGACAGAGACAGGAAGTGAGAAATCACCCCCGAGGGGGAACTGCCATGCCGCAATTCCTTCTCCTCCGTTCTCCTCTGGGGATTTTGGGCATGCATGCACATGCACCTGGAGTGAGTTTTAAGTCACTGGGTCTGGGACTCGAACTGCAGTTGACTACTTGGGAGTCCAATTATGTAGCCATTATTCCGTCTACTGGTCCCACAGCTGAGATTTTCTCCAGCTCTCCGGGCCTAACAGTCCCTAGTCAGGAGCCATGCCCCTGTGTAGAGACCCAGGACACAGCAAATGAACGACTTCCTGGAGAACGGCAAGAGCATTCCACAAACGCGTTCTCCAACCCAACACTTCCCATGTGAATAAATGTACCCATGCCATTCTTCTTGCTCTTCCTTTGGTTTGAGAAAGGATGGTATCCCTTGCCGTCTCTATTCTGCTCATCCCGTTGGGCAGCAGCTCTCCAGTCGCTCTGGTGCTCTGACCCCCGGAGCAGGCCAATGGGCACTGCTGAGTCCCCTCCACAGGCCCCATGGGCTCTAGCACACTGGAAGGCCCCTGCTCTAAAAGACCAACTGGATTCATTGAATTTCTACGTTCACTTCATAAAGGAGAGCTGAGGACTGGCAGTAGGGGAAACATTCAGGCCCTCCCAGTGGAACACGGTCTCTGTTGGGACAAATAACCCTGCGTCATTCACTGTCGGGCCCCGGAGCCCGGATCAGTGCCTACTGGCACAGAGTAGGAGTTCAGAAGCATTTGTTGGGTGAATGCATGGACGAATGACCACTGTGTCCAGTGTACTTTCTGTTCTTTGCAGACACGTTCATCTAATACCATTATCCTTCACCCCTTTTCCTCTAGGGACCTAGAGTAGGGTAGACCTCTATCCACCCTCCCTCACCAACACTGTCTCAGCTATTCTCATCGTCTCCATGAGCTCCAGGTTCACAGCACTCAGGAGCCCAAAGATCCCCTCATTCATTTCCATTACTGCAAGTCTTCAGCTCCTGTGGGGTGTTTAGTCTCTCCCCTCCCCCCACTCCCCAGGGGCTCATGCTCTGCCCTGTCTCTGCTCCACTCCCTACAAAACATGTAACAAAATAAGTCATTTCAGAGAAGGGCTTGGTCATCTCTTAGGACCCCTGCTTTCGAACCCCCCATCTCAGCGGCCTTTGGCTGTGAATGTCCCCTGCTCTTTTCTTTCTCTGGAGAAGGAGACTGCCTGAGAGGCTCGCAGATCCGCATCGCTACAAATACATGCTGACTAGCTTCAGCTGCTTGCCAACTCTTTTTTAAAAATGTGTATTTAAACAATTTTCTAAAGGGAAAAAAAAATCTCTTCACCTCCTCACACCAACCATTTACATAATTCAGTGACCTTCTATGAACCGTGCCATTGTATAAGCATCATTTTCCTGGGCAGAAATCAACTTATCCATCCTGTTTAATACTCTGCCTTGTTCACCTAGCATTTTTCCATGCACTTTCTCATGTATTGACAGAGCGCTCATATTTATCATTTGCAATGCTTATATAATATTCCTTCATCTTCATGTTCCATAGTTTGCTTAACCATTTCCCAATTGTGGAGTGTTTGGGTGTTTTCCAGAATTTTCTTATTACCAGCAGAGCAGCAATAAACATCTCTTTGTAAATAGCGTGCATTTCCTTCTCACTTATTTTCATAGTATTTATTCTCAGATGAGGGATTATTGGGTCAAAGGCTAGAAAACACTTTTATGGCTTTTGTTGTGAGACTGCTCTCCAGAAAGACTGGACCAATTTACGGTTCTCTAGTCTTTTTATTCAGGTTTGGTAGACGTCGAATGAATTCCCTCGGGGGTTGTTTGAAATCTGGGCCTGCCAGGGGCTTCCAGCCACCCTGTACTCCAAAGGTAATTCTACTAAGTCGCAGGTTCTGAGTTTCCTGTACTTCCTTCTATGTCTACATGTCTATTTTCATCCTGGCTCCCCTCCTCAGCTGATCTCTGAGGAAGAAGTGTCCGATTTCCTCAGCAAACCAGCCTCCCGGCCTGCACGCGCCACCTCGCTCCTGCCTCCTGTCTCTTCGAAACCATGTGCATCAGTTACTCCACCTTCACGTCAGCCCTCTCTCCCGCTCCACCTGCTCTTTCCCCTCCGCCTGCAAATACCCTCCAGTCTCCCTTTTCTCAAAAGCAATAAGCAATTTCTCCTTCTCTCCCTGAACTCCTCTCTTTTCCCATCACCATCCATCTTTCCGGAAGAATAGTCTTCATCTTGCCTTCTCGTCTTTCAGTTCCTTCTCAGCCCTCTGCTCTTGTTCGTTTATGACCAACCTCAACTAAAGCTCCACCTCCAGGCCACCAATTATGTTCTTAATTGCCTACACAGATAAGCCTTTATTAGTTATCATCCCTGTGACCTTGTCAGCTCTTCTGTCTGCATGGAAGCATCTTCCTGCCCCAGGTTCCACGTACACAATCTCCTTACAACTCTTGCTGTCCTGCCTGTATCGTAGCTCCATGAGGATCTGTTCTTGGGGGCCAGCAGGTGGTGGTGTGGTCAGGACACCGGACTCCCACATGGTGGACTGCAGTTTGAGTGCCGGACACAGAGGCTTGAAAATCATGCTAGGCATGTGTGCATGCATGCCCCCAAATCCCAGGAGTAGGGAAAGGGATTGCAGCATGGCCATCTCCCCTGGGGGGTGATTTCACACTTTCCTTCTCACTCTCTCTCTCTCTGTCTCTCTGGCAAGCACATATACCCTATGGAAAAACCTAAAAATGATAAATAAAAAATAGGAAAGAAGATTCTGTTCATAGGTCTTCTGTGAACGTCAAACAATCTCTCCGTCCCCTTGTGTAAGCAGCCAGAAGAAGTAGGTGGAGTCAATCCTACAGGCAGCACTGGTGGTGAGCTCTGACTGGCCTAACCCCCTTAGTAACCTATTCTTGCTGCCAAAGTGGTGGCTCAGGGAAAGCCAGTCCAGAGCAACCGGCATGTGCCAGTTACCTGTGACCCTGGACAATGCAATGAGAACAAAGCTCAAGACTTCTGCTTGGCAGTCGAGGGAACAGAGTTCTCTCTCTTCCTGGGTGTCAGTGATAAACACGCACGCATGGGTAGTTGCCGTTGTCTACCCTGATACAGCCTCGGAGAAATCCGGCATGAAAATGAAGCAAAGCACAGAACAGAGCAGAGCATAGAGAACTGAAGGATCAGGGATCCAGATCTCTGATTAACCCGTGCCTGACACCCACTCAACTGGATTTTCCAGTTAAATCAGCCAATAAATTTCTTGCACTATTAAAACCACAGCATGTGGGAATTTCTGCTCTGCAATTCAGCCATATAACCGTTAGCCTCTTCACTGTTCTCCCTTTTAGTCTATCTCACTGTTCTCTCTCAACCCAGTAGCTGCCAGGGCCACCTCGGTGCGGCTGATGCTCACCCCCAGCTAACACCTCTCTCCTCACCTTCAGCTCCAGCACAGCCAGCTTTTTCCTTAATGGCTGTACTTGGACGGCTTCCATCTCCACATCTTTTAACACCACACTGTCCACGATCACCACCCGAGGCAAACCCACCTCCCTTTCTCCTTCCCCAGTATCTGATTATTCAGTCGCCCGAAACTTCAGAGGTGCGTGTCTTTCTCTCCTTTAGACTCAGAGCTGGTCAGCTGGCTCAGCCTCACACCCTCGCCCCAGCTGCCTCCTGACCCCGTGACCTCTTCCTCAAATCGACCATCTTCCTGCTGGTCTCCTTGTCTCCTAGTTATCTTAGCTTCTGTGCACCCTACGCCACACGTTGATCAGAAACCTCTTCCTGAGACATCGAATCAATCAAATGTCTTCAACGATTTTGCAGTATGCTTCAGATTTAGTACAGACTTTTCATCCCAAAGTCCTCCTCTCCAAGGTCTTTCTGGGTTTATGATCCCGTTTCTTTCTCGCTGGTGCCCAAACTGCAGCTGAAGCGGAACTACTTCTTCCATACCTGGCTGCCAAGGAGACAGGCGCCACCTGGCCCAGCTTCTCCTTTCGTTTCCTCTGCTGAAGTCCTACTCGCCTGTGAAGACCCATCGCAAAACCACCTCTATAAAACACTCCAGCTTCCCCAAATAGGTACTACTCTTTATAAACCCCACAATGTGTCACTCTTGGGTTGTTCCTCAGAAGAGAGAGGCTGACTCTTACTTCTACATCCTTTAAGTACAAAATGCAGGGCTTTGAAAATAACAGGTGCTCAGTAACTACTCATTAACCAAGGGCCACAAGGCAACTCGTGCGGGAGAAGGAGTCTTACTCTCTGACCTGCACATTCACTGGACTCTGCGCGCTCTCTCTTTCTCTCTCTCCTCTTTTTCTCTCCCCTCTTTCTCTCCTCTTTCATTCTCTCCTCTCTCTCTCTCTCTCTCTCTCTCTCTCTCAATTGCCAGCTAGGGTTTTGTTATTAAGTCAACACATTTTATCTAGTGCTAACTATGTGCACATTGACATGACTCTGGGAGAAGCTAGTTTTGAATCCATACACCCTCAGGTGACTCAGAGTTGTGGCTCTTAGAGCTTTGTCCACTGGATGTTCCTGGAAGCCGAGGGCTGGTTTCCTCTTCTACAGTATCAATACTTAGGACAAACTTAGCTATCGAAAGCAGCAGGGAGAAAAAAAAAAAATCAATGAACCAAATGCCCACAGCTCTGAGTTCTGGGACTAGATCTTTTACTGACCTACTGTTTGACCTTGAACAAGCCTCTTAACCTCTCTGGGACTCTATTGCTTCTTTACCTGTGAAAGTTTAGTCAGCAACGCTTCTCAAAGTGTGATCCTCAGAATATTTGTATTAGAGGGAACCAGCAGTTAGCGTAATGGCTATGTCGCTGGACTCCTACGTAGTTGACTGTGGTTCGCGTCCTGGACCCGGTGGCTTAAAACTCACGCTGGGCGTGTGTGCGTGCATGCCCAAGATCCCGAGAGGAGAATGGAGGAGAAGGGATTGCGGCGTGACCATCCCCCCTGGGGGGTGATTTCTCATTTTCTGTCTCTCTGTCTCTCTCTGTCTGTCTGGCAAGCGCACGCGCCCTATAGCGAAAACTTCTCAAAAATAAAAAGAAAGAATATTTGTATTAGAATCACTTAATTGGCTTTGAAGAATGCAAATTTCCTGGACTCAAATCAGTGTTACTGAAAATGAATCTTTGGAGTCCAGGTCTGAAGTCCAACCAGACCCCCAGTTAAAAACTGAATTATTCCCACTCAAGGTAAACATCTCTAGAATTTGGGGCCAGCAGGTGGCATGGTGGTTTAGGTGCTGGATCCTACATGGCTGAATCTGTGGCGTAAGTCCCAGACCCAGAGGCTTGAAAAACTTTCTGGACGTGTGTGTGTGAGTGCATGTGTGCCTGCCCAAACTCCCAAGAGGAGAATGGAGGAGAAGGGACTGTAGTGTGGCCATCCCCACGCCCACCCGGGGGGGGAGGGGGGAGGCGGTGATTTCTCACTTTCCCTTTCTGTCTTTGTTTCTCTGTCTCTCTCTCCTTTGAGTGCATGCACCTATGGCAAAAATCTAAAAAGCAAAACTTCTAGAATGTTGTAATTATAAGGTTACTTCTAGGATGTGAGGTTACTGTATGACTTAATAATAATTTGAGTTATCTTGAAGTGACAAGTAGAATGGATGAGAGTGAACCAGAGGATCTTTGGCCCTACCAAAGTGTGTCTGCAGAGACGTTAGAGAGCTTCCATTCCGGGGCCCCAGGACCACGCTGGACCAGGGTGCTTGCCTGCTTGCTTGTCTCCTTTCTTGTCTCTCTCTTCCTCCCTCCCGCTCTCCCTTTCTTTTCTCTTTTTCTTCATTGTTCTCTCCCCCTTTTTCTGTCTTCCTCCCCTCCCTCCTTCCCTCCCTCCTTCCTTCCCTTCTCCCCTTTTTCTTCTCTACTTTTTTCTCTCCCTCCTTCCTTGGCCTTTTTCATTTTTCTTTTTTTATTCCTTCCAAAATTCCACAGGCACCTGGCTGAACAGATCAGTACCACGTTAGCGTACTTAACACGATTTTCTTATGCAAAGTCTTTCCAGCTCCCTCAATCAGAGGGGAACATTTCCTCAGAACTGTCGCAGCACTTTCAACGTCTCTGATGCCATTAATCGTACTAGGCCCTGTAGTACTTCTAGACTCACCTTACTGTATGCCCCGGAGGAAAGAGGCTACCTTTTCCACGTTCGCCTCGCCTTTCACAGCACCTGGCACGGTGCCTCGCATGTGTCGGTAAGCTTTTATATTTACGTAGTATATATTCATTGCAGAAGTCCCTTCACAAACATTAGTGACCACTAGACACCGAAGAAGTATTTTCTGAATGGATCAATGGCCAAATTCCTCTCTCTTCCTTACCATATTTCTGAGCTCACCTTGTCTCCTATTCAGGAGGTAGGATTTTTGCAGGGGCCAAAAACCAGACCTTGGAGTGGAAGGCCTGAATTTGAAGACTTGTTCTGTCTCTTAATAGCTGAGTGATCTTGGGCAAGTTGTTTAGCCTCTCCGAACCATGATTTTATCTGTAAAGCAGACAGGACAATATCTTCTGTTTAGAGTGGGTGATGATTAATTGCAATTACGTGGGAAAACATCTGGTGCATGACGGATTATTTAAAAATAGTCCTTAAATGGAGCTCTTCCCTCCCCCCAACCTTTGTTTCCATTGGAACGTCCCTTCAGGACAAAGCCTGGCTTTCTCGTCCTTTCTCTCCAGATTTGGATGCTGTGTCCTGGTGTGCTGCATACAAAGACGTGCGGAATACATTTCGTGGACTCTTAAAAAATAATCAATGTCGTAAGGTGAAACACATCTGGAAAACATTCAGACCAATAAATGGACCCAGGATTATTTGTGCGAGGTCCATACACTTAATTTAAACACATTTATGGGGAGAGAAGGGAATTTATTGATTCTCATCATTGGAAAATTCTAGGCTAGATCTGGCTTTGAGACAGGTGTATCCAGGGTTAGAGCCCTGACGATAGGATGCTGACTCTTTCTCTGGGTCCGGGTAGGCTGTGCCTCTGGGGCCTTCTTCTTGGGAGGGCGCTCTCCAGCTGGTGCGAAGGGTGGCTGCTGGTTTGTGAGTCAAAAGAGAGAGGTCCTTTCCATCTTTGTCCATGTGCAAATTTTAGGGAAGAATGCTCATCGGCCCTCCTTGGGTCCTACGCCCACACGTGCGGTAGTCAGTGGGATGAAGGGCACGAAACCACAGTTGGTTTGACCTGGTCACGTGTACCTGCTGTGGCCAATGGGGAAGCTGCAGTGCTGGACAGCCCCCCAGACCACAGGAATGAAGAGAGGTGTTCCTCCAAGAGAAGGGGCACCGGTAAAACCCAGTTGCTCAGGGCACAGGTAGAAAATAACACACCGTTTCCCATAATGTGCCCTATGCTTCAAATTGCCGACTTAATGTCATTAAAGGGTCCAGCTTCATTTACTCCTACTTATTCATTCAGTGTTCTGGGAAGAATGGAGCTATTTTGAGGGTCTCCTTAGTGGCAGAGTAAAGCAATGACAAAGTCACACGCAGGCTTCCTCTCACAGAGCTTCCAGTCCAAGAAGGGCTCGCTCTAGGGCCACGGTTCCCAATGTTCCTGCCACTGAACATGGTCTTCTGCTTCCAAGAGAGATTTCCAGAAGAGTCTGGTTACCGCAGTTAACTGGAAGGAGTGCCTCTTTATTCTGTTTTCCCCTGTGGAGCACAGCTGGCTTGTGGGCTGAACTGGCCACTCCTCGTACAGATCGTGGAATCCGACTCTCTGGTCACAGGACGTGTAAAGCAGCTCCTTTCAGGAGCTCGTGCACAGCTCTGGAGAATGGCACGAGGCACAGCCAGAGATGTGTGGTTGTTTTTGTTTTGTTTTGTACTTGTGACTTTAAAAAAATAATAATTATAGTAAGATACACATAATATAAATTTACCATTTTAACCATTTTTAAATGTATACTTTTATAATGCTAAGTATAGAATCAGTGGTTAAGATGGATGGATCCCAGGGACCAGCATTTGGCATAATGGCTATGTCGCTGGACTCCCATGTAGTTGACTGCGGTTTGAGTCCCAGATCCGGTGGCTTAAACTCATGCCGGGTGCATGTGCATGCGTGCCCAAGATCCCAAGAGGAGAATGGAGAAGGGATTGTGGCATGACCATCCTCCCCTGGGGGGTGATTTCTCACTTTCTATCTCTCTGTCTCTCTCTGTCTTTCTGGAGAGCACACGTGCCCTATAGCAAAAACCTCTCAAAAAAAAAAAAAAAAAAAAAAAAAAGAAAAGAAAAAAGAAAGAAAGAAATAAAGAAAGATAGATGGATCCCATGTGGCCGAGCCCTGGACTCAGCAGCATGAAAAACATACTGGGTGCGTGTACACACATGCCCAAAATCTCAAGAGAAGAATGGAGAAGAGATTGCAGCATGGGCCTCTCCCCTGTGGGGTGCTTTCTCGCTTTCCTTCTCTGTATCTCTCCAGCAAGTGCACATGCCCTATGGCAAGAAGAAAAATTAAGCATATTCACATTGTTGCTCAACTAAGCTCCAGAATCTTTCTATCTTGTAAACTGAAACTGTACTCATTAAAGAACAACTGCCCTTTCCTTCCCTACCCCCGCTTTGGCATGTTCACTCTGCCTCTGAGACTCTGAGCCCTCTGGGAATCTTGTAGAAGTGGAATCATACAGTATTTGTCTTTTTGCAACTGGCTCATTTCACTTAGCGTAATATAATCAAGGTTCAGTTGTGTTCGAACATGTGTCAGGACTCCCTTCCTTCTTAGGGCTGAAAAGTCTTCGCCTGTAAGAATGAGCCGTGTTTCGTTTATCCATTTACACGTCCACTGGACACCTGGGTGTTTCCACCTTTTGGCTCTTGTGCACAATGCTGCTATGGGCATGACGGGCAAATCAGCGTTGATGAGCAGCGTCGACGATAGGAGCCTGTGTGTTCTAATCTCAGGTGGGGTAGGGCCCCAGGAGGGCCCCGAGCAGAAGCCTGGAGTTAGAACGGGCAGCATAAGGGCTCAGGGCGCCCGCTTCTGGGGCTGGCTGGAGGAGGAGGAAGGGACAGGTTGCTGGGCCGGGTGAGTGTCCATGTCTGAGCAGAGCATCCCGAGCCAAGGGAAGTGCCAGACTCGACAAAGTGCCATTTGTCCAGCCCGGCCCTGCTTTCACACTCAGCTGTCCAGCTGTAGGAACTCTTGTCAGGTCCGTGGAGGTGACTTCCAAACTGTAACCCCGTACAGGAGAGATCTTCAGGAGAGATCTTCACTCACACTTGAAGACCCACTTTGCTCTTCTGCGGAGCCTTCTACCAAAGCACTCGAGCAGCTGCCACCAGCCCCTCTCACCCCTCGCCAGGCTTCGCCTCCCTCCTTTGCCCTCTCTTTCCCAGTTTCTTCTTTTTGCCAGCCACGCCTGTATGGCACTTGCTAACTTACCTGTTTAGCTGTCGTTCAGAACAGAGTGAGGAGCCAGCCTCACCCAACTGCCCAGCTGTTCCTGGCACTGAAGAGACGGCTGCTCAGAACGCTTTATTTGAAGAGGGAAGGACGGTGACACTGATTGGACTGGGGGCCGCTCGGTGGCATCCAGCATGAATAGCCTGTTAGCCGGGGGCTGAGCCAAATCGAAGCAGAATGTCCGGGGGACTTTGAAATGGCTGCTGCAGACAAGGGAATTGCTTGTTGGAACCAGGCGGCCCAGGAGCGGGTTTGGCGGCGCGGTGGATCGATACCGCTCCTTCTAAGGAAACGAGCAGAATCAATGCCAGCGCCCCAGGTCTCTGAGCGGAGCTGAAAGCCACAGGACCCGTGGACGGAGGCTCTGCGCTGGTTGTGGAGCATACAGCAGCGTGTGCCTGCCTGGGAGACTCTTTATTGAACGACTCTATGTGGGCCGCCAGAGGCCCAGAGTGCGTGCACAGCCACAGAAGGACCTGCCGCGGAAGGGCGGGACCCTGAGGTATGGAGTGGTGTCCGTGCCGTCACGCTCCGCCTCTGCCCACGGCGGACCTCGCACACCGCCACCCACACACCTGCTTGCTGAGCACAGATGCAGCCTCACGATGTTCGCACCGCCATGTCAGGCAGCCACTACCAAGCCACTAGGCCGCAGCAGCGTGAAGGCTTTTTGCCTTTCCCAATCTAATTCGATCTAACCTCATTTCAGTAGGACTCCCTTCTACGGTTTTCCAGGGTCTCTAATGACCTGACAAGAGTTTCTATGACTGGCCAACGAGGTGTGAAAGCAGGGCCGGGCTGGACAAATGGCCAGGCAGATCGAGTCTGGCACTTCCCTTGGCTCGGGATGCTCTGCTCAGACATGGACACTCACCCGGCCCAGCAACCTGTCCCTTCCTCGTCCTCCAGCCTGCCCCAGAAGAGGGCGCCCTGAGCCCTTACACTGCCCCTTCTACCTTGGGGCTTGCCTGTTTAGGATCCCCTTGGGACCCTACCTCACCTAGAGCTTCACGAGCCCATTTCACTGTGAACTAGCGCAAATGATTAAATCTCCACTTCAATTAAAATGCATCATGTTTCTACCACAGGACAGGTCCTGGGCTAGGGTTCGAGACGGTCCTGTCTTTCCTTAATCAGAACTGAAGTCTTCCTGTCTTCCCTCCGATCCTACATCTCCTCTGGACAGCACAGATTGAAGTCCTCTCCATGCATGTGGCAACGTTGCGGATGGCTCTGAGCCTTCCGCCTTCTGCCCCAGGCTTCCTTTTCCTAGAGGAAAGTGTCTAAGTGGTTCTGGCTCCTTCATACCGTGTTCGGTATTCAGAGCCCGCACTCTCTGGTTGGCCTCCAGTGGTCATCCCCCAGTTTATCGGCCTTCCTCTTAAGTTGCGCCCACACGCGGTACTTACCTGTGGTCTTACTGATTCAGAGTGCCGCCGGTGCACAGGGGCAGTTAGGTGAGTCTTGAAACGTGATGTCCACAAGGTGCCTTAGGATGTTTCTAGCCAGGGAGAAGTCCATGAAAGTGTGGCCATAACTTGTTTGGGGTGAATTATGCAATTTAAAACACTATCTTCTGGGGCCAGCAGGTGGTTAAGGTGTTGGGCTCCCACATAGCTGATCATGGTTTGAGCCCCAGACCTGGCACCTTGCTTTCTCACTTTCCCTTTCTCTCTCTCTCTCTCTCTCTCTGTCTCTGAATGGGAGTGCTCTATAGCAAATTGGGAAAAAAAATAATAATAAATGAAATGAAATGAGTAATTTTTTAAAATCTACCTTGAGAGAGGGGATGGCAGGGAAAGAAACAGACAGTCACCCCCAGTGGAATCTTCTCACTGCCTTCGAACCCCAGCTTGCGTAAGTCTAGATCACAGCTACGTGCCAACACAGTCAGAGAGACCTCCAGACTCGAACCCAGGCCCTTCTCGTGTGGGTTCAGCATCATGAGCGGTCGTGTTACTGCATCACCACCGCTGCTGGCTCAGATCATACCAATTCTTTCAAAGACCAAGTCTTGACTGAACGATTCTTTTTCAAGCCATAAAAGTGATTCCTAGAATTATAAAGGCTCAGAGTAACAAGGATCTGTTAAAGGCACAGTCGCCTACCTGATGGTTAACTGCCTGGCTACACCATTCCTAGCTAGAGACTGGGGTTCTTGAGCGTCTTCTCTAATGGGACCTTTGTGTTTTTGAAAGCAGGCCATTCTGTTTTGTGTTAAGGCAGCAGCTGTTATAGCAGCTCCTCAGTTCAAAATCCCTCCTTTTCAATTGACACCTGCCTTATGGAAATGCTGGTCAGTTTTCAGGATTAGGGAGCACTTCATCCATCAACCCAAGTCTAGGCGTAACCGAGGTAACGGGGTCATCGAGGTGGGGGATAAAGACAAATAAGTTCAGACTATTGTCTCCAAGGACCTCATCCCAGTGAAGACAACAAAAAGGGGACTAAAACAAACACTGTAGTCAAGATGTGGGCTGACTGTGATGGCAGTATAGAGGAAAAGGTAGTTACTGTCAATGAAGTGAGCAAAGGTGGCCTGATCTCGTGTCTCCAGAGCAGACAGTTCTCTCTCTCTCTTTCCATATTTCCTATAGAGCAATGGTTGCATCACTGCTGTGCCACTGCCTGGCCCCCAGAGTTCTCTTCTTAAAAACCAAATTGGGAGCCAGCTGGAGGTGGCGGTTAAGGCAGCTAGATCCCGCATGGCTGACTGCATGGCTTGAGTCTTGGACCCCACAGCTTGAAAAACATGCTGGGAGTGTGTGCATGCCTGCTCAAAATCCCGAGAGGAGGAAGGAATGGAGAACGGATTGCAGTGTGACCCAGGTGTCAGGGGGCGTTCTCACTTTTCCTCTCTCTTCCTCTCTCACTAGTAAGTGTACATGCCCTCTCACAAATTAAAGCACACAGAAAAAACACCACACACACACACACACACACACACACACACACACATACACAGTCAGATGACATTACTTACAATTCAAAAGCCTTCAAGGCTTCCCATCACACTCAGAAGGTCCTTGCAGTAGCATCCATGTGACTGACATCTGGCCACCTCTCATGGCCCACATGAACTCTCACACTTTCCCACCCTGACCACACTTACCTCCTTGCCCTCCCTTGAACATGCCAGGTTCCCATCTGAGGACTTTCCATTGGGTGTTCCCTCTTGGAAACCCGACTCCCAGGAGCCCCCCTAGAGCTCACTGCCTCACACCAGTCGTACCATTCTCCACTCAGTTGTCAGCTGTACAGAGAGACCTAACACGTACCAAATATTTGTGGAGTCAATGACTAAATCAGTCAACAGGTGACATGACCATCCAGTGTATATGCCTGTACTTTCTAGAAACAAGTCCAATTTTTGTGAATGAGCCAAAATAGTTTCTTACTTGAAATTCTGTGGTACACTCTGATTTCTCAAAGATTTGGGCTGTGGCTCTAAAATTTGAAAGCTTTTCAGCTGTCTGGGAGATTTTCTACCTAGACTTAGAGATCTAGACAAATTGCATGCACAGAGGATTCTTATCTAGCATAAGGTTACATTCACAAGTTGGCATAGAAAGGTGAAATTGACATATTACCAGAATCTTCCTTGAACTTCCTAGCATCATAATAGATTACCGAATCTGTGGTTGTGCACCCAAAAAATTAGTTTGCTTGCATTAGGAGCTCTGTGGTGTGAACAATGTGGATCTCTGAACACTTACATCACTCAGCCTGGTTAGGTGCTTTTCTCTAGGAGGCGTTTGGGAACGGAACCTGGGGGAGAGAACAGCAATTTTATGTCCTTTAGTGCAGGGGCCTGCAGATTAGGTGAGGAATCAGGCCACACAGTAGAGGTGAGCGGCAGAGGAGTGAGCGAAGCTGCATCTGTATTTACAGCCACTCCCCATTGTTCACGTTACCACCTGAGCTCTGCCTCCTGTCAGATCCGTGGCATTAGATTCTCACAGGAGCGCAGACCCTATTGTGAACCGCCATGCAAGGGAGCTAGGTTGGGTGCTTTCGTAAACCATTTCCCACTGCACCCCCACCCTCATTTATGGTTAAATTGCGATCAGTTGTCTTTCACAAGACCAATTCCTAGTACCAAAAATGTTGGGGATTGCTACCCTTGTGTATTTAAGTGGTTTTGAGTGTTGGCACGGGAACCAGACAGTCTAATTATGAATCCTGGCTCTGACTCTTACTTATTATATGATTAAAGGTAAGTTCCTCAACCTCTCTGTGCCTCAGTTTCTTCATCTGTAGAATGGGATATTAATAACACCTGCCTCAAAGGGTGATCCTGAGGATCAAATGTGTTAATGTGTATGAAATCCTTAGAATAGCAGTTGGCACATAGTTAAGTCTTTCCATCAACATTAGCAATGATTATTTTTCTATCTCCCATCTCATGTTCATACTGGGACATATGCTCAGTGGGTGGAAAGGCAGGGAGAATGTGCTAGACTATTTAAAGTGTAATTGCTGGCTCATTCGCTCTCACGCCCCTTCTCTCTGCTTTGCTCTCCCTCTGAATGCCGATAGCTGCATCTGTATGATGTGACCCTGCTGAGCATTGCTTAGGTGCTCTCCCTCTGCTGGAACGCCATGCGTCCTCATATTGATTATCATGCGATTTCAAGTTGGAACTCCTTTGTAAAGATGGGAAAGATGAGAAAAAAACAGAGGAGGGACATGTGACCTCCTTCTGTCACATGAGCGTTCTCACACTTTCCACAGTTACTTTAACCTTTTTCTTGACGGTCTCCTCCAGACATTCCTATTGAGTTGCTTTGGTTGTTTTCAGCTTTTCTTGCAGCACTGGCTTATCCCTGGTTTCAGCTTTCTGGACACTTTTCTTACAGATTCATGCTCTTCTCTTTATTTTAGTACCAAAAAAGTGAAAGTCAGGAAGAAAGGCAGCACTCTGCAGAAAATGCATGAAAAATAGCCATCCAGGTTCTGCTTTTTTTCTTCTTTTTAATGTGAAGAGCAGAAAAGAGAGAGGCCTGAGGAGCTGGCATGAGGAGAAAGGAGTATCTGCTGTTATATATGGCAGAAGCTGCCGTCCTTCCCGCGGTGATGAATTCCCTGGGGCCAGAGCTGCAGGAGGCACACAGGGCCTCCAGGAGCAGCCGGCCTAGGTGTGAGCTCACTGCCAGGGTGTGCAAGCAGGTGTGGCCACTTCTGGAAAGTTCAGTATGACAGCTGTCTGTTTTCCTTCTAAGCCTGGGACAGAATCCCCTGTTCCTAGGCTGCTATTGAGAGTAATGAGGGGATGGTTATGTAAGAGCTCCATAAATGCCGGATATTATTATTATCACCATCCTTTGACCCCATATTCCACTCAAATATTTACTGAGCACTTATATTCCAGGCTTGATGCAAAACACTGAGGATGAAGAGAGAAAGGGGAAGCAGAATCCTCTCTTAAGTAGCTCCTGTCTAGTGAGAAAGAGAGGCGCAAATATACAGCAGGCTAAAACCAGCGTCCTAGGTCATGTGCCCCAGAAGCAGTCCCAGGCAGTGATCCCAAGACGTACCAGCAGAGGAGTGAGAAGCTGAGACAGAGAAGGAAAGGTAACCAGAACCAGACGTGTGTTAATGAGTAGGTTACTCCAGCAGGCAGGTGGGTTCCAGTTTCACTGGGCATCTCTCAGAGGTAGTGTGCACGCCATCTCAGTGCCGGCCCCTCTGAGGCTGCAAACTTAGGGTTCCTGCCCACTAACATCCACCCTCTGGCTTGTCCTGAGCTCTGGCCAAACACCTGCTTGACCACAGTAGAAAGTCATGGGAGAGTAGGAAGCAGCAATACCAGGAGAGTGTGGGCAGAGCGCCGGGGTGTCTGTTCCATGCCCTTAGGGAAACAAGCACAGAGCATCACGGAAGCCCCTAAAAGGAGCTCCCACCTCAGCCTGGTTGAGTCCACGGAGTCTTTCTGGAAGAGGTGACAGCTGAGTAAGAGATATCTTACTCCAGAGCTGTCTAGTGATGGCACTGGCAGTGAGTTGCTGATGGTCTGGCCCCACTAATGATTTTAGATCACGTGTTCTGACTAGAGCTAATAAAACATCTCCTGGACCAACAGGTGGTATGATTGTTAAAGGTGCTGGATCCCACACAGCCTACTTCATGGTTCGAGTCCCTGACCAGCAACTTGAAAAACACACCAGGCACATGTGTGTGCATGCCCATAACCACAAGAGGAGAATGGAAGAGAAGGGATTGCAGCATGGCTATCATCCTTGGGGGATGATAAATCACTTTCCCTCTTTCTGTGTGTCTCTGTCTCTCTCTGGTGAGCACATGCCCCTGATGTGGGGGCTAAAACAAACAAACAATTAAATAAACAAAAGAAAATATCTACTCATCACCCCACCCATGGGGGCTGGGCAGTCGAGAGCAGGAATGAACTCCGATGCTCATCTGCTCATAGCGTGTCCTCTCCAAAACTGAGAAATGAGAAAGAACAGCAAGCAGCGAGCTTGCATTTGCTTTTTGTAAAGAAACTCAAAGACTTTCTGGATTTGCCCAAGACCCACCCAGGTTTTGGTCTGTTTGTGGATTAGGTGCTTCCTCAGAATGTCCTTCCCTAGAGCTGCCATCCCGCAGCCCTGGCCTGCCCCTAGATGCTCGCCGCGCTTACCCCTCCTTCATCAGCACCACCTCCCAATTAGACCAAGGATGTGGCAATCAGGCTGCCCAGAATTGCTCTCCCCACCTTCAGCTTGCCCTGAGCAGAGTTCAGATTGCACATTTCCCGACACTCAGAGAGGCCCATTAATATTTAGCATGTTACATTTCCAAAGCACTTTGCTAACACGGATTGATCTTCTCGGCACCCCCTGCGAGGCAGCTCCGTGCTGCAAACCCTACTGGGGACATGAGGCCCCGGGAAGATAAGATAGGCTAGGGCCTGGCTGCTGAGTGATGAGGCCAGATTAGCACCAGGGTCAATGACACCAGCTGTCTGAGCCTCCGGAAGACTTCAGAGTGGCCCCAGCTCCCTCTCCCCGCCCAGGATGTCCTGGAACAAGTCCAGCCCTCGGAAAGTTTAAATAGAATGGGCTTGTCATCTTTAAGATTAAATTGCTTACAAACCAATTTACCATTTATGGAGTGCTTATTATGTGCCAGAAGCCGGGCCCTTTACCTAGATCGTATCATTTAATTCTCACGGTCCTTGTCCACTGTCTGTGATGTCACTACTATTCTTTCACGTATCAGAAAACTGAGGCACAGAAAGATGAAGTAACTTGCTTAAAGTGGCCTAGCTAGTAATGAGTAGATCTGCCATTTAAACCCAAGCTCTTCAGCTTCAGAGATCTTTAACTATTATGAACCAGCCTCCATGGGTAGAGGGATGAGGTCAAGTGGAAGTATTCCTCACGGAGTTCTGCCTACTCCAGGCAATTCATCAAATGCTTTGCAAGATTATTTCTGGAGGTAAAGGAACCAGGTGGGGGTGGGGAGGATGTCTGCAAAAAGTGCTCTTGAGGAATGAGAATGTAAACTGAAGTTGTTGGTTAACGTCCTCTTATTTTCCTTTGATTCCCCAACCCCGGCCTTCACTAAAAGGACAGAACAAGGACCGGCTCCTCCAACAAGCCAGTGGGGGTCCACGTGCATACATGTCTCCCTGTGACAGTCACTCTGCTGGGCAGAGACACGCTGACACTCCTGGTGGGGAGCACTGTGACCAAGGCTTACGAGTGCTCGCTGGGGAGGGGCTGCGGGAGGAGGAGGCAGAGTCACTCTTTAGTCCAGGAAAGTTGGGGACATTTCACAGAGGTGACATGAGTTAGATTCTACCGGAAGTGACAGAAGGAGAGAAAGAGACGGCATGAGCAAAGGAAGGGAGGTGTGAAATACCATGGCAGAAAGGCCAGTAGATGGCGCAGTGGTTACTTCGCTGGACTCCCACGTGGCCAACAGCGATTCAAGTCCTGGATCTGGTGGCTTGTAAATCCCGCTGGGCACAAGGATGTGTGTGTGTGTTTGCCCCAAAATTCCAGGGGGAGAATGGAGGAGAAGGGATTGAGGTATGGCCATCCCCCAGAGGGTGATTTCTCACTTTCCTTCTCACTGTCTCTGTCTCTCTCTCTTTCCAGTGAGCGTGCATGCTCTAAAGCAAAAACATCCAAAAAGAAAAAGAAAGAAAGGATGGAAGGAAGGAAGGAAGGGAGGAAAGAAGGAAGGAAGGACGGACAAAGGAACATGGCAGGTTTGGAGACAGTTAGTTCTATCTGCCTGGAGTGGTGCTTCTTGTTTTCTTTAGTTGGGGGGAGGGGGTCACACTGGGGTCCTAGGGCTTGTGTGAGGGGTTGGTTTATAAATTCTAGGGTGTCCCTGAGAATGTAATTCTTTCTGACGTGTCTAGTCCAGTTCCCATTTTGGTGTTGTATCGGTGAATAGAAAGGGCACTTGCTGATCAAATGTTGAGCAAGTGTGGGCTTTACGTAAGGCACTGAGCTAGGTGCGGTTGAGAGGGGATCATGCTTTCTTGGGTGCTGTGGGGTCAGGACCAAGGGAAGGAAGTTTTAAAGACAAACCACTTTGTTTCTACCACTTCCCTGAGGGAAAGAAGTAGCAGCGACGCAGAGCTGGCTCCGGGCACAGCGGCAACGCGCTGCTCGAGAGAAGCTGGCTACAGTTCGAGGCCCCGGACCAGCTGGCCTGAAACACCAGGCACACGCATGCGTACCTAGGGTCGGAGGGGCTGGAGGCCTGGGAAAAGGGGACTGCTGTGGCCAGACCTGGGGACGGTCTCTTTTTCTCTCCCTCACTTGTGCATACTCTAGTATAAATCATGTGGAAAAAATGTATAAAAAGAATTAGCAACACAATTAAAAAAATCTGTTCCCACTCACATCTATTGTTTATGAGCAAAACTTTGAGAGTCATGCATACTCTCTCCGCTTTACCTTGTTAGCTTTGGACAGTTTTCCAGACCACTTCCTGTCCATCGTGTGGCTTGACAGTCACGAGTACCTGAGAGGTTGGTCTGGATGGGTCTTCACTTTATAGACAAGGAAACAGTTCTAGCGAATCATCTAAAGTTACATGCTTTAGGATAGTAGAAGTTTCGGGCCGCGGCCTCAACTTTGTTTCCTTATTCATACCAATTGCCTCCTGGCTCCGGCGGGGTACGCGTCAGGGCCTTGGATGCCGGCGGCCCTCGAGGACGATGAGGCTTCGGGCTGGCGGTGCACCCTGATGCAGCTGTGGAGGTGGTGGAGATCAGGGCATAGGTAAGGCCACGCTGGAACCAACGAGTCCATCTCCGAATGCCTGACTGGCTCGGCTGGACATGAGCTGTGGAGTCTGAGCGGACAGTTGTCAGACCATCAGTTATAGTTCTAAGGAGTCAAAGTGTTTCCTGACGATGCCGTCAGGATGAATGTGGGCGTAATATCTCCAAACCCTCCCTGCCGAGCGGGTGGTGTGCATTGGAGAGCTCACCAGACAAACCTTGAGATCTCGAGGTGGACAGGCAGGCGTGGCACAGGAGGGCTGCCCGTGAGGGCGCACCTGTGCACAGTGGGTGGGGCTCAGCTACCGCTCACGGGGGACAAGGCGCCCGATGCTGAGGACTCCCGGCCGAGATGGTCAGGGACATCAGCTGCTTCCCTACTCTTTTTTTTTTTTTTTTTTTTTTTTTTTTTTTTTTTTTGCTAGAGGGCACATGTGCTTGACAGAGAGAGAGACAGAGAGAGAAATGCTTTTTGGGGTGCTCTGGGGCCAGGACTGAGGGGCTGCATTCCGGGAAGGAAGCTTTAAAGATGAATCACTTCATTTCTCCCACTTTCCTACGGGAAAGAAGCAGCAGCAGTGCATGGCCAGCTCCATGGCCCCCTCCACCCCCACAGGGAATGGTCACACCATGGTCCCTTCTCTTCCATCCCTCCCTCCTGTTGGGATTTTGGGCTCTCACGCACATGTGTCTGCTGTGTTTCTCAGGCTGCCGGGTCTGGGACTTAAATGTGGGATCCGGATGCCTTAACCACCATGCCACTGGCTGGCCTGCTGCCACACCCTTTTTTAATTATAAAGAATTATTTATTTAATTTTATTTATTCATTCATTTACATTTGACAGAGAGAGACAGAGAGAAAGACTGACCAGAGAGCAACAGAGCAAGAGAAAGAGAGAGAGAGAGGGAAAGTGAGAAAGCAAGCTGCCAGGTCCAGGACTCCAACTGCAGTTGGCCACGTGGTAGTCCAGTGCCTTTAACCACCACGCCACCTGCCAGCCCCGCTGCCATAACCTTTTAAAGATGCTTCAATTCGAGTTGTGGCATTCTCTGGGTTCCTAAGCCAGGTTTTGGGGTCTGGAGCCATCGCTGCTTGTCCAAGTTCTCCACCCCGCTTTTCCCCATGAGTGAAATGGGGGCTATCCATGGGTGTCCTCAAAAATCTTCCCTTCCCTTGGGAACCAGCAGTTAGCGTAATAGCTATGTCGCTGGACTCCCATGTAGTCGACCGCGGTTTGCGTCTCGGACCCGGTGGCTTAAAACTCACGCCGGGCGCGTGTGCGTGCGTGCCCAAGATCCCGAGAGGAGAATGGAGGAGAAGGGATTGTGGCGTGACCATCCCTCCTGGGGGGTGATTTCTCGCTTTCTGTCTCTATGTCTCTCTCTGTCTGTCTGGCGAGCACATGCGCCCTATAGCGAAAAACCTCTCAAAAAAAAAAAAAAATCTTCCCTTCCCTCTAGCCCTCGAGTCATGTAGTTCCAGACAGTAGCACTTAGCAATGCTGGTCACGGGGGCAGAACCCAGTACCCCAACGCCCAGCAGAACGTGGATCCTCTGCGCTAACGAGCTGCAGTCACAAAGGAAGGAGTCCTCACGTTAGGAGGCACTCACGGGCCCACATGGCCGAGGGAGTGCTTAGCTAGCCCTTCTGTCCTCACAGCACCTTCTCCTCCACCTTCCACGCCACGACACGTTGGGAAGTGGTCCTGTACAAGCTTAGGAGGTGGCCCCTGGCAAGCTCAGGACTCTTCTCTGACCTAACCTTCTATGCACCTCTCTCCTCTTCTGTATGACTTGTTCGAACTGTCCATTTTGGTGGGAGACTGGAGATAATTAGGTGGTAATCATGAAGCAGCAGTAATATGGAGTCTTTCCGCCTGTTACCCCAGGACTCTGAAGGGTCACCCTATTGAAACAGGGAGCCCGTCACCCGAAGCGCTTGTAGTAGAGGCTGTTGACTACAGTGGTCGAGCGCCCGGATTCTGGAGAGGGGCTTGGTTCAGACCTCAGGTTTGTCTCTTATTAGCTGCAAAGCCTCGGGCTTGTTGCATAATGTCCCTGTGCCTCAGCCTCCTCCAGGGTAAACTGATGGTATTTATAGATCCGACCTGCTAGGGTGTGTGAGGACTGACTCAGACCAGGCATGTAAAGGTTTAGTACACTCCTGGCACACAGTAAGCACTTGCTTTGTTTTTAGAATTAATTAATTATTTATTTATTTTTGGAGAAGTTTTTGCTATAGGGTGTGTGCGCTCACCAGAAAGACAGAGAAAGACAGAGAGAGAAAAAAAGTGAGAAATCACCCCCCAGGGGGAATGGCCACACCACAATCCCTTCTCCTCCATTCTCCTCTCAGGATCTTGAGCACACACGCACATGCACTCGGCATGAGTTTAAGCCTCCGGGTCTGGGACTCGAACTGTGGTTGACTACATGGGAGTCCAGTGACATAGCCATTATGCCATCTGCTGGTACCTAGAATTATTTTTGTTTTAACTTTATTTGTTATTATTATTTTCCAATTTGATCAGAGAGGGGGGAAAGTGAGAAGACAAGCCACCAGGTCTGGGAACTGAACTGTTGTCGACCATGTGGGAGTCCAGCGTCTTTAACCACCATGCCACCTACTGGCCCCATTAAGCACTTATTAACTGTGAATGCTACTATTTATTAGGAGAGTAGGCAGGGCCAGTAGGTGGAGTGGTAGTTGGGGCCCTGGACTCCCACATGACCTACTGTGGCTCTTTCTTTCTTACTTTCCCCCTCTTTCTCTTTCTCCACCTCTCTCTGGTGAGCGCACATGCCCTGTAGCAAAAAAAAAAAAAAAAAAAATTAATTAAAAAAAATTCTTGAGAGAGAGAGAGAACAAACATTTCCTCCAGGGTGTTTCTTTCTCTTCCATAGGTTTTTGATCCCTGCCCCTGCCCCTCTTCCTGGCTTACACTTCTGACGCCAGCTATTCCAATATCCCCTCCTTCTTCTGACTGGGGTTACAAAAGAAAAACAGTTTGCCCATGAGCTATTTTATTTTATTTTGATATGGCTTACAGCAGCTTCTTAAACCAATATACCATAGTTCATCTCTATCCAAGAGCTGAGGGCTCTTTAAACCAGCCATTCCTTCTTCATTCTGTTAAAAAAAGAAAAAAAATCAAGGTCCTTTGGTTCCATGTTCCTTTATTGTATTTTGTAAGGCAGGAGAGCACACAGTGGATGCTATGTAAATGCGAAGTACTCTAACAATAGCAACTGAGACAGATGAGAAACTCAAGGAAGCAAAGTCACCGTTTTGAATTTAGCTTTTTATTGATGGGCTGAGTGATTTGGGAGAGACAATGTGGCTCCGAGGCTAAAGAGCCCACAGGGATTCCGAGGGCAAAGGTTTGAATCTCAGTCACAGCAGAAGCTCCGGTGACCCCAGACAAGCAGCTTCCTCCCCCTGGACCTCAAATTCTCCCCATGAATACTGGGCTCAGTGCCACAAAACCGCCTCCCAGCAACGCGAAACCAGGGCTCCATCTACGGTGGAGCAGACACCACACTGCAGAAGGGACATCAACTGAGGGGGGGTGGGGACTGAACCCAGTCAGCTCCATCCTTCTGTCCGTCCATCCGTCCGCATCCTGACGCTGGGCTGTGCACACCTGGAGGAACAGGCACTTTCTTCTGATTAGCACAAAAACACTACGTGGGCTGATAGAGGCCCTGTAGCAAGCAATAAGACAGTGACTGGGCACAGAGTTCAGCACCTAAATGGATAAATGCATTCCATGCAGCTACTGAACACCTACTGTGTGCCAGGGAGAATTCTGGGGGCGGAACGTATGGAGACAGAACCAGTGATCACCCTTGGACCCTCTTCTCCTCACCAGCACTGAACACCTACTGTGTGCCAGGGAGAATTCTGGGGGCGGAACGTATGGAGACAGAACCAGTGATCACCCTTGGACTCTCTTCTCCTCACCAGCACTGAACACCTACTGTGTGCCAGGGAGAATTCTGGGGGCAGAACGTATGGAGACAGAACCAGTGATCACCCTTGGACCCTCTTCTCCTCACCAGCACATCCTCCCCGTAGTCAAGTTAATCAGCAAGTCATATTGACTCAATCTGCAAAATGCAATGTCAGAGCCACCCACATCTCTCCACCCCCGGCCTGCACTGTTTCATGATTTGTCACCTAGACGACTCCAGCAGGTGGGCTCTCCCACGTACTCTGGTCCTCCAAACAAAAGCGAGAGCAATTGTATTAACATGGGAATCAGATAACGTTGCCTACTCATTTAAAGACTTTGGAGGCAGGCCAGTAGGTGGCCTGGAGGTTAAGGTGCTGGATCCCACATAACCAACCTCACGGTTCGTGTCCTGGACTCAGTGGCTTGTGAATCATGCTGGGTGAGTGTGCATGCATGCCCATGAGCCTGAGAGGAGAACGGAAGAAGGGGGATTGTGGCGTGGCCGTCCTCCTGGGAGGTGATCTCTCTCTGTCTCTGTCTCTCTCTTCATCTAGTGTCTGCATCCTATAGCTGTTATACCTGGTGGCTGTAGTACCCAGGGTCCTCACTATGGCCTCAAGACTGTGCATACCTGTCCATAATTACCTCCTCATGATCTCCAGATCAATCAGTTCTTACTCTCTCCACCCTAACAAATGACCATCCTGATCTCAAACAGCTTGGCTCTATGTGTGGTCTGATCCCTCCGGTCGGAACGCTTCTCTGGCTCTCTCCTTCACCATTGCTTTCTCATCCTTCGGGGTTCAGTGAGAAACTTAGCTCTTCAGAGAGGACTTCTGGGACCATCTTGTTAAAGCAGCATAGCCTCCTATCTTTACCACTATTCATCGCTGTGATGTTCCAGTGCACTGCAGCCCAAGCCGGTCTGAAAGTACACAGTTCTTGGTTTACTTTCTGCCAGAGTGTGAGTTCCATGACAGTAGGAGCCATGTTTATTTGTTCTCCACTGTATACCCCATTCACAGTTCAGCAGCTTGCTAAGTCTCTGCTGCATAGCACATCGCATCAATAGGTATTTGCTAAATGCACTTGATACAAAGAGTTCATCGAATAGGGGTGAGGCCCTTACAGTACAATGCAGAGATAAGTGGTATGACAAGGCCCGTGATGTGATGGTAAGCTGGTTCCCTGCCCCCAGCCCCCCTAAAGCCCTGATTTTCATTTATTGATTCCCATGGTGTAAGTACTTCCGTCACACTGATCTCAAACAACCAATGGTTTAAAAATTGACTTGTGGGGTTGGCAGGTGGCATAGTGGTTAAGGGTGTTGGGCTTCCATATGGCTGATCACAGTTCAAGTCCCAGACCTGGTGACTTGCTTTTTTGCTTTCTCTCTCTCTCTTTCTCTCACTTTCTCTCACTCTATCTCTCTCTGGTCAAATTAAAATAAATAAATAAAATAAAAATAAAGTTAAACAAAATATTTTTTAAAACAAATTGACTTGCAAAATTCCTGAATATTTAGCTGTTGGCTCTTCAAACTGGTCTGTGTTGGCACTAATGTATTGGGTCATTCACCGGAAAAGTCATGACATATTTTTTCATGCTTTTCTATGCAAAAGTGCATCATGACTTTTTCGACAATCCAGTATCACTGGAACTCAGTGCACGTGTCCAGGAAAGGGACATTCATTCACTTGGGGTGGGTGCTAGCAAAGACTTCCTGGAGGAGGTGACACTTGATCTGTATTTCGAAGAATGGATATGTTGGCTCAGATCTGATACCTCGAAACTGGCTAATGCTACCTTGTTCCTGGGAGCCCACATTCAGCTGTGCCTGGCTCCCCTGCTCAGCCCACTGATGCTTGCCTGGGGGTTATCGCCTGACCTGGCCCAGTCCTCAGAACACCTCTCTGGTGTTCAACTGGCTTCTAACAGAAGAGAATTAGGGAAGAAGTTTGTGAAGGGGGAGGATTTTTCAAGATAGAGAGACAGATGCAAAGGTGAGAGAGCGGGTGCGATATCACAGTTTGGGAAATCTAGATGATTATAGGTGGAAGAGGGGGATCAGTTCCTCACAGGCTTTGCTTTTTCTTTTTTTTTCTTTTTTTAGAGGTTTTCACTATAGGGCGCGTGCGCTAGCCAGACAGATAGAGAGAGACGTAGAGACAGAAAGCGAGAAATCACCCCCCAGGGGGGATGGTCACGCCGCAATCCCTTCTCCTCCATTCTCCTCTCGGGATCTTGGGCACACACGCACACGCACCCGGCGTGAGTTTTAAGCCACCGGGTCCGGGACGCGAACCGCAGTCGACTACGTGGGAGTCCAGCGACATAGCCATTACGCTAACTGCTGGTTCCTGAGGCTTTGCTTTTTCGACCGAGGAACAGAAACAGTTCTGGTAACTGGTATGTATACACACACACACACACACACACACACACATGATATGGGGTAGTTTGATTAATATCTGTCTATTCCAAGAGAATGCGGACTCCACCAGGACGGGGGGCCATTCTGCTGACGATTATTTTCTCAGTACCCAGCACTGGTACCCAGTAAGCAACAAAATACATTCTTGCTGAATGATTGCATCTCCTAGAGAAGTTTTTAACAATGCCCATGCCCACCTACCCCTCAATAAGATTTGACGTTAAGTCTTCCTCCTCTGGACCACCCGAACAGAATATCAATGAGGAAGGAGAGCAGTAAGACTGCCATTCCTATTTTGTATAAGCTAGCCAAAGTATTCACCCCCATTCCGTCTCCTAGACTCAGTCAAATGGAGCCTTTAAAGGATTTTACCGTAAATATCACTTGGTTAAATTTGTTCACATAAATGGGCCTGAGAGCTAGGACCCTATACAGTTCTGATATCAATAAGGAAGCCAGGCAGTAATCAGCTAAGAAATTATGTAGGTGGGAATTAAATCACTGTCAGTGGGTGGGTGAAGCGGAAACAGACTCAATACTCAGGAGACATCATCTATAAAGTTTGGTTAACTATTTGAATATGGGTAGAAGAGAAAGTGTGAGAGAGGGAATAACCCAGGATGAAGGGTAGAACGAGTACTAGTGGGTAGGGAGGAGGGTAGTAGTATTGCTAGTAGTCAACCCTCCTTAAACACCATTTCCCATCCACACAATCAAGGGGGGATCAAAAAAGTTCCAACGTGGGCCAGCAGGTGGCATAGTGGTTAAGGTGTTGGGCTCCCACGTGGCTGGGAGAAATCGGAGAAGGGATTGCAGCACAGCCATCCTCTCTGGGGGTGGAGTGGTGGGGTGGTGGTAATTTCTTGCATTCTGTCTGTTCTGTCTCTACTGCTAGTGCACACGCCCTACAGCAAAATTCTCAAAAAAAGAGTTGCATTGTGGCTGAAGTGTATCATGTAGTTAGGCGTACAATGGTTACATTTGTACTGAACATGTGTAGATATTTTTGCCCTTATTTCCTAAACAATATGGTGTAACTATTTACATAGCACCTGGATTGTATTAGGCATTATAACCTAGAGGTGACTTAAAGTATATAGGAGGACACATGTAAGTTATATTCAAGCACGAGACCATTTAATACAAGGGACGTGAGCATCCACAGATTTCATACCAAGCTACAACTGTACTATACATTTGAGATGGTATGAACAGGTCTTTAGGAAGTCGGGAATATAATGAGCTCAGGAAAAAAGGGGCTGGAGTCTCCCCTCTCCCAACCCAATACCAAGAACTCTGGACAGTAATAAAAGGGAAGGAAACTGCGGCCAGCAGGTGATGTTGATTAAGGACACTGGACTCCCACAAGGGTGACTGAAGTTTGAGTCCTGGACCTGGTGGCTTGCTTTCTCACGTTCTCTCTCTCTCTCTCTCTCTCTCTCTCTCCCTCCTTCTAGTCAAATTAAAATAAACAAATAACAATTAAATTTTAAAAAAGGGCAGGAAACTGAGTAGAATGGATTGTGAAAAAGAAGGAAAACCTGGATAGTCATAGGAAAGATGTGACGACGTCTAACAGCATCAGGTAACAGCGTCAGGTAACTACGGCTTGGGTAGGTAAGCTTGCAAATAAATCCAGTGGGTTTGGCAACAAGGACAATGAAGATCACGGGGAACTTTCCCTTGGGGGCAGAAGCTGCAGTGCAGAGTGGAGTGAACCCAAGTGAGGAAGAGGAGGCTTCGTAAATAGACGACCTGGTTTAAGAAACTTGGTTATGAAAAGAGAGCCGGCATGACTGAGTTGCCTGCGGAGAGACCTGGGCACATTTCTCTCTGACGGCGGGTTGAAAGCACCTGGGGGAGGGCGTGGTGGCGCCTGCCCTATGGAAAGCACCTGGGAAGCGTCAACATCTTAAGCCCCACGCCATTTTGCCAGCCCCTCCAGCCACGTGACGGGGACGCCGCCGGCGAGGCCGGACCTTCGGGAGACTACAACTCCCAGAAGGCCCCGCGCCGCCGCGGGGCGGAGCCGGGGCCTGGCGCGCGCCTCTGCGGCGCGAGCGGAAGAGCAGGAGTTCCGCGGAGGCGGTGGAAGCGGAGAGCGTCGGCGCCGGGTACGAGCGGTCCCCTGTCCCCGTCTCTCCTCTCGCGCCCCTTGCTGGGACTCTTTGCCCCACTTCTCCCCTCGCGGCCGGAGACTAGACTGCCTTTCCTCCGTTGTTGGTTACGGTATTTTCCCCTCACGTGACGTGAGAGGCCGGCCCCCGCCTGGGGCAGAGGTTACCGGGACGCTCCCGCCTCTGACCCCTGCGGGCCCTGGGTTGAGAGTGGCCTCTAAGGACCCTTTGCCCCCGCACGGCCTACGCGCCAGCCTGGGGCCCTCGCCCCGCAGTGCCCTGCGCGGGGACGTTACTTTCCCGAGTTTCAACAGGTACTGAGCGGGGTCCTTGGCGACCCCGGCCCCCTACCCCGGGCTTGTAGGCCACAGCGGCAGCCCCGGGGCCACCTTCGGGCTGCAGGCGATCTTCGGGCTGCGAGCCTCGGGGGTGGCCGCCCCGCTGCCCGGGAGCCCCGGGCTGTGGGCTGGGAGTGAGCCGTCTCTGACGGAGGATGCACTTCCTGCTTCACTCCGGCGGCCCTCGGACAGCCCCAAGTCCGAGGATTCGTTTTCTTTGCAGGCGTCGATCATAGTGATTGGCGTAAGGGAAGGGGAACAGAATTTGGAGTAGGGTGTCTTGGGAGGAGGCCCTGCTGTTTTGCAGTACCTGAGATCGTCTGTAGACCGTTCACCGCAGCCTCGATTGCCCTGTCTGAAAAATGGAGATAGCAGTCTTGGCCCTAGCCCGCTTTCCAGGGTAGTTGTGGGGTTCAGCACACGTGATAGACGCTTTGCCCTGTGAAGCAGGGTTGGAGTACAGCCTTACCATCCTCCCGCCGCCAGTCCAGGGCTGTTGTATTTTAAGACTGTTCGTGTCTTCATGAAGACTAGTGAGTTAATGGGTAGGAGGAAAGTGTCTTCGGAAGCTAAGGTGGACTGCATTACCGCTTGTCAGGTTCCTAGGGAAGAGGCATCCTTAGGGCCTTGCCACCTGTGGAGTCAATTTTAACCTTCATCTGGCTTTTCAGGCCCTCCAGCATTGAACCCTTCCCTCTCCCCAAGACGCAGAATTGTCCTGTTGCTCTGTTACAGCTTTTCTTCGTTACTACACAGGCACACGCATCTCCGAAAGCACACTTGTTCCTTAGATAGTCTGCCAAACTAACGCCTCTCTCCGGAAGGGCTTGGGTCTCTCTTCTGTTACAGACACAACTTTATGGTAAACCTTGTTCTGCTTCCAACAGTCCTGCCAACCTGTGTGTGAAATCGGGTTACTGCCCCGTCCTGGGGTGTGGGAAAGGAGTGTGTGTGTGTTTCCTCGCGGTAGAATTCAGGATGTAAGTAACCAGCCATCCCAGTCTGTTCTCTTTTCCTGCAGTTTAGTTCTGAGACGCTTAAGTGGGTTGCTTATTGTCTTAGTTACACACACACACACACACACGTGAGAATGGAGATTTTATAATAAATTTTGAAGGGGTACAGAGGTGTAGTGATTAATATTTTTAGCGTGTATTCTGAAATCATTGATTGAAAAGTACTTGACTATGAATCAGAAGCACAGCATAGCAGTATGTACACTAGTTCAGAGCCGAACAAATTGGAGTTCAAACCGTGGCGCTGTGACTTACTAGTTTTTGACTTTGGGCAGATTAGTAGACTTCTTTGAGCCTATTTACTATAGTAATTTCTAAAATGATGGTAATAACATTTACTTCACGAGGTCTGTAAGAATGAGATATGTCTATAAAAGGCTTAGTGTCTAGGGCCAGTAAGTTCTTGTAATTTTATTGCAATCGTAATTGATGACTATGCTGATAAAAAAAAATGATGATAATGACTTTAGGCATTTCTGAGATTCCATTTATTTGTAAAATAAATTATCCTTTATCAACAGACTTTAAAAAAATACTATAAACAGGAGTTCACAGATTGCTTTTGTGTGTGTTTTGTTTTGTTTTAGATTTTTTTGTAGGGCTCATGCACTCACCAGAGAGACAGAAAGACTTGAAAAGTGAGAAATTACTCCCTGAAGGGATAGCCGTGCCACTGTCCTTTTTCTTCTTTCCTCCTTCCTGTTAGGATTTTGAGTTTGTGTGCACATACGTGCCTATCCTTTTTTTTTTTTTTTTTGAGAGGTTTTTGCTATAGGGCGCGTGCGCTTGCCAGAAAGACCGAGACAGAAAGTGAGAAATCATCCCCCACGGGTCTTCCATTCTCTCGGGATCTTGTGCACACACGCACACGTACCCAGCGTGAGTTTAAGCCACCGGTCCGGGACTTGAACCGTGGTCAAATACGTGGGAGTCAAGCAGCATAGCCATTACACCAACTGCTGGTCCCCCTATCCTGTTTTTAAAGCTGCTGGGGCCAGGATTAAAACCACAGACTACCATATAGGTTCCAGTTCCTTCCTTTGATGAGCTATAGGGCTGGTCCTAGCAGTTGCATTTTATATAAAAATTATATTAGGTCTTTTTCATGTTTAGAGGTCCCTAAAATGCTATTTATGAAAAGGTTGTTGAGACCAGCTGACGGCATAGTGGACTCCCACATGGTCCAACGTGTTCCAGACCCGAGACTTGAAATATCATGCCCCACACCCAGGATCCCAGGAGGAGAATGGAGGAAAAGATTTTGTGGGTGGCTATCCCCTTTAGAGGGTGATTTCTCTCTTTCTTGGGGCCTGCAGGTGGCGTGGTGGTTAAGGGCGCTGGACTCCCTCATGGTGGACTGTGGTTTGAGTCCCTCTTAACTGTGTCTATTTCTCTTGCCAGTGCATGTACCCTTAGGTTAAAAAAAAAAAAAAAAGTGAAAAGGATGTTGGGATATACTGTTTCTATTGTTCTGGAGGTTCTAAGTGTTGCTTTGTATCTAGTTTATAGAAATCAGACTGATGCTTTATAAGCTATAGTAAGAATGTATTTTGATGCACATTGTAGTTTGTGGTGGGACAAAGATCTATTTTGGGTTGAGTTTCATAGAGGATTTTTTGTCTTCTTGCTTTTTGTTAAGCTAGACTATTTGACTTTTAAAATTTCAGTCTGGTGGATGGGGTCCAGGAGACATAGTGACTTCACTTTTAAAAGGTGGAAAATTGATGCTCATGATGACATCGGAGAGTCTGCAAGGAGTGAAAGTTTAGAGAAACCTGGGATCAGGACCACAGTTGGCACCCTATAGCAAAAAACCTCTCCAAAAAAAAAAGAGAAAAACATTATAGAGAAAAAATGATTTGTTGGTTAAGGCAAAGTCTTAGGGTTAAGTATTGAAAAATGGAGGCTAGTACTTGGCATTGTGGTTACAGTGCTGGACTCCCACGTGGCCAACCGCCAGTCGCAGACCACTCAAAAATCACGCCGTGTGCGTGTGTGCCCAAAAGAGGAGGGGATGAGCGTGACATCCTTCTTGGGTGTGATTTCTCACTTTCCTTCTGTCTCTCTCTCTCTGCATGCACCCTCGTACAAAAACCTTTAAAAAAAAAAGAATTAAGAAATGTATTTTTACTTCCTTCAGATGCCATGTTGACCACTGATGTTTGCAGATTCAGATGTTTTGAAAACATTTCCTTGATGCTCTTTTTCTGTGTGGTAGCCCCAGCTATGCGTTGCCAGCTTCATCCTTCCCTTTAGTCATGAATCAGCAAGGCAACTGTTTTTTCACAGCACATTTGTATACAAAGCTATGACGGTAATAGTCAAGCCCATTAAAATTTACTTTTTTTCCCTTAAACACGAAGTTTTTTTAAACAAGACACTTGATTTGAAGGAAAAACTATCTAGGATTCCTTTTTTATTTTTTCATTGAGAGTAATTTACCCCTACTTAAAGAGAGATTGCCCTACATGTAACAGCTATGTACAAAAAAGTTATCAAATTGTCCTTGGTTTTACAATGATAAATGACAAACATTAAAATTCTCCCGTCAAACAAGTTATGCAAGGATTTTTATTTTCTTTTTCTTTCTTTCTTTTTTTTTTTTTTTGTTAAAACAGAGCAAAATAACTTAGTGGAATATAGAGATAGGAGCTGAATGAGTATGCTACTAATGGATAAAGGGGATATTTTCACAGAATCAGTATTTTTTCCCCATTCCATCTCCATTTGATGTCAGTCAAAACATTCCATTGTTCTTTTAGTTAAAAAAAAAAAGTGATATGCTTGTGCACATACACCAGTTACTTTATGTACAATAAAGGGAAATGAAAGAATAGAGAAAACTGCACTGTAGTAGTCAGGATGTGGGGAAACCAACTGTGGTTTTCTAATGGAGAATGTGTTCTTGGTCTGTAAGAGCAGAGTTCTGGAGTAAAGTAGCAGGTGCGCTTTGTAGACGCCTCCTATCTGCTGTTGGAACACCTCAGTCCTATCTTCACCTTCCCCTTCCAGCTGTGCAGGTATCTGTTTTGTTGATCAGCTGCCCATCAAATCGGAATCTGATCTGCCTCCTTGACAAACCCTGTCATTCACAATAGGCTTTCATCAGTTTACTAAGTGGCGTATGCCTCTTTTTTTAAAAAAATTAATTTTATCTTTATTATTATTATTAATTATTAGTGTTTTCCAGTTTGATCAGACATAGAGAGAGAGGGGAAAAGTGAGAAAGCAAGCCACCACGTTCAGGACTCAAGCCATGGTTGGCCATGTGAGGGAGTTCAGTGCCTCCAGCCACCATGCCACTTGCTGGCCTGGGTGTATGTCTCTTAAACTGTACCACAGAACCATCCTGCCCTGCCACCTTCAAATTAATGTGATTGTCGCTCTCAGTCTTGACTCCTTCCTTGGGTGTTTTCTTGGCCGTGGTGAGCGCCAGTCTCCTCAGCTGCTGCTTCACAAAAAAGGTACCAGGTCCTCGCTGTACGAGCCTAAAATTTACTTGGTATGCTATGTAATGTGTTATTTTTTTTCCTTTATGTTTTAAGCACTTTTGTTCCTTAGCTTTTTTTTTTTTTCTTTTTTTTTTACTTAAAAGGAATTTTTGTAGGGTACACTTAATTCTCAGCTATAGAAGCATCTAAGTGTGGACACTTTGTAGTGACTTTGTGAATAGCTCTAAATCAGATCATTTTGTTGATTGTACTTTGTCATTGAGCCATGCTCTGGAGAGGCAGTATCATGGAAATAACCTAAGCTTTGGAGTCAGACCTAGGTCTAAATCCAGGTTCTGTTGGTTCACAGAATCATTCTACAGTAAATTCAGACTTTTCATGATCTATAAAGTAGGGATAGTAATACTAACTGCATGGCTGAAAAGATTAAATGTTATCTCAACTAGGTACATTCTAGCCAGGTTTAATACAAGGTAGGTGTTAATATTAATTTTTATTATTATATCTTTATGATAGTCATGGATTTTGTCAATAATCTACATTCATCCTCCTAATGCTTCACATGATGAGTGTGTTCCTTTGTCAGCCAAGGTTAAGGTTGCTGACTGTGACCGTGGGTCCCGGAAACACAGCAAAGCTAATTGGCTAACATGGAGTTTGAATCTGTGACCTTGTCCTCATTAGCTCCATGAGCAAACTATTTACAAATATCTCAATGGAATAAATGAAAAGGCCGGTATATTTTTTATTCAGCACTCATACAACTCATTAAGTAAATTAACTAGTGCCAGGAATGAACATACAGATTTTGAATTATAAACTTATATAATACTAGCTCTCACATTATGTTTAAAACTGAAGACCTAGAGATGATTTTCAGCAATCATTGACCTGAACCATAACTTAGATATTTCTTCTAGTTGTGGATTATATTTGTGACAGGGTTCCCACTGATAGAAGTAGGCTATTCATGACTTGGAAGAGAACCCTGGTTCTTTTCTGCTATCCACTGGAAAATGTGCTCTTACCTAGTGGGGAAAAAATTTGGAATTCACCATTAGTGAGCCTAGCAGGGTGGAAGTTTGGGTTACTCCTTAGAGCTTACTGAATTACAGAGAAATTCTAGTCAGAGCATTAGAGGAAAAGTTAGAGGGTCGTGCTCAGCAGAGGTAAGCCCACATTTGAGAGAATTTTCTCTTCTCTTAATAAATCATAGACCAGTTGCTTCCTTTCTCCTTGGATCTGTTTTTCACTGTCTCATGCTAGCCTTTTGTTCTCAGATTCACTCTTTAGTTTTATTAATATTTGTCATTTCTCTAACTATCTTTTTTTAGGCCAAACATGGCTGGTTTGGGACTAGGAATAAAAACAGAAGCATTGTTGGAAATAGCAGGGTTTGGTGTTTGATATTGTGAGATTTTCCAGCGACACAGGTTAACCTGAGAACAGGATAAAGACTTCAGCAATAGGCAAATGGCTGACAGTTAATGACCATTAAATTTGGTGTAGTCACAAATGTAGGCAAAAGGTTTGTAGCACTCTTTTTCCCCTTTTATCCATGAGAGAGACACAGAAAACAGACACATCCTCAGGGTCTACATGTCATTACCCCATTTCACCTCGCTTGAATCATGGCCACATGCACCCACCCATCTTGCTAAGGAAGGTCTTGGGATGTGAGCCCAGGATTTTTCACATATGGGTCCAGTCGTGTTTAACTGCTGCCCCACCACCTGGATCCTGTAACACTTTTTTCCCTTCTAAATTACTAGAGGGTGCATGCGCTCACCATAGAGAGAACACCCCTTGGCGGAACGTGGTCACACTGCAAGCTTTTTTGTTCATTTCTCCTTCCTATCAGAATTTTGGGCATGCATGCACACATGACTTGGTGTGTTTTTCCTCTCCAGAGCTGAATTCAAACAGATATTGGCCATATGGGATCTGGCTCCCAGTGCATAGCGATTAACACTATAGTGCTGGCCCGTTAACACTCTTTTAATAGATTTACCTCTTGAAAAATAATATGTAGCTTGCAGTTGGGTTAGGTGGCTTGCAGTTGGGCTGTTGCAAGTTCTTTGCAGTGGCATGCCAGAAGAGTATTAAAGAAGGGATGTACTTAGACATCAACCCGGCTTTCTCAGATTATGCCCGTAGTCTGGTTTCTGTTTTCTTATCTGTAAGATAGGGATAGTCATACTAACCCTTCTTGTGAATAGAGATTAAAGGGAGACGTAAACAACAAAGATGTCTACAAACTGAGTGACTGAGAGGGATAGTCACACAGGAGAGTTACAAGGGATGTAGAGAGAAGGGCTGATTGAAAAACGTGAGATTGATGACACAAGGAGGCAGGCAGAAAGAGAGAGTGAGGGGACAAGGAGGACATGACCCAGAGGTAGAGAGCTCATTGGGTTAGTTTTCTCTGTTATTTGAAGAACACTTGTAAATATTTATAGTTGCTAGGAAGGGAAGAAAAAGCAGATATTAATAGTAAGTCAAGTAACTTGCCTAAGTGGTTTTCAGTCTACTAACATTTTCCCTTAAATATTAAATTTATTTTGCATAATCAGTGTGCAAACATCAAGCCAGTTTATGTGTTGCAGACTTGTTGACCTCTATCACTTGATCTCCTCATAGCACTTTAAAAATTTTTTTTACTTGTTATTTTCTTAATTTTTTTAAAAAAATTGAATGCATATTTACTATAGAAAATTTAAAAGAACAATAAAACAATCTCAATCTAAACATTGAATACAATGTTTTCATGTTTCTAGTTTTTCTCTGCATTTACTGAAGCGCTTCTACTTTAGGTTTTTTTTTTTTTTTTTTTTTTTTGAGGGGTTTTTGCTATAGGGCATGTGCGCTCGCCAGACAGAGAGAGAGACAGAGACAGAAAGCGAGAAATCACCCCCCAGGGGGGATGGCCACTCCACAATCCCTTCTCCTCTTGGGATCTTGGGCACGCACGCACACGCGCCCGGTGTGAGTTTTAAGCCAACGGGTCCGGGACACGAACCGCGGTCGGCTATGTGGGAGTCCAGCAACATAGCCATTATGCTAACTGCTGGTCCCTCTACTTTAGTTTTTTAAAGAATTATTTTATTTCATTTATTATCATTGTTATTTGTTTTATTTGACTAGAGCGACAGAGAGAGAAAGGGAAAGTAGGAAAGCAAGCCTCCAGGTCCAGGACTCAATCTGTGGTTGGTCGTGTGGGAGTCCAGCGTCTTAACCACCATGCTACCTGCTGGCCCCTCTACTTTCTTTTTTAAAAAATTACTTATTTAATTTTACTTGTTATTATTATTATTTTAAAATTTGCTGTAGTCAACAGAGATTGTGAGAAAGAAAGCCGCCAGGTCTGGGACTCAAACCATGGTCGGCCATGTGGGAGTCTAACTCCCTAACCACCATACCACCTGCTGGCCCCACTCTTCTACCTTCTTTTTTTTCCTAAAGAATTATTTTATTTAACTTTATTTATTTATTTTAATTTGACCAGAGAGGGACAGAGCGAGAGAGAGAGAGGGAAAGAGAGAGAGAGAGAGAGAGAGAGTGAGCAAGCAAGAAAGCAAGTCGCCAGGTCCAGGACTCACAGGAATCAAACTGCAGTCGGCCATGTGGGAGTCCAGCACCCTACACTATGCCACTTGCTGGCCCCCTTTTACTTTCTTAAATGAATAAAGAAAGCTGTTTAGAAGTCCAAAAAGATTCTATAATTAACTATTTGTGGTGGAGTCAATTTCATATTTTTATTTTGGTATTTAGTTACTTTCATAAACTTTCTGTGGTGGCTATTTTGTATTTCCTCTCTCCTTAGCTTGTGAACTTTATAACTGCAAACTATAGTGTATGTTATATGTTATTCATCTTTGTGTCTCAGGCATCCAGCAAAGAAAATACTCAGGTTGTTTGTTTGTTTATTTATTAGAGAGATTTTTGCTTTAGGGTGTGTGCACTCACCAGAGAGACAGCGAGAAATCACCCCCCAGGAGCGATGACCATGCTGCTATCTCCTCTTGGGATTTTGGGCATGCATGTGCACACGCCTGGCTTGAAATTTTTAAGCCACTGGGTCTGGGACTCAAACCACTGTCGACTACTTGGGAGTCCAGCAACGTAACTAATACGCCATCTGCTGGTCCCCAGATTGTATTTGAGATAAATTGGTAGGCCCTGTAATTAAACAGATCTACCCAATTACATATTGGCAGATTGGATCCTCCTTGAAGCTGAGAAAAGCTTCATTTTTAGGGTGTATGTGTGAATGTGTGTACACGTGTGTGTTTTATATGAATCCACCAAACTAAGAAAAGTTGCTTTTTTATGTGTTAGCTTTTTATATCACTAAGCCACCCCGAAGTTTAGTAGTATGAAACAGTCATTTTATGCTTGTGGATTCTGTTCTGTCAGGGCAATGTGGAGTTGACTTGTCTCAGAGTTAGCTGGGAAGATTTGAAAGCTGGTGATGCTTGATGACTGGGAGTTGGTGTCTGGCTTCTTCACTCATGTCTTGTAGTTGACATTGGCTATCTCCCAGGACATCTATGTATTAGGTCATTGGGAAAGTCATGAGATATTTTCCTGTGTTTTTCTACATAAAAATGGGTTATGACTTTCCTGACAACCCAATACAGTCAGCATTGGCTATTGTGCTTTTTTATAGCATGGTGGAGCTAATTTTCTAAGAGTGAGCACCTCAAGAGAAGCAGGTAGACCTGATTCTTTGTGTCCTAGCCCTGAACGTCATGTAGTATCATGAACTTACCAGCCAGATTCAAGGAGTGGTATTTACAAGGAACCCACTTCTTTTTTTTTTGAGTTTTTTTGAGTTTTTTTTGCCATAGGGCACGTGCGCTCGCCAGACAGACAGAGACACAGAGAGACAGAAAGCGAGAAATCACCCCCCAGGGGGGATGGCCACGCCGCAATCCCTTCTCCTCCATTCTCCTCTCAGAATCTTGGGCATGCACGCACACGCGCCAGGCGTGAGTTTTAAGCCACCGGGTCTGGGACGCGAACTGCGGTCGACTACGTGGGAGTCCAGCGACATAGCCATTACGCTAACTGCTGGTCCCACAAGGAACCCACTTCTCATAAGAGTGTCAGAGTCATGTTAGAAGAAAAACATTGGGGAGGGGGATGGGACACAGATGCTATCTCTGGGAAAGACTATTTGTTATAAGCATTTACTGAAACGAAAAATAGTAAGTTAAAAAATGAGTTAATAGAACCAGTCCTGTAGTGCGGGGGTTGAGTCCTGTTGCATTGGGAACAGGATCCCACATGGCTGACTGTGGTTCACTTCCCAGCCTGGTGCCTGGGCACTTGTGTATGTGCACACCCCAAATCCTAATGGGATAGAAAAATGGAGGAAAAGGGCTTGCGTTGTAACTACACTCCACTGGCAGTTGCTTTTTCTCTCTTTCTCTGGTAAGTGCACATGCCCTCTGGCAGTAAAGAAAATGAATTGAAACAGTATCATTTTTTTAAAAAGAATTAATTAACCAGAGAGGGCAGAGAGAGAGAGAGAAAGTGAGAAAGCAAGCCACCAGGTCTGGTATTTGAACCATGGGCAGACATGTGGGAGTCCAGTACCTTTAACCACCTCACCACCTGCTGGCCCCAAAACAGTATCACTTTTTTTTTTTTTTTTGAGAGGTTTTTTTCTTATTGGGCGCGTGCGCTCGCCAGAAAGACAGAGAGAGACAGATAGAAAGTGAGAAATCACCCCCCAAAGGGGATGGCCACGCCTCAATCCCTTCTCCATTCTCTTCTCGGGATCTTGGGCACGCACACACACGTGCCCGGCGTGAGTTTAAGCCACCGGGTCCAGGACTCGAACCGCGGTCGACTACGTGGGAGTCCAGCGACATAGCCATTACGCTAACTGCTGGTCCCGAAACAGTATCACTTTTTAAGTATGAATGAATCAGTGGTCGATTAAAATTAATAAAGGTTTTCTCCCATAGTTATAGTACTTTTATTAGCTAGTTTTAAAACTTGTATTAAACTTGATAAAAAAAATTAAAACTAGTTCCAATGATTTCTTCACTTCTAAGCGCAGAACAAAATCTTACTACTTTTGTCTTTTTTTATTTATTGTTGGGGGGGGCACTCCCAACAGGTTCCTCACATTGTGATCCACCACCAGCCAGATCTGGCCAGGATGATCAAGGGCATGTGCATGCTCTAGGTAAGCACAGAGAGAACTTAGGATGTGAACCCAGAACTTCCTTTGTGGCCTCAGCCTCACAGAGCGTTGTGTTGCTACTGTACAACTCCAGCTGGCTATATTCTTTTTTAGTTTTTGCTATAAGGTGCATGCGCTTTCCAGAGAAAAAAGAGAAAGAGTAAGAAATCATCCTCCGGTGGGGGGTGGCTACTCCACAGTCCCTTTTCCTCCATTCCCCTCTTAGGATGTTCAAGCCTCTGAGTCCAAGACTCAAACCAAAGAGTGGGCCATGTGAAATCCAGTGCCTTAACCTCCACACCACCTGCTGGCTCCTTATTTTTCTTTTTAAATCAGTTTACAAGTTGGTCAGTTTCTAGGACCTTGTGCCATCCCCTTTTAGAACAATAGTCTTAATTTTGTAAATGAAATGATAACATATTTGGAAAACAATAAATAAACAGAATCAACCCATAATCTTACCTCTCAGTTGTAACCAGTTGCAAAGCTATAATTTTTTATTCATGGTTCCTAAATTCAAACCATGGAAGTTTTTTAAAAGAAGTTAGCAAAATCCAATATGATGTAATGTAAGGCTATTTGTAGTCCGTTTATCCTTTGTAGTATAACAGTTTCTACTTTTCTTACAGAAATATTAATATGTTTAATTACAAAGTGCTGTTCTAGACCCTGGTTGAGAAATTTTGTAACATTAGAATATGTACTACATTTTAACCTTTCTAAAATGTGAAAAATTCTGAATTCTGAAGCCTGTCTTGCCTTAAGAGTTTTAGATGAGGGACTTTGGACTGGAATTAAAACCTAGGGCTAGGAAAAGATATATTTATTAGCCTATTGGTTCTAAACTATTTAATTTCAATCTTCTGAGAGCATTTGTGCTTTCATTTCACTTCTTTTAGCAGAAAATCTAGAAAAAAAAAACAAGAAATAAGAGTTGATTTGTTTATATGGTTGGTAATTGTCTGTTACCATCCTAAATAACTTTTTTACATCTGTGACCATCTCTCAGTACATTCGGAATTTCTGGTGACTTTTTAGGCCTCTTGACTCTTGTATGAGAATCACTCATTTATTAGGTACTCGAGTTGACAGGCTCTGGAGGCAGTGTAGTTATTGGTTTTTGCCACCAGTGTTTTTAGTGTGACATTGCTGTTCTGTCCCTTTCTTTTGCCATAGTGGGTTTTTTTTTGTTGTTGTTGTACTATGTTTCTTGTTTGCTTCCTTGAGAATGCTGAAACTTTTCTTTGCCCCTGACTCTTTGGTGAGGGACAGTGCTTTAAAAACTAGGCCAAGGCCTGTGGGGCTGGAAGGTGCTGTACGGTAAAACATGCTCTGTGAGGCAGACTCACGTGGGGAAGGTTTTGGATTTGCGTCTGAAGACCTCCCTGAATGTGCTGTGTGCCTGTGATCTGAGGCTGTCTGAGGCTGGGGATGGATTGTGGCATGGAGACCTTGTTGGGGATGCTGTCCCTGTCTCTCTCATTCATGGAAGAAATATGGGGTCATTGAAAAAGTCATGATGCGTTTTTGCATAGAAAAACAGAAAACTACATCATGACTTTGCGGACGACCCAATACATAAACAAAAACTCTAAATAAAAAAACAACACAACTCTGTTAAGATTTTGGCTGCCGATTTATTTGTACTTTGCCTTTTTAGTGGAGAAACTGAGTTTCAGGTGGAGGAATTCATCTTTGATTTTATACTATCATGCAGTTTTAATTTTTTTTTAGTTATTAAGTTTAGTACATACTCAGAGGATTTGAAAAATATAACTATGTCTTTACCACCTGGAAGAAACTGTTATTAACATTTAGTTTTATTTCCTTCCATTCTGTTTTCTATTTGTGTATTAATGTAGCACATATACACTTAAAGTGGAATCTCTTGCGGTTATGCATAAATTTTGTATTCTGCATTTAAAAAAACAACATGTTAATTAATAGTATCTAGCACTGTTTCTGCAATGTAACATGAATTATATTAATGGGCAGTAATCTTTATATGTGTATTCATTTTAGATGGGAACCTAGGAAATGAGTTCAAATTCTGGCTTTGTCGTTGCCAAACTCAAAAAACTCAAGGCAGATTATAGGATTCCAGGACTTCTATTGTGTCTGCTGTCAGATGAATTTCCAGGGTGTTTGACACAGTGGTCTCATGGAAGTTAACTGTCTTAGAAAATAACTCATAAACGAAAGAAACACTAGTCTGGTTGTCTTTGAGATTCCTCCCTCTTTACACTGATGACCTCTATGTTGAGGAATGCAAACAGCAGTATCTGTGTGGGTTGTTTAAGCTTCATGGAAGAGAGGATCTTGAAGGAAGTGATAGAATAACAAATTGTCTGGAGAAGAGGAAGGTAATTCCAGACAGAGGGAATAGTGAGAAGTCAGAAGCAAAATGAGTGCAGTATGTGAGCTAAACAGGACAGAAAGGGACTATTAATATTGCATAAAAAGAAGCACTCCACTGGGCCTTCCAGTTTTCTGCGGGGCTTGCTTTTGTCTACACTCCATGCAGGTGATAGAAACCCAAGTTCTAAAGCACTTTTGTGAAATACAAGTGAAGTGAGAAAATGCTTTGGTTTCTGCTATCTCAATATGTGGCGTTTAAAAACAATTACTGATAAATATTTTTCATGGTTTAACTCGTAAAAAAAAAAATAAATAAAAATAAATAAAACAAAAAATAAAAAAAAAGAAGGTACGACATTTTTAAAGTTTACTTATGCATTTCTTCCATAAGTGAGAGAAAAAGGGAAGACCCCTAATAGGGTCCTGATACAGTGATCTACCATCAGCCTCTAGCCAGCCCTGGATCATGGGGATATAATGTGCTTGGTGTACTTGAGGTCTCCAGACTTGAACTGGAAATCTCCCCACATGAGATTGCATCGTAGAGCATCCCTTTTTACTATTGTGCCACTGTCTGGCCTAGAAAGTATGATTTTTAACTGATATTGAGTAATAAAGAGATGTTATTTGTTACGTTTATATGCATGAGAGCATAATGAAAAAGACTTAGGGAAAGGCTTTGAAGACTAGGCTGAAAAACTTAGATTTGATCCAGTAGATGCTTATATTTCTGTAGAGTCATAAAACGAACAGTGTATGAGAATAGTTGTCTTGGTAGCTTTGTAGGTGAGGTAACCTCAGGTAGGGATTACTGGAGAGTATTTCAATAGTACTGTGGATTAATGTGGAAATAGACGTGGTTATAATGTGTGTATAGAAAACATACCTCTTCTGTAGGAAAGAATAGTAAAATATGGGGTTAGGAGAAATGGAAGAGTCAGAATACTCAAAATTTTGAACCTGATATATCAAATATATTGAGTCATTGATTGTGACATTGGGAAGAGAGCTCAGGTCTAGGAGAAAGACAATGAGTTCAGTTTCTAATATGTTAAATTTTAAGTATTAAATAATTTAAGTGGTAGTTAAAAAATCTCAATGAATGCTGTCCCTTTTAAAGTAGTTTGTTTTTTTGGCTGGCTCCATAGTGTAGAGTGGTTAAGAGCTGTGCATTAGGAGCCAGCTCTCACTTGGCTGACTGTGGTTTGAATTGCGGCCCAGATGATCTGAAAAACACTCCTAGCACTTGACATGCATACCCGAAATCCAGATAAGAAAAGAAATGGAGGAAAGGGATTGCTGTGTGACCATTCCCCCCTGGGGGGTTCATTCTCTCTCTCTCTCTCTCTCTCTGGCAAGTGCACGCACTGCCTGGCAATTAAACCAAAATAGTAACCTATTTTTTAGGCCATACATTTATTCTAGCAAATAACTATTCTTTGAAATTTGTCTTTTGGTACTACTTTAGAACTGGTAGAGCCATACAAGGAAACCAGTCTTATCACTTGATGTTCATATCCCTTGTCTCCAAAAGAGTATTATTTTACTTGATCACCCTTATTTACTGTACTTGTTTCTAAATGAAAATTGGTAGTTTCTAAAAATTAATCTGTAGAAGCATAAAATTTATTACCTTGGAGGATATTTAAATGGATATCTTGGTTACTGAGTATTTAAAATGTATTAGGTGGGGCCGGCAGGTGGTGTGATGGTTAAGGGTGCTGGGCTTCTACATGACCGACTGTGGTTCGAGTCCTGGACCTGGCGGCTTGCTTTCTCAATTCCCCCTCCCCCAAGCCCCCTGTCCCTCTCCGGTCAAATTTGAATAAATAAATAAATAAATAAATAAAGTTAAATAATTCTTTTTTAAAAAAGTATTAGACTGTGATAGCATCTTTGGAATAAGATGCTAGTTTGCACTGGTTACAAAAAAGTAGGTTCTGGGGAGCCTAGGTTTGAATGATCTCTTTAGTATATTGTGTATCTGGAACAAGTTACTTAAATTGTCTGGGTCTCCATATCCATATTTGTAAGATGGGAATGATGATAATACTCCTTACACTGTAGGATTTTTGTGAGAATTAGTGCTTAGATTTAGAACACTGGCGACTGGCTCAGTGGTATAGTGGTTAAGGCAGCCGGATCTCACATGACTGACGATGGGGTTTGAGATCAGGTGGCTTGAGAAACATGATGTGTATGTGTGTATATATATATACATATTATATATATATGTGTGTGTGTGTGTGTGTGTATGTGTGTATGTGTGTGTGCGCGCGCGCGCGTGCATCCCTAAGTCCCCCAAAGGAGGGAGAGATGGAGAAGGGATTGCGGTGTGGCGGTGTGATCATCCCCTACAAGGAGTGCTTTCTCCTCTCTCTCTCCTTCTGTCTCTCTTTGGCGAGTGCATGTACCCTTGAGCAAATAGCAAAAAAGAACAATGTATGACATATATTAAGAGCTTGGTAAATATTACACCCCAATAATTACTACTGTTGCTCCCACCACAGCTTTGTTTGCTTATTTATTTTGTTTTAAAAATCAGTTATATTCCTGTATAATTTGTCTCATACTAGTGGAATGATAGGCAGCTGGAGATAAAATTGGAGCTCAAATGATCAGACATCGAGGTAAGTTTTATTTTTTTTAAAGAATGTTTGTTCCAAGGCTTAGTAAGAGAAGAGTGGGAAAGGCTATAGATGGAATATTTGGAAATACCCATAGTAAGGGCATGAGAAGCAGAAAAGAAGCTGCCAGAAGAAGCAAATAGATTGTTTAGAGAAAGAAAGAAAAAAAGCAAGGAGTGTATATTAGCATAAAGGTTATAATAGTTAAGATTAGATTTTGATTGTAACCAAGTAATAGATACTTAAGCATGATAGAAATGTACTTTTCTTGATTTCAGGAGTTCTGGAAGTAGTCAATTTAGGGCTGATATGGTTTGTTATGATGTCATATTGTTGCTGTACTGGGCATGAATTCTCTTCCTTTCCTAGGTCACTATAAGGTCTAAGATAGCTACAAGAGCTCCTACCATTCTATCCACATTCTAGCTAGTGGAAAGGAGAAAAAGAATGCATCCTCTTCCCTTTAAGATGAATTCCGTTGAGCCAACAGGTCATGCAGTGTTAAGGCACTGGATTCCACATGGCCAACTGGGCGATTGAGTCCCAGACCCTGTAGCTTGCTTGCAATACATGCTGGGTGCGTGTGCGTACGTGTCCAAAATCCTGAGAGGAGAATGGAGAAAGGATTGTGGCATGGCCACACCCCTCTGGGGGCAGGGGGATGATTTTTCACTTTCCCAATCTCTCTCTCTGCTGAGTACATGCACCCTATAGCAAACAAACAAACAAACAAACAAACAAACAAAAAACCCAGAACAGAATTCCTTAAAGTTAGGTATACCACTTTTGTTCATATTCATTCCACTGGTGAAGCTTAGTCATATAGCCACGTTGTATTAGTCAGGATTCTCCAGAGAGACAGAATCAGTAGGGGGGAGAGAGAGAGAGAGAGAGAGAGAGAGACAGAATCAGTAGGGGGGGGAGAGAGAGAGAGAGAGACAGAGAGACAGACAGATGGATGGATGGATGGATGTACTAGAGAGAGGGTTTATTAGGGAAATTGGATCACATAATTATGGAGACAGAGAAGTCCCATGGTAGGCTGTCTGTAGGCTGGAGAACCAGAGACATCAGGGAGCGTGGCTCAGTCCAAGTTGAACAACCCAAGAGCCAAGTAATGGTGTGACTCTCAGTCTTGAGGCTGAAAACCTGAGCGCCTCCAGAGGGCACTGGCACAAATCCCAGGGTACAGAACCTGGAGTACAGGGTGTTCAAAGGCAGAGGAGAAGGGTGGTCTGACTTTAGAATAGGGAGACAGACAGAAAAGGAATTCACCCTTCTTTGCCTTTTGGTTCCATTGAGTTTCTAGCCTATTGGATGGTGCTTGCCCACATTGAGGGAGTATCTTCCCCACTTGGTTCTCTAAGACTGGTCACATGCCAGTCTCTCCAGAAAACACCTCCACTGACATACTCATGAACAGTACCTTATCATCATCTAAGCATCCATCTGTCCAGTCACATTAATACCTTAAGTCAATCCTCTCGCCTTCCTTGCTTGCTAGAGGGGTTGGGAAATACGGTATTTTGAATGGTCAGTCCCTCGGAATAAAGAACAGATAATCCAAGAGCAACTAGAGGAAGAGTACAGGTAAATTAACAGTTAGTTGTCTTTAGCACAATTTAATTCATCATTGGTAATCCTTGATAAGTTTTTTTTTTTTTTTATTTTAAGGTTTTTGGTATAGGGCACATGTGCTTGTCAAAGAGAGATTGAGAGAAACAGAGAGTGAGAAATCACCCCCCAGGGAGATGGCCACATTGCAGTGCCTTCTCCTTTCTCCTCTCAGGATTTTGGACACACACACACATACACACATCTGGAGTGTTTTTCAAGCCACCAAATCTAGAACTCAAATCACAGCTGGCTATGGGGACAGTCCAGAGCCTTAACCACCATGCCAGGTCCTATAAAGAGCTTTTTAAATTATGAAATTTTGAGTAAAAATTTACTCTTATCTGATTGCATCAACAGTACATTTTTAGGGTGTAATCTTATGAATCTTCACTTAATTAGGTCTATCACTGTCTTATAAATGAAAAATGATACATGTGTATAGTTATGTATGTATGTGTATGTGTATTTTTCTCTATTATGCAACAGTGTAGAGTAAAACTGATGGTAAATAATCTTGTGATATTACCCTTTTGTTGTCTTAAGCCTATAATTTTATGTAACCTTCCACCTGCTCACCAAGTTGGATTTTTGGCCAATGTTCTTAATCTTTCTCTGTCCTTTTTATATTACTTCTCTCTTTCACTGCTGTTAATTGTATTTCCCAAAATAGATAAATGAGCAAATTTAATTAAATGTGTTATTTGCACTGTCTCCTGATCATTAATGAATTTGTAAGTAAGGTTAGACCTATAGTCTTTTAGTATTATAAATTCTCTCTGTCCCCTCAGTTGGTAACTATTGGCTGTTTAAAAAAAAATTACTTTTTCTTTTTAAATGTACATATTTTGTATGTTTATGCTCTTTCAGTATTAGAAATATGAAGATCCTTCAACAAAAAGAGGAGAACTCTTTTTCTAGGTTTTTTAAGCCCATTTTAATTAATGTTTTATTACATATTTTTGAATGATGAACAATATATTTAAGATAAAAAAGTTTTGTTGCTATTTGACTTTTGTATTTTTGAAATAATTTTCTAATATTTTACCAACACATATATGTATATTGTATACATCATAATGGGAACTTTATGTAAAATGAATTTAATTAATCTGAGAAAAATAAAATAAAAAAAAAATATTTTACCAACAGAAAATTTAAAATAGGTGTAATTTTAAGAGTCAAATAGTAAAAGAAAAATAACAAAATAGTGAATAGTTTTTGTCCTGTCCTTCCCTACTTTCTCTAGTCCCTTCCTTGAAGGTGACCACTTTTCAACAAATTGTTTCTTTGACGTTTACATATACATATAACATGTAATATACACGTGTAGAAAGATGTTTTTTTGAATTACCAATTTACGTACTATATACTGAATTTCTACTATGGTTAAAAGTTTTCCTGTTCTTAGCTATTTCTATTGCTGCTCTTCTCCTAGCCTCCCAATTTAGTTATTTTACAATATTTGGCTAAATCAAAATGGTAAGTGTTGTGTTTACATTGTTAATGCCTGTGCAGATTTTATTCTCTGATAGTGTTTTATATAGCCTCTCAGTGCATTTTTCCACAAGGTCAAACACGGTAATCCTATTCCTCCTTCCCTTTATCCCTCTCTTCTTCCCTCCCTTCTGACCTCCCTATGTCTCTCATGAACACTTCCATTGTCCTACTCTTTGGGCCTGCTCTAGGCCTGTTGCACAGCTCTTTTCCTGGAATGGTTTCCCCGTGTTGTTATCCTCAGCCATTTCTCTTTCCTGGGTTTGATCCCCAGTATTGTTGGAATTTATATCTTCACTCTTAATTTACCCTCTGAGGTATAGCACATCCTGTAGAATTTGTGTGGAATTCAAAAGATTGTACTGTGACAGCTATTGGGGCGACAGATGCCAGCGTACCTATTCTCTGTCATATAACTTCAGTCTGGAGTGGGTTCCCTTTATTTCTGGGTCGGTTATTATACTGGAATCGCCATTCACCAGTATTCCCTAGCTTCTCTCTGTGTTAGGTATCCTGTTTTTTGTATCCATGTCTTTTTTCTTTTAACCTATTTCCTTATTTGTTAAAGAATAGCGAGACCATCACTGACTGTCCAGGAATCTGATCAGTCACATGTCCTCAACAGAGTAGATTGCTGTTCATATGTATGTGGTGTTTTTGGGGAGCATGGAGTTAAGAGATTGGAAAATTATAAGAGGTGGAAGTGGATTAACATTATCTATATAAGCCAGATAACTCGAGCTAGAGTGTTAGTGATTGATTGGCACTTGGAGTTATGTTCTTAGAGTGAATCTGACCCTGATTGGCTGACTTTCAGAAGCAAGGGCCAACATTGATTGGTGGCTTGTGAAAGAGTGCTGAGGTGAGTTGTTCTTAGCAGTAGAATGGGTTTAAAATTGGATCTCGGCAACCTGTTACTATGGCTATGAACAATCAGTCTTTTTCTAAATTTGTAAGAATTTAAAAATTCTCCATCCTCTACTAACTTTCTAGGAAAGAATTCATGGGAACTTTTCCATGTCCAAAAATATTTTTGTTTTCTGTCTTCATATTTAAATAGTTTGGGTAAGTATGAAATTTGAAGTTAGAAATACATATTTTTCTTTAGAATTTTGAAGGCAGTTTCTTTTTTTCTTCTTTTTGTTATTGGGTTTTCTTAGCCAACATGAATCCTTTTCTTTTTGTTTGGATCTTCTTGCTAGAAACTTGTAAGATATCTGCTTTATTCTGCAATTTCATAATGCTATGCCTTGGATCTAGGTCTAGTTTTATCCATGCTGGGTGTTTGTAGGTACCTTTCATCCAGGACAGTTGCATTATCTGGGAGCTGGCATATGGGGATGGGAGTGAGCAGTGGATTTTAGTGTGCTCACTTAATCTCAGTTTTAAAGACCTCTGACTTCTAGTCAACCCCCAAGCCAGTATTTGTTTTATATTCTGCAGAGATAGCCAGGAATCTTTTCTTAGGGAACAGGAGAGCCATCTAAAAATCTAACCGCTCCTAAAATATTAGTTTCAGCCATTGCCTCTCACTCAATTTGCTTCCAGTTTTGGGTTGGTGTAGCCAATTCCCCACACTTGTAAGGGGTTTTACTATAAATTGGGTTGGGTGGTAGCTTTCTTTACTGCCAGATTAAGATTCAGCTCTCCAAATTGGTCTTCAATTAGGATTTATCTATATGTGATTCAATTTCCAAAGCTTTGTTCCTTTTTTCTCCTCTTACTATTTCCATCTTTATGGACTTATATCGTAAATTTACTGTTATTTAGTAGGATTTTTGGGAAAAAACAAAATTATATATACATTCCATTCTCTTCATCCACACAACTGAAAGCCTAATGGAATATTATTATGTTAAATGATACTGTACTGTTGTTATCATTTTAATACGTAAAAGGCAAAGTAGCACAGAGTGTGATGCTTAAACGCAGTAACTAAACAGGTCTGCTGAGAGGGCACTGCTATACAAAAGGAAGGATGTCATGTCCTCCTTACTTGCCCATCTAATTTCTAAAAATAACAGCTGGAAAAAAAACATAAAAGCATTTCATCTTTAGTGTAAGCAAACTATAAAATACTGATAATGCATGAGGGAAGAAATAATCATGTTACAGTAATTCCACTACACAGAGCTGACCAATATTAACAGGTTCAATGTGTATCTTTTAGTTTTCTGTATGCATTTACCTATTTATTTGTGCATCTGTGTTTAAATGGAGCATACGTATATGTGTTATTTTGTTCCTTTCTCTTTTTTTCCCCATAAAAGTATGCATCTTTTTAGTCAAGAAAATTTTTTTTTTTTTTTTGGCACAGACTCCTAGAGATTATATTCTCATTAACAGTATGTAACAACTACTATTTATATAATTATTGTTTATGTGCCAGGCACTGAGCTAATCTTTTTGATATTTCATACTACCTAAAAAGTTCTAAGAATTTGGGACCAGCAGTTAGCGTAATGGGTATGTCGCTGAACTCCCACATAGTTGACTGTGGTTCGCATCCCGGACCCGGTGGCTTAAAACTCACGCCGGGCGCGTGTGCGTGCGTGCCCAAGATCCCGAGAGGAGAATGGAGGAGAAGGGATTGCGGCGTGGCCATCCCCCCTGGGGGTGTGATTTCTCGCTTTCTGTCTCTCTTTCTCTGTCTGTCTGGTGAGTGCGCCCTATAGCAAAAAAAAATAAAATAAATAAAATGTTCTAAGAATTTGATACAAAGAATTCACTCACATACTCCGAATGTTAGCATTTATGTTTTCTTTCCCTCTTTCTAAGTATAGGTATGTATTTCTTATGAGAGTAGACTTAGACCTTATTCTCCTTTATACGTTAATAGGTCAGTGTACATTTTCCAAAAACACATTCTTTTATATGCAAACATGGTACCACTGCTAAAGCCATAAAATTAATATTGATTTAATAGTATTATCTATTCTACAGATTTGTTCAGATCTTACTCATTTCCCAGTAGTGAACTTTATATTAAAATAAAATTCTGGATTATGGAGTACATTCAGTAATCTGTTTAGTTTCCTTTAATCTAAAGCAATTCCTCAAGTATTGTTTTTCCATAACATGGGGAGAGTTTTGAAGAGTACGGGCTGGTTATTTTGTAGAATGCCTTCAGTTTGGTTTTATCCAGGGTTTTCTCCTGGCTGAATTCAGGTTATTCATTTTTGGTAGGAGTACCAAAGAAGTAAAGGTCATGCTTCTCAGGGAATCATTATCAAGAGGAACAAAATATTGAAATATTGGTAATGTGATCTTCGATCACCTTCATTAAGGTGATGTCTGACAGGTTTCCACTGTAAACTTACCATTTTTCTTTTTGTATTTTTTTTGTGATGAAATACACATAACAAATATTATTTTTATATTTAACCAGTTTTAAGTGTATAGCTCAACAGCATTACATTCCCTGTGCAATTCATATTCTCTTTGTAATTTTACAGTATTTTGTGGAAAAATGCTTTGAGACTAGATACCTGTTACTCCTCGAACTTTCACTGATTTTCTTATCTATTGGTGATATCTACTTGAGTATGTTTCCTAATGGTTTCTAAATGGTGATTTTTCTAATTCCGTCATTCTGTATTTACTCATATTAGTACTTTATTTTGATGCTGTGCTTGATTTGGCCAGTGGGAGCACTTTCTAACTAGTTTCAGTCTCCTTTTGGTTTGCCCCTGTTATTTTTTTGAGCACTTCCTTACTTTCTGCCACAAGAAGGTAAAAGCTATGGGCTGGCCCCATGGCCTAAGGGTTAAGGGAACTGTATTCCACATGACCATGGTTTCAATACCACAGTTTGAATCCCAGCCCCAGTAGCTTGAAAAACATGCTGACCTTGTGCACATACACGCCCCAGATCCTTATAGGATGGAGAAATGGAGAAGAGATTGCCATGACCACACCCCAAGGGGGAGGTGTCTTCTTCCTTCTGTGTCTCTTTCTCTTGGTGAGTACACAGTGCTCTCTGGAAAAAATAATAATAAAAAAGATAATACAGGTTCACTTTCCTACCCCCAACCTGGAAATGAGGAATTTCTTATTTTAGTATACAATGGCTTTTTAAGTCATGATCTGAACTTAGATGCTACTGGGTGACATTGCTCCTAGGCCTTCTCAGCAGACTCTTGGAAATAGGTAAGTGTGTTTATGTGTGTATATACACACAGTAGTATATCTTTATCTATTTAAAGCAGTGAACTTACACTGATACCTCTGATCATAAATATAAGGGTTTATTGTATCCTTTCCTCATTTCATATTTATAGTACCATTTTCCAATAGCGGAAAAACTGGCCCCAATTTTTCATATTTTTGCTTACTGGTTCAGTTCTAGAATTTTGTATAGTAATGTAAGAATTGCTAACTCATTCCACTGTTTAAAAGACACCTAATTCTGTAGTTTGGTCTCCCTGAGAAATTCTTGTATTGGGACTTGGTTGAATAGTAAAGGTTTTACCTGAAAATTTAATTTCTCATGGTGCCCCTGGATGGGACCTTTGGGTGCGATAGTTACTAGGGCAGGGCTCTGTGATTATGTTCTGGTAGGTTGTAAGAGGGTAAGGGAAACCAGAATACGCAGACATGCATGGACAGCTGCTGTGCTGAAGATTGCATCCTCAGCCATATTGTTGTCTCCCCAAAAGTTGATCCTGGACCGTGGCCCTCCAAACTGTGAGCTGATATACCTCTATTATGAATCACTCAGTCTTAGGTATTTCTGTTAGCAGTGCAGTCGTGGACTGAGACACCTAGTGAGTAGGTTTAGAGTTTGTTTATCGTTTGTTTTCTCTAGTTTAAGGACCTGTAGTCTTAATCTCCATTGGATTTCTTTCTTTCTTAAAAATTCCTTCCCTTACCCTAGTGGTTGGTGGTTTTCTTCATTTGACACACAGTTCTGTTCATTTGTTTTTATTTGTAATACCTGCTTTTTTCCTTTATCCTAATTGATTTTATTTATTCTTGATGATGTGAAACATTAACTTGTTCCTAAAGTCAGAATTGTACAAAAACTGTATGCTCAGTGTGGTGTCACACCTTCCGTCTATCTTTTCCTTTCCACCCTGTGCCCACCCATTCTCTACAGATATGAATCATATGATCTGTCTTTTATTCTTCCTTATGTTTTTCCACCTCAGGATTAAGATACATGTATTTTCTCTTTCCTATACAAAAGGTAGCATACTATAGGTACTCTCTTGTATTCTGCTGCTGCTTCCAATATTTTATATTTACAGATTGTGCTGCAACCTTATCTATTTGTATTTTTATATATTGGAGGTTAGGTAAATTCTTAAAATAGAATAGTTGGGTTAGAATCTAAAAGCATATATAGTTTACTTAAATATTGTTAAATCCCTTTCTTGGGGTTATACAAATTTGAATGCCCACCAGCAATTTATGAGAGTGTTAGTTTCCTTCCAGTCTCACCATTAGAACCTACTGTATACTTTAAAAAATATATTTTGCTAACTTAATAGGTAACAAATGGTATCTCAAAATAGTTTTACTGTTCATTTCTCTTATTAGTGAGGCTGAACACTTTTTTATATGTTTAAAAGTAATTTAAAATTTTGTTCTAATGTGTGAACTGTCTTGTATCTTCATTTTTCTGTCAGGTTTTTGTTTTTACCTCCCTCAATTTTTAAGTTTTTTTTTTTTTTAAATATTAGGAATATTAGCTCTTTATCAGTGATGTATTTTTACAAATATTTTCCCCCAGTTTGTTGGTTGCCTTTTGACTTTGTTCATAATATGTGTGCATATAATGTTTAGGCTTTCATTTTATATAGTCCAGTTTTTCAGTCTTTTGAATTTTGGATTAAAATTAGAAAATCTTTCCCTATACCCATGGTTTCCTAAGAAATACTTAAATGGATTTAGTTGTGCATTCCTGATCCATTTGGAGTTTTGTTGTTTGTTGTTGTGGTTTGTTGCTGTTGTAAATGAATTTTATGTGTGTTCAATGATTTATTTCCAAATTAGTTATCTCAACATGTTTTTTTTAAAAAGATGAGTTTTCTGTCTCTGTCTCTCTCTGTCTGGCAAGCGCACGTTCCCTGTAGCAAAAATCTCTCCAAAAAGTAAATAAAATAAAAATAAAAATGAAAAGATGAGTTTTTTGTTCCAGTGGTTTTTTTAGATGCCACTTTTATCATACATTGAAATTTCCATTTGGCTTATTTCTGTACTTTCTTTCATTTTAAGTTATTATTTCTTCCACATGAGAGAGAAAGAGAAGGAGAGAGAGAGAGACTAGGAGACAGGCACCCGCAATAAGGTTCTCATGTCATGATCCACCCTACCTTAACTAGCCTAGGTCATGGGCGTGCATGTGTGCACCCTGTGTGCTCAGGGATCTCCTGGGACGTGAACCCAGGAGCTTTCACTGTGCCACCACCCTACCCCCTATTTCTGGACTTTTATTCTGGCACTAGTATCACTGATTCAGTTGTAAAGGCTTGATGGTATATCACAGCTTAGCTTTTTAAAAATTTTAATGTTTTCTTGACTGATTTTACATCTTTTTCTTTCTGTTGAATTTTAGTATCAGCCCATCTATCTCCATTTAGAAAAACAGCTTGCCATTATTTTTATTAATTAGTTTAGGGAGAACTGACATTTTTATGATGTTGAGTTGTATAGAATTTTATATCTAAGAAAAGAATATCTTCGTTTGTTCAGATCTACTTTTGTGTCTTTCAGAAATGTTTTAAGATTTTCTTCATAATAGTTTTGTTTACCTATAAAATTCTCTACTTTTTAAAAATCCAGTAATATGTCTTACAGGTCTTTATGCCAGTATTTATAGAGCTATATTATTATTTTCAATGTTTTTCTGTAGTGTAGATATACCATAATTTATTTAACCTGGCCCACATAGATGGACATTAAGTTATTTATAATTTTTAACTATTAATAAAACAGCACTGAACTAAGTATCCTTATAGAAGTTTCCTTATAGTTATTTCTTTATGATACATTTGTCAAAAGAGATGTACATGGTCAAAGGCTCTTTGACATTTAAAAGTTTTCAAAACATATTGTTAAAATGCTTTTTATATTAATAAAACGTGTATTTCTAGCAGTGTGTTTGAGCCCTATTCTTTTGACACTCACCAGAACGGGACCTTGCCCATCAATCCATCTCTCTTTTTCAAAAATTATTTATTTAATTTAATTTATTATTATTCTTAAATTTGACTGGAGCCAGAGAGAGAGAGAGTGAGACAGTGAGAGGGAGAGTAAAAATGTAAGCAGCCATATCCGGGACTCAAACTTCAGTCAGTCATGTGGGAGTCCATTGCCTTAGCCACCAGGCCATCTGTCAGCCCCAGCCAGTCTCTTTTAAATCTTTGCCATCTTGATAGGCAAGAAGAGTATATTTTGCATTTCTTTTTAACTTTTGTGATTTATTTTTCCTTTGCTAACTGATACAGTTTTTTTTAGCTAGCTAAGCCAGTCAGATATTGATCATTTACCATGTGCCATAAGCCGTCTTATGTGTTAGAAATACAGTAATTTTGTCTTTGATCCTTTGTATTATTATTTAGTTTGTTATAGAGCACGTGTGCTCACGGGGGTGGTGGGTAAGTGTCCCCCTGCGGGGGGTGGCCATGCTGCAGTCCCTTCTCCATCCTCCTCTTGGGATTTTAGGCACTCACACACGTGCCCACTGTGGTTTTCAAGTCACTGGATCTGAGACTTAAATTGCTCAGTTGGCCATGTGGGATCCAGCTGCCTTAACCACCATGCCACCATCTGGCCCAATCCTTTTCAAAATGTTTCTTATCTCTTTGTCTGAGGGTGGTTAGTAAACATTTCTGTCTCCTAAGACTAGGTCTCAGCGTTCTGAGAATGAGCTATGGACGTTTCTTACTTGGTTTTGTTGAAGAGCTCTAAAAGTGTTTTTGTGTTTGTCTTTATTGGATGTTCTGTGGCAGATCACCATGTTAAACTTTAGTATTTACGAAATGAGATCATGAAAGTTAAGTACCTCTACAGGTGTCAAATAGCTGTGTATTTTAATAAAAATAATTATTCTTTTCCAGGTGAGGCTGCTGTCTATCAGAAGGAACTTTTGTACAAATCGCCTTGAGACATAGTCTCTCTGCATGTTGCAGAGTTTTAATATTCAAAAAATAGATGTCACTTGTATGGTAAGTTGCCTATGCTTATCCTTATTTTATAGAAATAATGTTTATTTAAATAATTCTAAATAATTGTTTGCTTATATTTGTTACTTTAGTGTCATTTTATTTTGTAGCTAGAAACCTCCTGAAAGACTTAAAGTCTTTTAAAGATTTTCTTGCCTCTATTCACTGTCATTTTTACTTTTTGTGTTTATTATGCAGGGTGTTTGTTATATAGGGTGTTAATTTGGTGTTTGTTGAGAATGGGCTAATTAAATCTCAGAATTTATTTTCAATGTTGGATTAATCAGATAAAGCTGATTTTAATGATTTACTATTACCCTATAGGTTTTTGTTTTCAGTTAAAACATTTTTCCCCAAAAAAGATTCAGTAAGTTGCTATTATCTATTGCTTTGCAAGGAGTTTCTTTCCTTTCCTTTTCTTTTCTTTTTTCCTTTTTTAAAGGTTTTTGCCATAGGGTGCATGTGCTCATAAGAGAGAGACAGAGAGAGGCAGTGAGAGGGAAGGTGAGGAAACCCCTCCCCCCAAGCAGATACCATTCTGCAATCTCTTCTCCATTCTCCTTCTAGGGTTTGGGCACGCATCGCACCCGGAGTGAGTTTCAAGGCATCAGGTCCAGGACTCAAACTGCAGTCCAACATGTGGCAGTCTAGCACCTTAATCACTATGCCACCTGTTTCCCCCCTTCCCCCCCCCCCCTTTTTTTTTTTAAAGTTTTTGCCATGAGTGCTTGCACTCACTGGGGGGAGAGAGTGAGGGAGAAGGAGAAGGGGGAAGGGAAGGCCTGAGGGTGAGAAGGTGAGCAGTCACCCCCAGGGAGAATGGCCATGTAGCAATTCCTTCTCTGTTCTCCTGGGATTTTGGATATACTCGCACATGTCCCTGGCATGATTTTTAAGCTGCCAGTGCCAGGACTTGAACAACAGTCAGCCATCTGGGAGTCCAGTGCTTTAACCACCACGCCACCTGCTGGCTCTGTTAGGGGTTTTCTTACCCATCCTCTGATCTTGTTAGTGTATTCTAGCTTCTGACCCTGTTGACTCTCAGCCAGTGGCAACTGGGAGGTTAATGTACAGGGTGAAGGATTTGACTAACTAGAGGGTTGGTCGCGGCAACTGTCAAAAATTATTGTTCCTATATGCTACTGAAACATCTGGCAAAAGTCGAGTGGAAATTATCATGACATGATACTGGTGATTTGCAGAATTTGCTTTTATATATATATATATATATATATATATATATATGTGTGTGTGTGTGTGTGTGTGTGTGTGTGTGTATATATATACATACATATATATATATATAAAATTATTTTTTTTTTTTTGGAGAGGTTTTTGCTATAGGGTGCGTGCGCTCACCAGACAGACAGAGAGAGAGACAGAGAGACAGAAAGCGAGAAATCACCCCCCAGGGGGGATGGCCATGCTGCAATCCCTTCTCCTCCATTCTCCTCTTGGGATCTTGGGTACGCACGCACACGCGTGTGGCGTGAGTTTTAAGCCACCGTGTCCGGGACGCGAACTGCAGTCGACTACGTGGGAGTCCAGCGACATAGCCATTACGCTAACTGCTGGTCCCAGGTTTTGAACAGTTAGACAAAGCAAGAAGGAAGTGTTGATGTTGAAAGTTGTGTTTAAACCAAGTGTTCTCAAAAGTAGAACCCAAGAATGAGAAGCCACAGGCCCAGAAGAAAAAGAGGAAAGTAAGATTCTCCTTTGCTTTTCTGGTATTTTTGCTTTTGTCAGCATTAGAAAGTGATCTAAAGAGGGTTTTTATATATTGTGCATGACTTATGTAAGTGAGGGCATGGAATTTCATTGTGCACGGCCGAAATGGCTCCGATTTCAGAGCAGACCAAAATGAGTTTTAATCTTGGTTATTTAAAGTCTCCTTGTACCTGTCTTATTAGAAGTATTATTTTTTTTTTAAGAAGAAACTAATTTGCAACTAGCTATAAAGAGTGACATTGTGTCCGGGAAAATGCTGTACTAACACACTGTGCTGTCCCACAAGAGTACTTCCCGGGTCCCCAAACGCAGTGCTGACAATCTGTGACAGCCTGTGAATTGTTGGGCAGCAGTTGGGGAAGATGGACAGCAGAGTGAGGTGGTTTTAAGTTAAGAAGGAGACTGGAAGGGGAGGAAGTGAGAGAAGAGCAGGACAACTCAGGTTTTGTAGGCGGTTTGAATAGGGGCTAGTCTAGTTAGGTTCTGCTAATCTGTTGGTGAAACAAACACCTAGAGTATGGGGGCAGGGAGTGTGGTTTATAGAGGTGGAAACAGTTTATTTCACTTTTCTTTTCATGATGTTACTGTTTCAGTCTTTCATCAGAACTGCAAAGTTAGATGCTCCATTGGTGAGAATATGATTGGATGGAATTGAAATTTTCAAAGAGGTGATAACTGTTACTTACGTCAGCTAATGAAACTGAAGGGTCAGGACAATGGGGAGGTGTTTATCTTTTCCCTGAATTGTGATAGTAGTAGTAATAAGGCCAGTTACCATATCTAGATCCAAAATGGCAGGGACTTTATCACAGACAGATGTGTATCTTGTTATTTACTTATTAAACTTTATACACAAATACACACACACACCAGCAGATATTGTTTTGGAAATACCAGACCAGGTGTAGCAATCTTTGTCAGATGTCAAAGAGTAGATTTCTAGGTATTGTTTGGATTATGGAGTAAAATTTAATGTTGGGCAAGCCGAGGTTCAGTTCTTCTTTCCTTGATTATTAGAATGCTTATACCAAGTAAATTTATTTGCTTGCTCCCCTAGTCATGGTGTCTAGTTCTGAGTATGGAATCAGGCTCGGGGCACATTGTTATGGAGGTCGTCCCTCCTGTTGATTTCACTTCTGGTTTGAGGTTAAATGTGTTACTGCTTGGTCACAGATACCATTGGATTAAGTAAGCATAATCTTTTTATTTAAACTTTATTTATTATTATTATTATTACTATTATTTTAATTTGACCAGAGAGAGACAGAGAAAGAGAGAGAGAGGGAAAGTGAGAAAGTAAGCCACTAGGTCGGGACTTGAACCATGGTCAGCCATGTGGGAGTTCAGTGCCTTTATCACCATGCCACTTGCCAGCCCCAGTAAGCATAATCTTAACATCACTGTTGTCGATGATAGTATTAAAAAAGAGGCCCAACCTGGGTGGTACAGAGTACTCTAGAATGTTCTGCAAAGTTGTCTCCTTTCTCTGAGTATACATATTTATACAATGGAGATGCCACTTGGAAAATTTCCTTTTCCTTTTATTTTTAAATTAATATTTTCATAAAATGAGACACATACCTTTTTAAAAAGTTAAGCTAAGTTCAGATAAGTTAGTTTTAAGAATTTCCCATATCACACTGTCTAGTAATAATCATTAATAATAATAAACTAGGAAAGCATCAGTTCTGACACAGAAGAGTGGAAGATGGGCAAGAGATGAATAGGAGGTAAATAAATCTAATTGAGGTAGCACTAATTCCATAAAGTGATACCACAGCATAACAGGGTACTTTTTAAAAGTTTATTTATTTATTTATGTCATCAACAAAGGCAAGGGAAAGACAGCAGCTCAACAGGGTCCTGATACCGTGACCTGCTTCCAGTTTTGGCTAGCCCCAGGTCATGGCCACATAGCCTGAGTGTTGGTGCAGATCCCCAGTTGGCTGAAAATGTGCTAGGCATGTATGCAGGTGCTCGAGAGCCTGGTGAGCTGGAGGGCTGGGCAAAGCAGATTGTGGTGTGCCAAAACCCTGTTGAGGGTGTCTGTCTGTCTGTCTGTCGTGTGCATGCTCTCTGTCTTAAATTTAAAAACAACAAAGGCTGGCCCCAAAGTGCAGTGGTTTAGGCAGCCAGAGCCTACCTGGCTTACTGAGATTTGAATTCTGGCTCCAGCAGCCTGAAAAATATGGCAAGTGTGTGTACATGTGTGCTCGAAATCTTGATGGGAAAGAGGAATGGAGATAAAAGGATTCCGTTGTGAACCCCCCCCCCCCCCCCATAGGGGGTTGCTTTCCGCCCTCCCCCTTTCTCTGGCAAGAAAGCATGATTTTCAAGCCACTGGGTCTGACAGTAATAAAAGATGATTCCGGGGATAAATCGAAGGACGAGTGATATAAATAAGGGAAGATGTGGAAACCTGAGACACTGCAGTGTCAGTTCTCAGGAATTGTCTATAGAGTTTAGACTTGATTATCCACTGCCCTGGAGTATTGAATGCCTAAATCTAGTGTTGAAGGCCCTCTGGAAGAAAAACAGTCTTTTCTGGCAGAAAAGATTTCACACAGCTTTCCTACAATGAACCTTTCAGTCTATCTAGACTAGTGTTACAGACTGAGAACTTGTGTCTCTCTGTTGGGTACCCCTCCCCACCCCGCCTGCTGCCATTCATATGTTGAAATCTCTTTCTTATGTGACAGTACTTGGAAATAGGACCTTTAGGAGGTAAATTGGTCATGCGGATGGAGCCTTCACAAATGCAGTTAATGCCCAGAAGAGAACAGGCAGCTAGCTTATTCTCTTTCCCCCATGTGAGGGTACAGTGAGAAGTCCACTCTCCGCAGCCTGGAAGAGGGCCCTCCCCACAGACCAGGGCCATGCTGGCACTGAGATCGTGGACTTGGCAGCTCCAGAACTGCCAGGAATTTCAGCTGGGAGTCACCCGGTCTACAGTTCCGTGTTATAGTAGCCCATACCGCCTAAGACAACTAGTGTCTGTAACTGTCTCCACAACCGCTTTCTTACTGACTGCCTCTTCACGCGTTCAGTCTGTGCCTTGCACTGGGAATGTCTCCCTTCAGATCTTTGTCTGAATACCAGCTTCTAAAGGCCTCGCTCCAGTTCTTCCCACTTACTTTCTGCAGTCATTCTAGGCTCTCTCTACTAGGCTTTATCATTTACTCTTTTTATTTTTATTTGGCAAATATGTTCTCCCTTAAAATGACTTTTTAAAGCATACCTGTCCAGTTAGGTAGTGATATCGTAAGGAGGAAGCAGCATTTTCACTCAGGTGTTTCAAACACGCTGTTACTTGTGGTCCTACTTTACAATCTCCACTGCCCCAGCATAGTGCAAATAAGTCTTTGATGGTGAGAAAATGCCATTATCTATTGGTAGCTTTTCCCCATATTTAACATTTATCTTTGTATCATAGGAATAATAGAGTAGAATGCGGTTTCAGTACCTGAGCCGTGTTTGTTCAGTAGATTATTCTTTGAAGCCTTCTGTAACCTTCTGTATAGGCTTTCTGATCTTTAAAGTAACATTGGTTTGAAGATATTATTGTATTCGAAGGTAATTCTTTGTTATTCTTTAAACTCTAAGTAGTATAAACTGTAAAACTGCATGGAAAAGACACTCATTAACTTATAGTGCTTTCTTTGCCTGCTCTGAAGTAAAACTTGCTTCTTCTGGTTTCTGTTTCTCACCATGCATATTTGGTTTTCACACTTGCTGGCATAACTACAATGGAGGAAGAGGTAGAGAGTCTATATATTCAAATATATAGACTATCTCATTTGTAGTTGTTCATTTTTGCTGTTATTATACCTTGTTTTTTTTTTAAATTATACTCAGCTATGCTATATTTTATGCCATCACAATTTTTAGAAGGTACATCTTCTGATCTGTGTAGTAATTAAATGCAGGAACTTTGAAATCCTAACCAGCACTTAGGTGTGTGATCTTAAGTAAGCTTACATTTCAGATTTCTCTTCTGTGAAGTTGGGGTGAGATAGCTATGACGGGGACCAGCCTTGCTGGGGGTGGGTTGACTCATCGGAGGCGGCGCTGGAAAGAAAGACTGAGGCCTCGGTGCCTTTTCATGCACGTCCTGAGTCGGACACTCCTCAGAGATCGCTCTCTGTAGAGTGATAACTGCTAGGAATTATTGTGCCTTTTTATTGAAAATGTGATACATGCAAATAAACGGGTGAGGGGCTATGTTCTAATTATCAGTTCATAAAGTTTTAACAATAGGGAACATAGATTCCATTCAGGGTTGGATTAAGGGCGGGCCTATTACAGTTCAGCAGTTGTTTGTTTGGTCTAGGCAGGTCTTCGGGAACTTCATGGAATGCCGTTTCGGGAAGTATCCTCCAGCAAGCAGAGTTAATTATCAGCCGATGCTCGGTGGCAGCCATCTTGTGGTTACTGAGTACGATGCTAAGAAGAGAAAATCTCAAGTATAGGTATTAGTTCTTATGGATGTCAATAAAGAATGACACTTATATAATTTTATAGGGACCTAAAACTTAATTTAAGGAATCCTAATATATTTATCTATTTCACTTGGTGAGGGCAGGGGTGTCCTGGGCCAGTTTCGGCCTAATCTTATTTTATGTAAAGAAAAGATTATTTTTAAGCTTATGTTAAATGTATCTTGAAGGGCCTTCCAAAGGTCAAGAAGATTATTTCTGCCTAGATAGAACTTCAGCACACCCTCTATTGTGACCGCAGGGATGAAGCATTGTAATTAATAGTAGGTGATCAGGGCAAAGGGGAGTGGTCAGGGGACTTTCGGGATATCTTACCATATACTCAGGATGTCTAAGAGAGCTATGTAATTCTTTTATAGTAGTATATCAGGGAGTCAGAGGGGGGTCGCTTCCCAGCAAGGCTACCGCAGTCTCTGGAGCATACAACAAGCGGCCTTGCCAACATGCTGAGTCAACCCAAGCTTTGCTCATAGGTCACGAGGGTGTACAGCAGTGGCCTTGCCAACGTGCTGAGCCGACCAAGGCTGTGCTCAAAGGTCGGGGGTGGGGGGCTCAAACAGATCCTGGGACCCCGCTGGGTTGGACTCCTACCTCTTAGTATCGTGGTTGGGATCCAGCGAAATAATACGTATAAGACACCTGGCATAGGTTAAGTCTAGTGGCCTCTACTTTAAAAATATGCTCTGTGGCTTATTAGTTTTAGTCTATGAATCCTAACGGAGGTTGGGGAGAAGATCAAATTTAACACATGTCAGAATTGAGGTATAGCCCCCAAAGCCTTATCCCTTTAAGCTCCTTTATTACAAACTGTAGTATGTCATTTAAACCCAGAGTGTACCCAGGAGAGGAACTAATTTCAAATAACTCCAGAAACACAGACCAACCTCCAGATGTGTAGTGAGGGAAAGAAATTTTAGGATGGAGTTCTTTTCTTCGTCTCTGCCCCCACTACCAAGTGTATATGCAGGATAGAAAGCAGCCTTTTCTTGCTACCTATTATATTGATATATATGATATTGCTATTGTTGATTATATTGAAGATTTGCTCTGTCTTTTGAGGTGGTCGATGATAGGTGCTAATATTAAACTTGGAACAGTTAAGTTGGCAAGCCATGGGGTTACCATGTCAGTGGAGTGTGAAAGAGACCAAGCCGCAGACTGTTGCCCAGCCTGTAAAGCGTGAAATCAGTTGGTGCTGATGCTTGGCCACTGTAGTCAATGGACTGTAAAATAAGTTGGGGTTCACGAAGTGAGAAAGCCTTTTCATGCCATAGTTTGTGTATTTTGGCATCCCCAAGATCTACTGTAATCCTATGTCTCCTATCTTTCGTTGTCTTGATAACTCAGCATCTTCAAGAACTGTTTCTTCGGTTTTACAGAGTGCGTTCTTTGTCTAACCGCAGGCAGGAATAAAGGCTATGAATGTCCAAGGCTGACTTAATATTAAAATATGGTAACTATTATATACTGTTGAAGATTGCATCTGGAAATACCATCTGCGCTTGGTATTTGATGTACAGATTTCTTCTGTTTCAGGTTCAAATTGAAAGTGTACTCTCTATTCTATGTTAAAACTTCCTCCAGTCGAAGCGCTGTGGTGTTATTTTCACTGGTCGTTTTTCCTCTGTTTGCCTGTGCCTCTGGAGAAGCAGAGGTGTAGAAAGGATAACATTTTCAGATGCTTAGGGGAGTTGGTAGGAAGAAGTATAGAAATTATTCTTATGGGGAATAGAAGAGAGGGAATTCCTCTCCTGACACCTGGTGAGGTTCTTCACCATATGGCTTTGAGGGTGAGGCAAGGTGAAAGAGGAAGTTTCAGAGACAATGGTGAATTATTATTGTCAGCACTTTAAGTCTAGAAGGTTATTGGAAATATACACACCATGAAAGCATTAATGTTCTTTTGTTCTTATCCTGCTTGGTGTTCTCATTTTGTTGCTGTAGTCCTTAACTCTTTTTGGTTCCACATTTACACACATTCTAAACAAATTGTGAATATTTATGGAATTGGTACATAATTGTGAGACAGACCATCTTGCTGCATATCAAGTAAGTCTAGTTTAGTGGCTGAGTGTAGGGAGTTTGAAATCCTAACCAACATGCTGTAACTGTGTAGTACGGAGTTATTTAAGCTCCAGATTTCTTATCTGTAAAATTGGGATAATAATAGCTACCTAATAGGTTATAGTTGGAATCAATTAAGATTACACACGTGTGCGCACACGCACACACACACGACATTTAGCATGGCTGCTTTCACGTAGTAAGTGCTCACTAAACAAAAGCTCATTATTCTTTCTTTTCTCCCTTCCTGCTGCTACTCCACCATTCCTTCCCATTTGCTTGTGGGGTCTAAACCTTAATGAAATGGAAAACGTAATTAGACATGGTTCATAGCAGCAGATTTTGAGAAATATGTCATTGTTCCCTTAGGCATGGCTTAGTACTTCTTTCTTAACCAAACAAACTCTCTAAAAATGCTTCTTAAAATGAAATATAAAGATCTTCAAGTGGTTTAAGGTAGCTTTGCAAGTAGTATAAACATTGATAACTCTAAAATGTATTCGGTCAATGCAGATAATAACCTTTCTATAAAGTAAGGGGGTACATAGTACTAAAATGAGTTCAATGAATTGTCGTTTCTTACTACTCACCTTAGACAAGCTGTTTTTTCAGTAGAAATACTTTTTCCTGATGCTAAGAATAGTCATAATAGAATTCCCGTCCAGTGTGTGAGGCATGGTTTCTGTGGGAAGGGGATTGGAAAAGTCGTCCTGATCATTTACACTACTGGAGATGAGCATTAGTGTGAATAATGTATTTGGGTTTGATGTGCATTATGAGGTTATTTTTGCAGCACAATTAACTTTCTGATTAAACTTGGCTCAGCATATATCCTGATCATACCCTTGGTGGAAAACTGGGTGACGCTTCTGTGGTGGTGATAAAACCACTAGTTAGGTTCATACACTGAGTTCTGGCCTTAGTTCCCACTTAAGTAGCTATCAGTATATAAATTCCTTAACCAGTTTTCTTACCTTTAGATGAGTAGGTTATACAACGTGACTTTTCGAAGGTCCTTTTAAAATAACTGTAAAGTTACAAGACTTGTTTGGAAGTAGCTGAAAGTCAGGAACTGCAGTAGTGACACATTTCTGCCACCAGAGAGTGAAGACCAGTCCGTCATCCTGTGTTCTGTGTTCTGTATTTGGTCCAAATGTGGCATTCTGGGAAATGAAGAGGACACGTTGCTTCTCTGACCATTTAGTTAAACGTGGAGCCTCTTGCCTGTCTGCTTGTATTAGGTACCTTCCTGCTTTTTTTCTTTTCAACTTCTGGATAGAACTGGGCCTGCTGTCAGGGATTCATCAGATTTTGTTCTCTTAAGATAGTGAATAGCCCCCAGATGACTCAAAGGCATCTTTGGTGGGAAGCACTTTATATGAGTGACTAAATTTGATTATTTGTGGCCACCTTCCTCTTCCAAAATATACAGCCACGTACACAGAAAACACCCAGCCCTCATTCCTCCCACTCTCAGAAATCCCAAGGATGAAATCAAAACCTCTGAGAAATTTAGTAGAATGAGCACAGCACTTGGAATTGTAACCTAGGTTCCAGACTTGTTTTGCCATTGAGTATCAATGTAACCATGGACATAACATACTTGGATCCTCAGTACCCTTATTTTAAAAATTAGGATGTTGAATTCTAACTCATATAACCTCTTTCAGTCATCCAATTCTGAGGTCTTATAAAAATATTTCAATGTTTATTTGAAGTGCAGTGCTGCTCTTAATACAACACTGTAATAAAGTAGTAGTATCTTATTTTTTTAAATATTGGTCATCAGGAAAGCTGTGAAGCATTTTTGCTTTTAAAAAAAAGTACTTCATGACATTCCCTGTGATCTAATAGTATGTGCTTTTTTTGATAGAAACAGCTATAGATGTTGTTGAGGCATAAATATTGAAGTATGAAGGTATGCTATTATATAGCAAAAAGAATAGCAGTTGCCATTCCACCGAGGCATTTTCCTAACCCCACAATCAAATGCAAACATGTTTTCTGTGAGTGTAGGCTCATGTGCAGCCAGAAGGAGCCAAGACTAAGAGTCAGGCTAAACTGGTTCATAGCGAAGCATTTAGAGAAGTCATTTGGAGGGTTAGTAAACTTCGAAAAAAAGGGGCTTGTGGATTCTGGGAATCTGTATCCCACAGCAGGAGTGAGTCCATTTCTTCGAGCCACACCCACCGGTGGAAATAACTGATACAGAATCCAGTTACACATGTATGTGTTGCAGTCCGAGAGCTCAGGATAACACCGAACACAGAAAAGAAAGGCATGGTGTCTAGATAGACTAGCCGAGCCAAGTGTCTAGTAAGTGACAGCAGGCGGGCAGAGAAGTATGCTTGTGAAGGCCACCTAGAATTGGTACTTAGAATTTGATATGTGCGTAAGAGTAGAATACCAGTCAGGCAAACTAGACAGAAATAGCATTTTTGGGAAATGTACAAAAGACTGAAGTTTAATCTGTCCCGGCTTTAGTCACCATCCTTGGTGTTGGTAGATAGTCTGGTTGGTCTAAGGCTCCACCTGTTTGAGGCCAGTGATTGTATCACTGACAGGCTAGGCAGTGTGATGCTTCTAACAGCGTTACACTCCACTGGACACCACATATTCACAGATCTGCGCACCACGACTGCAGAGTTCATTTCACAGAAATGAACTGGCTAGTAAAACATTTGGCAGGCAAGCTCCTTTTCAAGTGCTGCTAGGAATGGAGCCCAGCTGTTCCCTTTGGGCTTTGAGCTGGTGGAATTCATTAGGTTAGCAGCTAGAAAGAATGAAACGGTAACATTTTTAGCCTAGTTCATGACAGCAAAGCAAAGGTGTTAGGATTTCTGTTCTAGAGGTTTACACACTGCAAGTAACTTAACCTGATTGTGTGTCTTAATATTACTGGGCTTCTGACCGCTGAAATATGGCTTGGATCGATGGTGGTTTGGAGAAAGTAGAAAGAGAGCTATCCATCATTCGGGGGCTCCATAGAATCTGGCTGATAATGTTGCTTTCACCAAGCAGCCATCTGTCCATCCATCCATCAGTAGGATGAAATGAGATTTAGCGGAACAGGCAGCCGTAACTCTAAGATCCTTTCTGACCAACAGTTGCAGCCCTGGCCTGAGTCTGACCACAAAGCACAGCGCTGGGGTTTGGCGGGATGTGGCGGCAAGTGCAGTCTCCTTCCCGTCACTGCCAGCCCAGTGTGTTTGTTTGAGGCTGTAGCCCAGCCTCACTCCCCACACAGAATCGACTAAGCTTGATTGACCAGTAGAACCTAATTCTTTAGCCTCAGGTGGTTGTACAAGTCTAGCAAACCCTTTTGATGGGGCATTTTCTTGTTTAACACCGTGGCTACTTCTTTTCATCATGAGAGTGAGGGATGAGATGAAATTAAATTCAGAGACAATTCAATGATTTATTTTATACAAATTCTTTTTCCTCTTAAATTAAACTTTGTACCTACCTAGACTGTTAGGTAGTAAAAATTAAATTTTCATTCTTAATTTTCTCTACTCTCGATTCGTGGTAATGATAGAAAAGAAGTAGACGGTAAAATGGGTAAAAATTTGGAAGCAGGAAGCTGGATGATCCCAAAAAGGATAATCATGAGCAGTTGAGCGTTAACTGTGTCTTCCCTGCTCTGAGAGAGCCTGGTGGTGCTCCTGTCGCCTCTCCCCACAGCGTGCCTGGCGGTGACCAGCTTCCGTGACTGTTTCTTACGGTGGTCAGTCACTTCAGACCTCAGCTCCTGCTCTTTGTTCTGGGGCCTTACTTTTCACTTCAGGTTGGGGGAGGGACTGAGGGAGCCTAATGTACCGGAGATGCCTCGGAAATGAGAGCCTTGGACAGATTCCTGGGCCTATTGATCCACCGGCAGTTTATGCATCCTGACATTCATAATCTCAGTAGGCTGCTGATGTTCCTGATTAATGGGCCCAGGGGCTGTCCATCCGTCACTTCACATTAATTACTGAAGAGGTGTTTTTCCAGTGATTTACCTGACAGCGAGCTGTGATAAATACCCCTAAGCAGAGTGGGCAGTGATTAATCACAGGGCCACACCCCTCCCCCCACTCTCCCTCCCCCCCAACCACAGGCCAGCATTGGGACCTGACCAGTGAGTGTCCCCTCCCCATAAGCTATCTATCTCCATAATTGCTTGTGGATGCATATTTATTGGGGCATGGGACCTGGCAGGCAGCATTCTAGAATTTGTGCCAAAGATGATGAAAAATAAATCTTCCCAATAGGAAGAGTAACTAACATGTTTTTGCGTGGGACAGAAACCTATATATTAACTGCTGTTATGTTGCATTGAAGAACTCTGATAGGAATTTTGCCTACCTACTATGCATGTACTTGGGTCTGCAGTAGTTGGTTTGTGAACTTCAAAAAGAGAAAGGATAGCTTTTGTCTTTGTGGTACATGTAGTCTTTTTCCAGGGAGAATATGTGAATAAGTTTAAGAAATCAGAGAACATTTTAAGGTACTAATACAATCTTGAAGGGTTGTAATAGAACCCCGAGGTTCCATTTCTTACTTTGTGGCTCGAAATGAACTTTAGCTACATCTTTAAATATTTTAGTATTTTTCATGAGTTGGGCACTGTATTTAACTCCAGAGATGGGATGATGAGCTGCAGATCTCAAGGAGCAGAGTTTTCTCATATTATAAAGTAAACTTTTCCAGGAAGTTGTTGGACTGATTTTAAATTAATATTAAATTCAAAGTAATTTAAAATTATTTTGTACATATTTTTTTCTCTAAATATTATTTGTTATCCTAGAATTGTGTGGAAGATAGTATCTGCCTTCAAAAAACATTTAGGATGGTATTCATAAATGAAACACCTACACAAGACTGTAAGGTAGTTTCTAATGGTAAATGAACACCATAGTTGGTAAATGCACATGAATTCATAGAAAAGTGTATCTAAAATAGCTACCAGAGATCAGTGTACCTCAAAATAGTTACCGGAAAAAGCTGGATTTGCGGTAATGAGTAGTGCCTAGGATAGTTTAAACCGAGATTATTCCAGGAGAGCATTTCAGAAGTACGAAATGCCATCTTGCCTAGAAGGGAGGATTTGTGTCTGCAAGTGGTAGAAATATAATTCAAACACTGGATTGACACCATAAACTTAGTTTGCATGTTGTAGATGAGTTGCTAAGGTTTTTGAGCAAATAATTATGGAAAAAGAGGTCCATTTTAGAAGGAATAGTTTGATGTGCCTAGTGGTGTTTGGAATTGCCAAAGTACCTTAGAATATTCTTGATGCATTCTTTTGTAAGATTCAGAATAAAACTATCCAGATTAAAAATAGAGGCTTATGTATCTCCCTGAGTGCAGTACAGATTGTGTAATTTGGTTATTTATGGAATAGATAATAGAATCGACAGTCAAAGGAGAGCAAGTTTTACAATCTTGCCTTATGCAAAGTTGAATAAGTCAGTTGGAAGTGTTAAGTAATGACTGCAAAATTAAATTAGGAAAGGCTATGGCCTCAAGTTTTAAGAAAGAAATTGATTCTTAGTCTTACTAATATAACTTCATTAAAGTTACACTAATTACTCACTGGCTTTAGATAGGTATATTTTCAATTTGAAAATCAGAAATGAAAGGCTCAGTGTGGTCATTTGTAGGGATTACTAAGGGATACACCTTTTTTTTTTCTATTTTAAAAATCAAGATTACATACAGTAGAATTTTCCTTTCTGAGAGCACATTCTGTGAATTTTGACAGAAGTGTACAGTTGGGTAGCTCCCATACAATTAAGATACAAAACAGTTTCATAAGTCTAAAGAAATCTTCTGGTTCCTATATAGTCAGCTCCTTAGCTGAACCTAAGCTTCTGGAAACCATTCGTGAGTTTTCATTCTGAAGTTTGGATTTTCCCAAATGCCTTATAAATGGAATTGTATTTCCCTAGGAGAAAGTGATGTGAGCATCTTCTGCCATGGTTATATCCTCTTTAGTGAAGTATTGTTCAGATCATTTGTTTTCTGACATTAGGTTTTCACAATTCACTATATATTCTGGATAAAAGTGAACTTGCAAATACAATACTTTCTTCTAGTCTGTGGCTTGTCTTTTCATTCTATTAATGGTGTCTTTGAAGAGTTCTAAGTAGTGATGAATTTTAGCTTATTGATTTTCAAATCTTTTATGGATTATGCTTTTGGTATTATAGCTAAGAAACCTTTTTCTAACCCAAGATCACAAAGATTTTCTCGTATCTTTTCTTCTAAAAGTATTACAGTTTTAGATTTACATTTAGATCTGTGATTCTTGGAATTTTTGCTAATGGTGTGAGGTATGGATGAAAGTTCCTTTTTGTTCTTATCACATATGAATTTTCATTTATTTCAATACAGTTTTTTGGAAAGACTATTCTATTTCCATAGAATTTTCTTCATACTTTTGTTGAATGTCAGTTGATTATATATCTGTGAGCCTACTTCTGGGCTCATAATTTATTTTATTTATCTGTATATCTGCTCTTTCTCCAATAACACACATATTACCATAGGACAGCATAGCATATTACCATAAGGCATTAACAGTCACAAACATTGATGTATGATTGTCTAGTTTAGGGGACCAGCAGGTGGTGTGGTGGTTAAGGCGCTGGACACTCCCATATGGCCAACCATGGTTCAAGTCTTGGTCCTGGTGGCTTGCTTTTTCATTTTCCTTCTGTCTCTCTCTGTGTCTCTCTCTGGTCAAATTAAAATGAATGAATGAATAAATAAAAAATTTTTAAAAAAGATTGTCTAGTTTACAATCTAGGTAATCCTGTCACCTTCTAATTTTTTTACCTTGGCCATATTATTAGCATAAAACAAAACAAAACTATTATTATAAAATTTGCTAGAGGGCACATACACTTACTGATAGTGAACAGCAAGAGAGAGGGAAGGTGAGAAAGTATCCCCAATGGGGCATGGTCACACCGTAATCTGTTCTCCATTTCTCCCTCCTTTGGGGATTTGGGGCATGCACACACATGCCTGGCGTGTTTCTCCAGCCACAGGGTCTGTGACTTACAAGGTCAGCTGTGTTAAATCTAGCTGCCTTAACCACCACCTGGCCCAGCCATATTATTTAATATCTCCATCCCTCAGTTTTCTCATTTATAGAACTGGGCTAGTTCTGTGCGTCAGTTTTCTTATTTGTTGCATTAGATTAATACTAATAACTAATACCACTTCATAGGGTGGCTGGAAGAATTAAATTAGATGCTACTATTTTGAATATAACCAAGGTCACCCAAGTGAGCAAGTAAGATCTGTTAAGTGGCCAAAGTAGATACCTTAAAGTTTACATGTTAAGGTTTGTGGCATCTACTCAAATAAGCACTTAAGAGTCTTACCTAGAATCTTTTACTCTTATTTTATATATAATATGAATTGCAGTATTCATTAGATTGAAAGAAATAGAAATGCTTAGAGTTGGTGAAGAATCAGAAAGAGTATAAATCAGGCACTCCACTGAAAAACAGTCTTGAGGTTGTAATCCAGTTGTATTGTATATGGGGTGAGGGCAGCCTTTCACAGTGAATAAGGTGCTGAGGCATCACTTCATACTTGGCCCAGTGTGAGTAGGGCTGTTTGACTCCTCACTTTGCTTCCTATTAATGAATCTATTTCTTGTATACCTTTGAGTAAGGTCTTTGTAAGGTATCTAAATGAGTGTCTACCAAGTTTAAAAGCTTATTTATCTTCAATCCAAGTGTATTAAAGAGAAGGCCTAGAGTTTAACATTTAAAGGCCTAGAGTTTAGCATTTAAAGGCCATACGCTTTAATGTTACAAATTATTGTCTTATTCTATTAATTTAAATTGTAATATATATTTTGTACAGCCAGGTTTAAATAGAAGAATGAACCTCCAAGTGGATGAAGGAATTATTTTGTGTTTTCAAGTGTGAAATATGTCTAGTATTAACTAGTGCAAATGCATTTATGAAAAGATGCATAAAAGAAAACTACAGCAGAATCAGTTGAGGTTCATTAGCATATTTTATAGTTTTAAAATATGAAGCCATTTCTCTGCTGTCCAAGTATAATTTTTTATGTTGTTATGTTACATACAAGTAAGTGCCTCTGCATTGCATTTGGGTGGAGTATGTTTTAAAGCAAAGCTCTGATGCAAGAAAGGACATTTCTTAGTTTCTTATTTACTCATGTTTGACACTGGGAGTGGAGGACCTTGTAAGAATGGAGATTGGGTATGGTCCTAATTTTATTGTTCTGCTAAAGAGTCCTATCAGTTGCTGGGGAACCAGCAGTTAGCGTAATGGCTATGTCGCTGGACTCCCACATAGTCGACCGCGGTTCACGTCCCGGACCCGGTGGCTTAAAACTCACGCCGGGCGCGTGTGCGTGCGTGTCCAAGATCCCGAGAGGAGAATGGAGGAGAAGGGATTGCGGCGTGACCATCCCCCCTGGGGGGTGATTTCTTGCTTTCTGTCTCTCTGTCTCTGTCTGTCTGGCGAGCGCACGCGCCCTATAGCGAAAATCTCTCCAAAAAAAAAAAAAAAGAGTCCTATCAGGCGCTGTAATCCTCTAATTTTTTACTCCTATTTTATTATCCCTTTTACCTTGCTCTACAAGTGTAATTACAAATCATTTGAAATATAGTGTGTTTTCCATGCCTGTTGTATAAATTTCTCCATTGAATTTGCTATGTAGAACAGTGTTTTTCAAACTGTCAGGCAAACCAATTTAGTGAACAAATGGTTTTTAAATTATAGGAATTAAAAGTTTTAAAAATTAAAATATTAAGTCATCAGGAAAGTCATGACATATTTTTCTATGGTTTTCTACGCAAAAATGCATTGAGACTTTCCCAATGACCCACAAGAATACAGATGCTCCTTGGCTTATGATGCACTTGTGTTGTTATAAAGCCATTGTAAGTTGAAAATACATTAAGTTGAAATGTATTTAATACATTTAACGTACCAACCACCATAGCTTAACCTAGCATGCCTTGCATGTGCTGAGGACACTTCCATTAGCCTACAGTTAGGTAGATCATGTGGCGACACAGTGCACTGTAGAGTGTCAGTTGTGTACCCGTGGGATCATGCTTCTGACTTGGAGCTGCCCAGTAGCTTCCAAGAGTATCTTACCACATATTGCCAGCCCAGGAGAAGATTAAAAAAGTCAAAGTACATGCACAACACTTTCATACCATTGTAAAACTGAAAAATTTTAAGTTGAACCATTGTAAGTTGAGAACCAGCAGTAGATAAAAAACAAGTATAGTGCATGTAGTAAGGGTATTTTATGGTTTATTTTTAGTCATATGTGTGTGGGAGTCTCAGTGTACTGTGAATGTGAAGTGTTCTTACTGTGGATTGCAGACAAAATTTGGAAAAAAAACTGGCCTAGGACGTTTTTCTGTATAGGAGTCTGTGTCCATAGCAGGTAAGTCTTGTTTACAAAGTTGTAAAAAATACATACAAAGGTCTTGGAAGAATTAAAGCTAGAGTATGAATAAATTAGAGAATAGAAAAAGAGTAGGAAAAATTAAACTAATAGTTGGTTTTTGGAAAAAATCAACAAAATTGACAAACCCTTAGCTAGCCTAAGAAAAGAGAGAATAGTCAACCAACTAAAATCAGGAATGAAAGAGGAAGTATTACAAGTGCCACAGAAACAAAAAGGATCAATAAGAGGCTACTGTGGGACCAGCTAGTGGTATGGTGGTTAAGGCAGCTTGATCCCACATGGCTAACAGCATGTTTGAGTCCCAGACCTGGCAGCTTGAAAAACACACTGGCTGTGTGCATGTGTACCTAAAGAAAAATCCCCAAAGGAGGGAAAAATAGAGGAGAAAAGGTTGCAGTGTGACCATTCCTTGTGGAAGGTGCTTTTCTACTTTTCTCCTTCTTCTCTCTCTCTTTCACTCTCTCTATCTCTCACTCTCTCTCTGGTGAACACATGTGCCCTCTGACAAAATTACAAAAAGAAAAAGAGAGGAAGAGACCACTGTGAACAATGATATACCAACAAATTGGGTAACCTAGAGTAAAAAAAGTGGGTAGATTCCTAGAAACATAGCAAGACAGAATTATAAATAAACAGAAAATCTAGGCAGATTTATAACTAATACAGAAGTTACATCAATAATTAAAAACTTCCTGATGAAGAAAAGTACAGGCCCAAATGGCTTCACTGGAGAGTCTTACCAAACATTCAGAGGAGAATTAAACCAGTTTTTCTCAAACTCCTCTAAAAAAATGAGGATAAATGTAATACACCATATTAATAGGAAGAAAGACAAAAACCATATGGTCATATCGATTGATGCAGAAAAAGCATTTGATAAGATACAACATCCCTTCATGATCAAGACTCTCAGCAAAATCGGCATAGAAGGGTCATTTCTCAACACAATAAAAGCCATCTATGAAAAACCCATAGCGAACATCATTCTCAATGGAGAAAAGCTGAAAGCTTTCCCACTAAACACAGGAACAAGGCAAGGATGCCCACTGTCTCTACTCCTTTTTAATATAGTACTGGAAGTCCTCGCCAACGCAATCAGAAAAGAGGAAAAAATAAAGGGCATCCGAATAGGAAAAGAAGAGGTGAAACTCTCTCTATTTGCAGATGACATGATTGTATACATAGAAGACCCAATGGTCTCCATGGAAAAATTACTGGAAGTAATACATGATTACAGTAAAGTTTCAGGATATAAAATCAATATACAGAAGTCCCTAGCATTTCTATATACGAATAACAGGCAGACTGAGATAGAACTGAAAAAAGTTATTCCATTTACCATAGCCACCAAAAGTATTCGATATTTAGGAATAAATCTAACCAAAGAAGCTAAAGACTTCCACAAGGAAAACTATGAGAAGCTAAAAAAAGAAATTGAAAATGACACAAAAAAATGGAAGGACATCCCATGTTCATGGATTGGAAGAATTAATATAATCAAAATGGCAATTCTACCCAAATTAATCTACATATTTAATGCAATGCCAATCAAAGTACCAGACACATTCTTCACAGACCTAGAAAAGACAATCATAAAATTTGTCTGGAATCATAAAAGACCCCGTATTGCCAAAGCAATTCTACACAAGAAGAGTGGAGTGGGTAGCATCTCACTCCCTGACCCAAAAATATAATACAAAGCAGTGGTAATCAAAACAGTATGGTACTGGCACAGAAACAGACAGGTGGACCAATGGAACAGAATAGAGTCCCCAGAAATAAATACCCAAACATACAGTCAACTGATCTTTGACAAGGGGTACCAGTCAATCCAGTGGGAAAAGGAAAGCCTCTTCAGCAAGTGGTGCTGGAAAAACTGGATTTCCACTTGCAGAAAGATGAATTTGAACACCTACCTCTCACCTTTGACAAAAATCAAGTCAAGGTGGATCAAGGATCTAAATCTAAGACCTCAAACTATAAAGCTGCTCCTGGAAAACACTGGGGAAACTCTGGGAGACATTGGTGTAGGGAAAGACTTCTTAAATAAGACCCTCAAAGCACAGTTGATCATCCCCAAAATAGACAAGTGGGATTACATCAGACTAAGAAGTATCTGCAAGGCAAAAGACACAGTAATTAGTGTGAATCGACAGCCCTCAGAATGGGAAAATATTTTTGTAAATTTTGCATCAGATAAGGGACTGATAACCAGAATACACAAGGAACTAAAGAAGCTGTTTGGAAAAGAGACGATCAATCCCATTAAAAGATGGGAGAAGGAGTTGAATAAAACAGTCTCTAAAGATGACATACGAATAGCCAAAAGGCATATGAAAAAATGTTCAACATCCCTCATCGTAAGGGAAATGCAGATAAAAACAACAATGAGGTACCACCTAACCCCAGTCAAAATGTCTACGATTAAAAAAAAACAAAACATGATAAGTGTTGGCAGGGGTGTGGTGAAAGGGGAATTCTTTTACACTGCTGGTGGGAATGTAGATTGGTCCAACCACTGTGGAGAATAATTTGGAGATTCCTCAAAAATCTACAAATAGATTTTCCATATGATCCAGCAATCCCATTCCTTGGTATCTACCCAATGGACAGAAGAATTCTTCATTGGAAAAGTGCTTGCTCATCGATGTTTATTGTGGCACTATTCATGATTGCAAAGTCATGGAACCAACCCAAATGCCCCCGTATGGAGGAATGGATTGAAAAACTGTGGCACGTATACTCTATGGAATACTACTCAGCCATAAAAACCAACAAAACCCTGGCTTTTGACAGAAAGTGGAAAAATATGGAAGATTTACTGCTGAGTGAGGCAAGCCAGGCTATGAAGGAGAGGCATTGTATGTCCCCACTTAACATATACCGAATGTCTGCACTCTATGACTGAAACTGATTGACTAACGGTTCTACAAACACAAGAGATGGGTGTGACTGTCAGATGAGGTGTATGTGGAGGAGTGGGGCCTAACGAAGGACATTTGGAGAAGGGATACGGAGGTAGAACATTGACGGGATGGGGAAGTGTGGTGTTATTGGTTGAAGATATTTTGATCAATGGGACTGGGGAGAAATGTTCACATATTGAAATGCTCACATTGTAAGCTAAATAATGCAATTGAATGTATATACAAAAAAAAAAAAAAAGAAATAACAAAATAAAAAAAATAGGCATTGTGAAAAAAAAAATGAAGAGGATGAAGAGGAGGGAACATATCCAACTCATTTTATGAGGTCAGCATTACCCTGGTATCAAAGCCAGATAGAGATACTATATAAAAAGCAAACTAAGACCAATATTCCTGATGAATAACCGATGCAGAAATTCTCAACCATGTAGCACATTAGAAGGATCTTACACCACGATCAAGTGGCAATTATCCCTGGGATGCAAAGATGGTTGAACATACAAAATCAGTAAATGTGTAATAGACCATATTAACAGAACACAGGACAAAAATTATACCATCATCCCAACTGATGCAGTTTGACAGAGCATTTGTCAAAAGCATTTTACAAAACACAGTATCCTTTCATGATAAAAATACTTGGCAAGCCAGGAAAAAAGGAAATGGAAATGACTTTAGCGTAACAGGCATATGTGAAAGTCTACCACTGACAGCATGCTTAGAAGTGAGAAACCGAACGTTTTTCCTCTGAGCTCAGGAACAAGGCAAGGATGCTCACCGTCATTATTTTTGTTCCACATAGTAGTGGAAGTTCTAGCCAGCAGTTGGACAAGAAAAAGAAATAAAATACATCCAAATTAGAAAGGAGAAAGTGAAATCATTCCCTGGCTTACAGATGATATGACATTATACGTAGAAAACCTCAAAGATAACAAACAAAAAACTCACTGTTAGAACTGTTTCAGCAAAATTGCAGCATACATAATAAGTACTCAAAAGTCACTTGCATTTTTGTACACTAACAATGAATGATTTGAAAAGGAAATGAAGAAGACCTTCCTACTTATTTACTCAAGCATCACAGGGTGGGCACTGTGGTGCAGTGGTAATGTTCTACTCACGAAAAGCCAAATCCCACATGGCGATTGCGGTTCAGTTTCCTAGCCTGAAGCAGGCACTCATGTGCATCAGTGCCCGAGATGCGAGGGGCTGGAGTACTGGAGCGAAGGGATCATGCTGTGACCAGACCTGAGGAGGGTTCTTCTCTCCCGCCTCTCCTTTCTCCCAGGCATGTGCACATAAGCTTTATCATGATTAGAGAAACATAAAAGAATTTGTTACAGTAGTATCACAAAGAATAAAATACTTAGGAATAAACTCACCAAAGAAGAAATTAAAGACATGCAGACAAATGGAAAGACATCCATTTGGTATCAACATTACCCTAGTATCAAAGCCAGACAAAAATACTATTAGAAAACTACAGACTGGGCCAACCAGTGGCATGGTGGTTAAGGCAACTGGATCCCAGATGGCCAACTGCATGGTTTGAGTCACAGACCCAGCATCTTGAAAAATGTGCTGGGCACATGTATGCACACACATGCCCAAAGTCCCAAATGAAACAATAGAGAAAGGATTGCAGTGTGACCATCCCCAGCTTGGGGTGCTTTCTCACCCGCCCCCATCTCTCTGTCTCCAGTGAGTGCACATGCCCTCTGAAAAATTAAAAAGAAAAAATAAAACTGTAGATCAGTATCCCTGATAAATATTTATGTAGCACTGTTTATGAATGGGAAGACTTAATGTTAAAATGCCTGTACTAGGAGCCCACAGTTGGCATAGTGGTTAACATGCTGGACTCCCATGTTTGACCGTGGTTCAAGTCCCAGACCCAGTGGCTTGAAACTCATGCTGGACACATGTGCGTTGCATGCCCAAAATCATGAGAGGGGAATGGAAGAGAAAGGACTGTAGCGTGGCCATCTTCCCTCAGAGATGATTTCTCTCTCTCTGGGAGCACATGCTCCCTATAACAAAAATCTCTCTCTCTTAAAAACCATCTGTGCTACCCAAAGCAGTCTATAGAATCAGTGCAATTACTATCATAATTCCAGTGGTGTTTTTTGCAGAGTAGGTCAAAACCATCCTAAAATTAATAAAAAATCTCAAAGGAGCCCAAATAGCCAAAGCATGCTTGAGAAAGAACAACAAAGCTGGAGGCTTGAATCTTTTTATGACTTAGAAGTTTTTATCTCCAGTTCTTCCATTTCCTCAAAGTTTCAGACTTACATTTCCAATTACTTCCTTAACAACTGTACAAGGATGTTAGGTTCAGATTTAACATGTTCAAATGAAAACTTTGGATTCCTCCTTTCCTTTATGCTTCTCTCATCTTTCCCATCTTAGTAAATGTAAATGTTATAACTCAGGTTGCTAAGACCAAAAATCGCAAATTAATTCTTCCCTTTACATCCCATGCAACCATTCCACCAAATTTTGTTAGCTTTGCTTTCAGAGTCTGTTATTAATGTGACTACTGCTTGAGACTTGCTAGGACTCTACTAGAATGATTTTTTTTTTGAGAGTTTTTTTTTCTTTTTCATTTTGCTATAGGGCACATGCACTCACCAGAAAGATGGAGAGAAACAGAGAGACAGCGAGAAATCACCCCCCAGGGGGGATGGCCACATGCTGCAGTCCGTTCTCCATTCTCCTCTCGGGATCTTGGACTTGCACGCACACGCACCCGGCGTGAGTTTAAGGCGCTGGGTCCGGGACTTGAACTGCAGTCGACTACATGGGAGTCCAGCGACATAGCCATTATGCTAACTGCTGGTCCCATTGCTAGAATGATCTTTAGCAAAAGTAAATCAGATCATGTTTTTCTCTTGCTGAAAACATTCCAGCGATTTTACAGCACAATGAAAATAAAATCTAAAGCTCTTGCCAGAGCCTAAAAACCCCTCATTGTTCTGGCCCTGAGCTGTCGTAGCTGGTCTGGCTGTCCCTTCTTACTCTGCTGGCTACCCCTGTTTGCGTTACTCCTTGTACATGCCAAGTTTGCCCTGCTTCACAGTTTTTGCTCTTGTTTGTTCTTCTTCCTTCTTCCTTCTTCCTTCTTCCTTCTTCCTTCTTCCTTCTTCTTCTTCCTTCTTCTTCCTTCTTCTTCCTTCTTCTTCCTTCTTCTTCCTTCTTCCTCCTTCTTCTTCTTCCTTCTTCTTCCTTCTTCTTCCTTCTTCTTCTTCCTTCTTCTTCCTCTTTCTTCTTATTCTTCTGCATTTCTCTTTTTCCTGTTATTTTGTGCGTTCCACTCAATTCAAGACCACCGCAGAGAAGACTTCCTCGTTTTACCCCATAGTCTTTGCTTCTGAAACATCCACATATGCCATCACTGTATGGAGATCCCTGCTTCATTTTACCCTGTACCATTTATCATCATCACACATTACAGTATGTGTTTACATGTCTGTTTATGTACTACTTGTCTCCACCATTGGAGCATAAACTTCTTGAGGCCAGGACTTGGTTTTATTCATTGCTGTATTCTTGGTACCTAAGTTAGGTTGTGGCAGAGAGTAGGTATTCAGTAAATATTTATGAAGTGAATGAATGAGCCCCAAATCTCAGTTGGGCTAGGGGTACATTACCTGTTTAAAAGCCTTATTCACCTTGACTTAAAATATTTAGTTAGGGAGTGCTATGGCATTGTAGTGCAAAGACAAAAAGACACTAACCCTACACTGGCAGAGGCAAGTATGCAACCAAAGCCATGTGATACTCACTGTAATGAAGGTATATATAACGGTATTTCATGGGCCCTACAGGGAAGCCATCGCTTATGTGGGAGAATCAGTGACAGAGTTACAGGAGGTGGTGAGACTTGAAGGATGAGTAGGATCCTGTCAGGCACGCATCCATCTGAGAACCTGGTGTGTTTTAAACCACAGAGAGGGGTAGGGTGTGTTCCTAGTACTACCAGAGTTGGAACTGGTGGAACAGAAAGTCTGAAATTAATAATAGCTGGAGAGGAGACTGGGCAGATAGGAGTAGTGAGGGAGCTAGAGTATGCAGGGCCATGTATGCTATAGAGACTACTTTAAAATTGCTATGTGATAAAGAGCCACTGAAGGATTTTGAACAGGGAAATGACCCAATGTGATTTGTATTTTAGAAAGATACTAAAAGCAGTGTAGAAGTAGAATGAATAGGGCCTGGTAATTGACTGAAGTGTTAGGAATAATGGCAGTAACAGTGACACTGTTCACAAAACTGTGAAATTGGGCAGGGGAAAGCAGTAATTTTTTTTTTTGGAAGGGATGGCTAGAATTTAAAAGTACATAATTTATTGGGCTAATCCCATAACACATTGGTCAAGCTCTGTTCAGAGAAAGCTAGATCCCATATGGCCCACTGCAGATCAAGTCCCAGCCCTGGTGGCTTGAAAAACATGTCAGGTGTATATGTGCATGTGTGTGCTCAAAATCCTGATGGAATGAGGAAATGAAGGAAAAAGGATTGTGGCATTAACCTGACCCATGGGGGGAGGCACTTTTTCACCCTTCCCTTCTCTGTCTCTCTAGGAAGTACATGTACTCTCTGGCAATTAAAAAAAAAAATAGGGGCCAGCAGGTGGCATGGTGGTTAAGGGCCACTGGACTCCCACATGGCCGACCATGGTTCAAGTCCCATACCTGGCGGCTTGCTTTCTCACTTTCTTTCTCTCTCCCTCTCTGGTCAAATTTCAATAATAATAATAATAATAATAAATAAAAGAAATAAAGTTAAATAAAATTTTAAAAATTATATAATTATCTTAGTGCCCAGAAATTTTGTGTTTTACTTGTGTCACTTAATATATTTTGTATATTACGTTTACTTGAAAACATATTACATTTACTTTTAAGGTATAGGTTGAATATCTTTAAACCAAGAATCCAAAATCCAAAATGCTCTAAAATCCAAAATCTTTTGAGTGCCAACATGATGCTACATTTACAGAGTTCTACACCTCATGTGATGTCTTCTTCTGGCGAGGAATCATAGTCAAAATGCTGCAATACAAACATATCGTATAAAATTATACTTCAGACTGTGTGTAAAGTGTATCTGAATCATAAATGAATTTTATATTTAGACGTGGGTCCCATCTATAAGCTATCTCATTGTGTATACACAAGTATTCCAAAATCTGGGGGGAAAATTCCAAAGTATGAAATACTTCTCGGACCAGGTATTTTGGATAAGAGATTTTCTACCTGTGCTTTCATTCATTTACAAATGAACATACCCTGTTGAATTGGGCCTTGGTGTCTTTAGTTTTGCCAGTTTCTAAGTAGAACAATGAGAGTTAGGAATGCTCTCAGTAGTAGTAAAATTAAGGAAGTTGTTTTACTAATATACGACGGCAATGATTCTTTATCTAGGACCCTCAACACTTGAACGTAAAAAATGTCTTTAAGTTTGTTGTAACTTTTACATTGCGGGACTGTCATCCAATTGATATTACTTTCTCATTTACAAAGCATTAACTTTACTTTTTTTTGATACTTTTTAGTAAATCTTTATGAACTTAGATTATTAAAGTATTTTTTAAAAATTTTGCCACAGGGCTCATATACTCACCAGAGAGAGGGCGGGCGAGGGCGAGGGGGAGGAAAAGGAGAATGCCCCCCCCCCCCCCCCCCCGTGCTGTAGTCCCTTTTCCTTCGTTTCTCCATTCTGCTGGGATCTTGGGTACTCAGGCATACACGCTGGTATGCTCCTCAAGTTGCCAGGTCCAGGACACAAACTGTAGGGCTGGACATGTGGGATCTGGTTGTTTTAACCACCAGGCCATGGAGCTGACCCTTAAAGTGTTTGGTTTTTATTTTTTGTGTAGAAAGTAAGCTTATTTATACATTCATGGTTCAGTTGATTTCTTCATCTGCTATATTCTCGTGTTGTTATAGTAAATGAGACACAAGAAGAAAAGCTGACTGTTCTGGTGGCATTAGGAAAATGGCAAGATTGTAGACCAGTGTTGTCCTGCTAGCTAAAAACATGGACTACAAATGTGAACAGCATGTGAACTGAAAATCTCTAGTAGCCACTTTTAAAAGCACAGAAATAAACCCATTAGTTTAAATGTCTTACTTAACCTAGTATATTCAGAATAATATTATTTCAAAATACAATCAGTATAAAAATAACAATAAACATTTTACATTATTATTATTTTTTTGCATTGGTACTAATTCTTTGAAATCCAGGGGTATTTTATTGATCTGTGCATAGCACACTTCAGCTTAGACCGACCACCTTTCACGTGCTCAGGAGCAACTTGTGGCTAGTGTACCAGGCAGTGCAGTCCTAGGTCATTCTTAAATCAGAATGTAGAAGTTGCTCTGTATTTTCTAACACTTCAGGATGTCTTCCCAATATCAAGTAATTTATGTGCTGCTTGTTTTATTTTCTTGTCAGGTATATTAAAGAATTCCCTTTTTCTCCACTCATTGTTCTTCTAATAGTGATTTTGTCTGATAAAATCGGTTTATCAATGTCCATTGTCTTTTGTTTTTTGGTACACCAGTTATAGTAATATCCTATTATACTAGGACCAGCAGTTGGCGTAAAGGCTATGTCGCTGGGCTCCCATGTAGTCGACTGCAGTTCCAGTACCGGACCCGGTGGCGTAAACTCACACTGGGCGCATGTGCGTGTGTGCCCACGATCTCGAGAGGAGGATGGAGGAGAAGGGATTGCAGCATGGCCATTTCCCCAGGGGGTGATTTCTCGCTTTCTCTCTCTCTCTGTCTCTGTCTTTCTGGCGAGCGCACACACCCTATAGCCAAAACATCTCAAAAAAATAAAAAATCCTGTTATACTAAAATAATAATATGTCTTTAAATTTTAGTTATTCTGTTTTTCATTATAAAAATATCTTTTTATAACAAACAATAATGTGATGTACATAACATAAAAATAGAATTATCTTCCAAATTCTTTTTCTTTTATTTTTAGCTCTCTTAGATATAACCACGGTTAAAAGTTTAATAATCTCCTTAAGAATATGCTTTTTTTTTCTTTAACTTTTTTCCATGAGAAAGACAGACAATGCCTGCAACAGGGTCTTGACACCACAATCCACCTCCAGCCTCAGCCACGTGGCTCAGTGTAGTGTACTTGGAGAGGTCTCTGGGTGTGAACCTGGGACCTTCCCATGTCGTCAGCCTCCCAGAGCATCATAATTTACTGCTACACTACTGCCCTCCCCCACTCCCCTTTTTATTGAGATGGAGTGAGCATGGGAGAGAGGTAGGCATTTTTCAATAGGGTTGCCATATTGTGAAACTCCCTGCCTGGCCTCCCTTTAGCTAGTACCATAGGTGGGCACACTGAGCCCCACCTGTTCTGGATTGGGCTGGAAACTGAACTGGACCTCTCATGCAAACTCAGCCATCACTTAGTGGTGCTCTCCCACATGTGCCACCCTAGGTGTGCCAGGAGTGTATGTTCATGAGAAATTCTTGCTAACTGAGAAAATGGGTACTTGGAAATACATTCTCTTAAAAGAAGATATTTGGAAAGACCTGCAGATGGTGTAATGGTCACGTCACTGGACTCCCACATAGTCAACTGCGATTCAATTCCTGGACCCAGCAGCTTAAAATTCATGCTGGGTAGATGTACGTGCGTGCCCAAGATTCTAAGAGAATGGAGGAGAAGGGATTGTGGCATGGCCATCCCCCATGTGGGGGTGATTTCTCACTTTCTGTCTTTCTGGCGAGCACACATGTTCTACAGCAAGGACCTCTTAAAAAAAGTAGATGTTTGGGCCTGCAGGTGTCATGGTGGTTAAGGTGCTGGATCTACATAGCTGACTGCATGGTTCAAGTCTTGGACCTGGCAGTCTGAAAACATAGGGTGTGTGTGTGTGTGTGTGTGTGTGCCCAAAATCCTGAGAAGAGAATGCTGGAGAGGGGATTGTGGTGTGGCCATTCCACCCAGGGGGTGATTTCTCACTTCCTCTTTCTGTCTGTCTCTCTCCACTTGCCTTATGGCAAAAATCTAGGGGGAGAAAAGTACTAGAGACAGTGTGGGAGGAGGTGGGAAATGGGGGGGGGGGGGTAAGAGGAAGAGAATCAAGGGGGAAAAGAAGTAAAACATTGAAGGAATATAAAAATGGAAAATTGTCTATTGATGATAACATGTATGATAATATCTTTAACCAGACTCATATGCAGTGTATTCATGCTGGGAAAATTCATTTTGCATGCTGTAATGATATATGGTGATTGAGTGTGTAAAAATAAAATATATTAAAAAAAGAAAAAGTAAACATTAAAAATGAAGATTAAAGTTTCATGATTATTAATTTAAAAAACAAGATTTGGTAGGTACAAACTTTAGAAATGGAAACATTTATTTTACCATGTTTAACAAAATTTGAATTGTACTTGGAGCTGTGCTAATTCTCAGAATTAATAAAAAATGATACGATATTTTCTTGGCATAATTTTTCAATAAATTCTGTGATAGTTTGATAGCATCTTTCATTTTGTGTTTGATCTGTCTAGCATTTGCCACATAGTCTAAGTAATACATCAGTTTTACCAAAACTATTAAGAACTATATCAGTTTCTCACAAGATTTTCGTAACTTAACATTCTCTTTAATTACTATTCTGTCATCATCCTTGTTGAATTTTCTCCTTTCATTACTATTGATTTGATTCTTACCATATCATAGGGTTTTGCTGTGAGATGAATTCTTTCAGTGCTACTTTCATAAGCTTCATGTAATCCTAAATTCTTCTCAAGATTTCTAATTTCCACAATACATTTGAGTTGCTTTGTGTTTACTTTGTAATATTTGATTTTTACAACATCAAACTATTTGTGAGAGACTGATGGGCAGGGCTAGCTCCATAGGACAGTTACGTACTGTGCAGAAGAAGCTGGATCCCACATGGCTATCCAGGAGGGGATCCCCATGCCTGTACAGGGCTCGAGTCCTGGTCCTTAAGGCTTACGTGTTAGGTGCAGGCACATGCCCAGGGTCCTGACAGGATGGAGATTTGAGGATAAAGGATTGTGGGTGATGAGACCTTGTTGGGGGCTGCTCACTCTCTATTGTACATGCCCTCTGGCATAAAAAAATTTTTTTAAAGAGATTTTTGGACAAAGCTGGGATACATACTCACAATAGATTTAATGTCCAGTAGAAATGGATTTTATAGGTGATCAGGGCACACTTTGAATCTTACTGTATTACAGGCACTTTCGACTTCCTCTGCAAACTTGTAAGGAACTCAGCTGCTTATATAAGTAGTAACAACTAACTTATGAAACTTTTACATGACTGACAAATTTCTATATGTGAGTCATTTTATTTATGTACCTATGAAGTATCTGTTATTTTATGCTTTCAGTGAACTAAGGCTTAGAGTGGTAACCTTTGCCACACATAAAGTTAAATAATTTGTCTTATAAAAGGACTACACAAGTGTTAGAGCTGGGATTCTATACTAGGAATTACAGCCTACACTTGTCTGCATACTCATACGCATGCACACACACACATTTGTGTGAGAAGAAGTGAGTTGGAATTGTAATTTTCTTTTTTCACATAGCATTGTTGGATACCCATTCACTGTACGAACATACCATAATAAAAGTTACTTCTGTTATTGAAGTAATTGATTAATTACAGTTTTTGTTTATTTATTACTATTGCTAATAACTATTCTTGGTCACTAATAGCCATGTAGGAAATAGGAGGGGAGGCACTGAGCCAGGGGCTGATGAGGATTTGGAAGCTGTGTTCACCTCCGAAGTCTTAAATCTCAAAGGGCTCTGCCCTTAACTGGAGAGTAGATTAGAAGAAAAAAAATTACTCAAAGTCGTGGAAAGAAAATAAGCTTTGTTTTTCATTTCCGCTCTGAGTGAAGGGGAGAAATTTCCTCTTGAGAATTTGTAGCTACTGTTTCACCCTTATATGGATTTGTGTTTCAAATTTAAATGAACTTCATGGTCCATAAAACCCCAAACTGAAAACTTAACATCAATGCTGATTCATTCTGGAGGGATGCTTTGCGTTCTGGCTGTGTGAGATTCGACAGATGAAGCCCCACCAAAGTGGAGTTCACTACTGAAAACTATAAAAGATAGAAAAAAGAAAGTCAGCATTCCTAAAGGGAAGTCAGAGATGTACTAAACGGCACAACTAAATCCTCAAGAACACTGAAGTAGAATTAAATAGTAGGCCCAGCCGTCCCTCAGTGTCCACTGCACTGGTATCCTCGTTGGCTCCAGAGGCCGAAATATGCTGATGCTCAGGTCGCTTATGTAAAATGCCATAGGAACCTGTGGACGTCCTCTCGTATACTTTAAATTATCTCTAGCTTGCTTATCATACCTAATACAATGTAAATACTGCATAAATAGTTGTTAACAGTGTGTTTAGGGAATAAAGACAAGAAGAAAAGGTTTTTTATGTTTTGTACAGATACAACCATTTTTCCCCCCAAATATTTTCTACCTTTGTTGGCCGAATCTGCAGATACAAAGGGCCAACTTTATTGAATATTAAATAATAATAACTAAATATAATGAGAACTTATTTACAAATAAAAGCTACAGTAATAATAATAACAACTGTTAGGTAATAACACGCAAATGTTGAAAATGATTAAAATAAGGAAACAGAGGCCCAGTGTTGGTGGTGCCGGCGGCAGTGTGCCAGACTGTAGTGCTGGGGGCCACGTGGCTAACCACAGGGCCCGATCTCTGCAGCCTGGAACACGCTGGGCCACACGGGGTGCCCAGGATCCCGGTGGGTTGGAGGACTGGGAGACAGGGATGGCGGCACGACCAGGTCCTGCCATGGGTGCCTTCTTTCCCTCCCTCCCTCCCTCCCTCTCTCTCTCGCACGCTCTTTCCTTCATTTGTATGTCCACATTCTCTGTCATTAATAAAATAAACAACAGCAAAAGTCTGTATTGCTAAATGGAAAAAAAAAAAAAACCTAAGCGGGGGGACAAATTAAATAGCAATAAAAAAAGTTTCTTGTTGCTGTTACTATATATAGAACTGTTGAATCTTGCATTCAGGAAATTTGCATTGGCATTTTGATGTATGAGAATTATAATGACTTGGTAGTATATACTTTATATAAAAAATGTTTTTGTATTGTATAGTTTTTGGTGGTCATTTGAAGAGGGTGCCAGGGTCAGAATTCTGTATATACCTCTTTTGAGAAATTTCATAATTCTAAGGAATATATTATAGTTCAAATAGATTTGTGATAATGGAACTAAAAGATATTCTTCAGAAAATAGATTTTAAATGAATATATTATCTAAATATTTTCCATAAAAATTTTTCCTCCCATATACTCATAATTCTGTTTATTAACATATATGAATTGATTGTCCTTATCTCCTTCACAAAGGAACTTGAGATGGCTTTAAAAGGGGACAGAGAAATAAATAGCAGACACCTGGGGTGAAACAGTCACTATATTTGAACACCAGACTTTAATTCTGGGTATAACTTTGAGAGACGTACTTTTCCCCCTTCTTTTTATAAAAGGGCATTGGATAAGATGATAGTTGCCATCAGCTTTGATTTTGCAAAAGTTAGAAAAAGGTCTTCAAATTGTTTTCTGTATTAGCCAACTATAGCTGATTTTTTTTTTTTTTTTTTTGAGTGGTTTTTGCTATAGGGCGCATGCGCTCTATAGAAAGACAGAGACAGAGAGACGGAAAGTGAGAAATCACCCTCCGGGGGGATGGCCATGCTGCAATCCCTTCTCCATTCTCCTCTCGGGATCTTGGGCACGCATGCACATGCGCCTGGCATGAGTTTAGACCATCGGGTCCAGGACTCGAACCACGGTCGACTACATGGGAGTCCAGCGACATAGCCATTATGCTAACTGCTGGTCCCTATAGCTGAGATTTTAACTTTGACTCTCAACTTAGGAAGTTTTTCATTTTTGGTGAGCTAAGATACCTGGTTTACTTTTGCTGTCAGAAAAATGGACTGGTAAATGTGGAAGGTCTGCTAGAATTGGAAAGTCATCATTTTACAATCATCATAATAAAGGCATCAAATTTAGCATTTAGGATGTAAATCTAGGGAGAAGCTTTGATAAGGAAGCAGGATATTTGCATGCTTTTAGAGTGCCACCCCACAGGCTGCCTATTCATTGCAAAGGAGAAAAATACACAGTAATTATACAGTAGAGAAATTGGACAGCACCCTGACTGGATGATCAAAGTTAAGAGCATCATTGAGAGGCAGATGGAAATCATGTGCTTCAGACACGGGGCCCTGAGGACACATCACCACCTGTGTAGTGTTCTGTGTGAGAATAGCTAACTCAGTCTAACCATACGGAGACATGAGATTAACCTCGAATGAGGCCCATTCTCCTAAAACAGAAGGGTGGGGAGGGAGTTTTTCTTGTAAAGTGTCAGTGTCATAAAAGACAACGAAAGGCTATGGACATACTCCAGAAAGCAGGAGACTGAGAAGACCTGGCAGTTCGGTGCAGTACCTGACCCTACACTGGATCCTGTCCTGGGAGGGGAGCTTGCTATAAAGGGCATTATTGCATCAATGGACAGAATTGGGTATTTACACTGGATGAGAGTATTGTATCAGTGTTGAAATTTGCTGACATCGATAACTATATTGTTTTTGTACAAGAATATCCCTATTTGTAGGAAATATACTCTGAACTGTTTGAGGCAAAGTTGGCCATGATATCTGTAATTTGCCCTTGAAAGTCTCGGGGAAAAACTGTATGGTGTGTGTAGAGAGAAAAAGGGAGAAAAGGAAGGTGCAGAATTGCAAATGAGGCAATGTCAGTAGGTGGATACAGGTAAAGGACATTTAAGTATTGTGTCCTATATTCATTTTTTTAACTTATCTGTAGTTTTTAAATTATTTTCAAATACAAGTTAAAATAATATATACATGATTTAGTTATGATGCATTCTGATGGAGTAGCAGAGTGATAGAGCTTACAGAATTGGTCTGGAAGAATGACTAGTTAACATGCCTGTAAGGCAGTTTCTCTCAAATATCATTGAACCTGTGGTAAGTACCGGATCAAATCGATTCGTGGTTGAATTTATCCAGTGAATGCCTTAAGTGCCAATACCCTGTCGTTCGTTGAAGAGAGGCCCATATGTTTTAGATACCAATATGGGACAGACAGCACTGACATTTATTTTGTGCTAGCTCACTTTCTTTTTTTCTGGAGAGGTTTTTGCTATAGGGCGCGTGCGCTCGCCAGACAGACAGAGAGAGACAGAGACAGAAAGCAAGAAATCACCCCCCCAGGGAGGATGGCCACGCCGCAATCCCTTCTCCTTCATTCTCCTCTCAGGATCATGGGCACGCACGCACATGCGCCCGGCGTGAGTTTAAGCCACCAGGTCCGGGACGCGAACCGCGGTCCACTACGTGGGAGTCCAGCGACATAGCCATTACGCTAACTGCTGGTCCCACTAGCTCACTTTCTTGTGAAGATGGGCTGGAGAGGTACCTAAAATAAGTTACTAATATTTTTTTTTCCTTAAGGGGACTTTGAAATTGTAGAAGCAACTGGACAGGTGCTCGGGTATGATCCCAATCTTCAAAATACAATACTGAGAATGATTTGGCCTAAAATATTTTAAAGACATGTTAGCAATTGACTGAATTAATCATAAGCGAATCTGAATTTTTATTCCCTTTAGAAAATGTGATTTTGAACAGAATTGCATGCTAATGGTCCTTCCAGAAGTTAGCTGCACAGTGCACCCCAAATAACTTTTTTTACCCCGTTGTTAAGAAGTAAATTGGACTGATAAAAGAACTTAGAATATTGTGAATAAGCTAAAACAGTGTTAAAAGAGAAAGTATCAGGTGCTGATGGTAAGTAAATAGGTGGGAAATTTTTTATCCAAGATAGGTGTTTTAAAATTGTATATTACAGGGACGAGCAGTTAGCATAATGGCTATGTCACTGAACTCCCACAGAGTCGACCGCGGTTCGAGTCCCAGACCTGGTGGCTTAAACTCATGCCGGGCGCGTGTGCGTGCGTGCCCTAGATCCCGAGAGGAGAATGGAGGAGAAGGGATTGCGGCATGGCCATCCCCCCTGAGGGGTGATTTCTCGCTTTCTGTCTCTCTGTCTCTCTCTGTCTTTATGGCGAGTGCACGCGCCCTACAGCAAAAACCTCTCAAAAAAAAAAATTGTATATTACAGACAGCCCTACTCCCCAGTGTTAAAGGCCTTTCATGCCTAAGGTTGCAAAAGAAATTCATAAAAAATACAAGGCCTTAAATTGGCAATATCTTAAAAGTCCACAAGATGGGGATGCTCCTCTTTTTTTGTTTCTGTGGGTTATAAGAATGGTCACAGCCAGTGATGTGTCAGAGCATATTCCTCTGGCCTGAGAGCTGATTGTTAAAATTTTAGAAATTCTGGGACCAGCAGTTGGCGTAATGGCTATGTTGCTGGACTCCCATGTAGTCAACCGCAGTTCGAGTCCCAGACACGGTGGCTTAAACTCATGCTGGGCGTGTGTGTGTGCATGCGTGCCCAAGATCCCCAGAGGAGAGTGGAGGAGAAGGGATTGTGGCATGGCCCTTCCCTCCGGGGGATGATTTCTCACTTTCTGTCTCTTTCTGTCTTTTTGGTGAGTACATGCACCCTATAGCAAAAACCTCTCCAAAAAAAAAAAAAAAAAAAATTAAATTCTGTGAGCTGACTGTTGAACATAGCCATTATTTAAAGGTAAAGGTAAATCACATAGACTTACCATTAAGTGAATTTTAAAAATTTAAAAGGTAATAAATACTTAGCACTCATCATTTCCTAATTATTTTACCACATTTATGATTTTGAAGTTACCATATGTGTGCTCTTGAAATTGTTTATGTAATTTATACCTTTGTTATGTAAATGCTATGTAATGGTGTGCTTCTGTGTATCTTTCCCCAACTCCATCTTTAGTGACATCATGTTGGTAGCTTAAATTTAGCTATGGTGAGAGTATTTACACCACAGAGATTGGCAAATGCCATAAATCAGGGCTTGACTTATTATTCATTGATTATCTAGACTTAAAAATGATGGAGAAAATGCTACTAATGCAAATGTGTCTTGTCTTTAGATACACTGTATATGACTGAAAAAAAATGAGGGTGCATTTCTTCCATTATTTAAAAATGATTATTTGCTTCAGCAACAAAGTTACTCATAACGTCATTGATATAAACAAAATACCAACCTGTACTCAAAACTACACTTGGAGAGCAGTTTGCTGTACATTGAGCAGCACACTGCTGCTCATGGTACTGTTGAAATCAGTGTTTTAATAGGAAGTAAATAATACAAATAATAGCATTTTTATTATTTTATTTTTTAGCTTTAAGAAATAATATGACAGTATGTGGGCATTAAAATTAAAGGGTTGATTAAAAAAAAAGTTGACTTCTTTTTTTTTTGAGTTTTTTTTTTGCCTTAGGGTGTGTATGCTCAACAGAAAGACAAGAGACAGTGAGAGAGAAAGTGAGAAATCACGCCCCAGAAGGGTTGGCCATGCCGCAGTCCCTTCTCCATTTTCCTCCTGGGATCTTGGGCATTCATGCACACACATCCAGTGTGAGTTTCAAGCCACCGGGTCTGGGACTTGAACTGCGATCAGCCATGTGGGAATCCAGCGATATAACCACTGTGCCATCTGCTGACCCCAAATTTTTAAAGTCATTAATGATAGCGCATCTTAATCTTAAAATATATAATTTATAGCCTTTGATAGAGCTATTGCAAATTAGAAATACAACCGCAGGATTTAGAGTTTGAAGACTGTTTAAAATTAATCTAGACCAACCTGTCTTATAAATAGAAATTCTTTCTCTAGTATATATAAGCCATCAGCCTTATTTAAATTCTCTAGAGACAGAGCTCATTATCTGGTAATAGCATTAACGAATTCTAGAAGTAGAATTCTTTTCTATATTGAGTTAAATCTTGTTTTCCCTTCAGTTTCTACTAAGAATAATTAGATTCTGAAACTGACCCCTGGAGAACCACAGATGTATGGAGCATAGCAGAGCAGCTTTATCTCTTCTGCTGTGAACCAGTCCTTGACCCTCCGGGTATGAAGTGACGGGGATGCTTTTATTTTAAACAGTTAGGGAAGAGGTGTAACTTTTGCTCCTTTAACTGTGACGTGTTTTCTAGACTCTAATATAAGACTATGTTCCCTTCTTATACAGACACATCACAATTTTTTGGCCTTACTGATCCTGCAGATGAAGTAAAAGCCTTTAGATATTTCTTTGTGCGGATTGTACAGATGTCAGGTCTTCAGTGTTTTGTTTGAGACTTTTTGAAATGTTTAAACTTGGAATTAGATCTTGTGTTTATTGTCTTATGTCGTCATATTGCTTTCAACACTGCATTTCAGATGGAATAAATGGTATTAAATTGTAATTGTATCATTTTTGGTCTTATTTCTATCAGTTTGTTGTCAGTTACAGATTTGATAAGCACTTTGTGTTATTGTCTACATCAAAATAATTATTTAAAATGTTGAATTTCAGAGGGCTGTGGGGGACATAATTATCCTTTAACCCTGCTTAAATTTGCTTCTAGCTATTATCATTACTTTTTGTTGTTTAATCAATTGTGAATCTACTTCGAAGTTCTATGACATAATTCACATTTTACCATTTTATATATAGAAGGTCATTTTATATATAGATGTCAGTTGTTTCGCTAATTGAGATCAAGATACCCTATGTTGTGGGATCAGTTTCAGTATAATATACTGTAGCATTTCTCTTTGAAAATTAGGCATTTTTGGGAACCAGCAGGTGGCGTAACAGTTACATTACTGGACTCCCAGGTAGATGACCGCGGTTAGAGTCCCCGACCTGGAGGCTTAAAACTCACGCCACATGCATGTGTGCCCAAAATCCTGAGAGAAGAATGGAGGAGAAGGAATTGTGGCGGGGCCATCCCCCTGGGGGGGGGAGGGTGATTTCTCACTTTCTATCTCTGTGTCTGTGGTGAACACACGCTCCCTCTAGCAGAAATCTCTCAAAAAAAAAAGGAAAGGGGGCATTTTTGAAAAATCCTGGCCTGAAAATCGTTATGAAATTGCCTAGGGCAGGCAGGTGGTGTGGAGGTTAAGACACTTAATCCCACAGGGCTGACTATATGATTTAAGTACTGGGCTTAGTGGTTTGTAAAAACACGTTTTGTCCTGTGTACCCAGAGGCCCAAGAGGAGAGGAGAGGTGATTTTATCTTGGCCATTCCGCTGGGGGGTAATATCTCACTTTCCCTCTCTTGCCGTCTCTCTCCAGCTAGTGCACACACTCTATAGCAAACTTTTTTAAAAAAAGAAAAAAGAATGAATTAGATCTGTATGTACTCAAAGGATAATTTCCCAAAGCCATGTTGAGCTAAGGAAGAAAAAGGCAAGTTGGACAAGAATAGGTATTGTGTGTGTGTGTGCGTGTGTGTGTGTGTTTGTGTATTTTTTTAAGGGAAAGTAAAATTTCTTAGCATATCTCTTTGTTTTTAGTAGGTAATAAATAGTAAAGGTTTATTTAAACTTTGTTAAGTATCTTCTTGTTAAATTCCATTGACCACCGTGGCGGAGGTTGTCAGGAAGTTACCAGTGTGAGTGAGCTCGTCTTAATTTCCTTAGTCTTTACCCTCCTTTATCCTACCCAGATCTGTTTTATTTTTGCTGAAAGCAAGGAGACTTTTAGTAGGCTACTTGACTGTATGGCATTAATAGAAGAATGCTTTGATCTTTCCCACTACCATTCTCTTTCCTAAAAGATCATAGTTCAAAAAAAGGAGGCATTCTTGTTACTCATGTCATTATCTACCCAACACTCAAATTACACCTAAAAATATTTTATTTATATGTATGTATTTATGCTAAGCAAGTGTAGTTTTAGGAAATTCTCCTTGAATATACTCTTAAGTGTAAAAATCTAAGCTCCTAGGGAACCAGCAGTTAGCGTAATGGCTATGTCGCTGGACTCCCACGTAGTCGACCGCGGTTCACGTCCCGGACCCAGTGGCTTAAAACTCACGCCGGGCGCGTGTGCGTGCGTGCCCAAGATCCCGAGAGGAGAATGGAGGAGAAGGGATTGCGGCGTGGCCATCCCCCCTTGGGGGTGATTTCTCGCTTTCTATATCTCTGTCTCTCTCTGTCTGTCTGGCAAGCACACACACCCGATAGCTAAAACCTCTCCAAAAAAAAATTTACTTTCCTTAGTTGCAGACCCGCTTGTATTTTTTGGCAGGTTTTGTTTTCTTTTCTAGCTTGAGGATTTCTGTGGAATGGATTAGTAGGCCCTCTACCTAGTCCTTAAAATTTTCCTGGTTCAATACATCATAATTCATTTGTAGTAACTGAATCATTCTCTTCTGTCTTTGCAGATTGAGGTGGTGCCATGCAGCAGGAAGCCGAGAGATGCAGAGTCCGAGCCAGAAGGCCCGACATGGCACTTTATGTTCCTAAGGCTCGGAGGGGTGCAGTACTCCTCAAGAGAGATGATGAGGAAAAAAGCTGTGGTCCTCCTAACTCTGTGGTGAGAGAGGAGGAAAAAGACAGTTGTCTGTCCCAAAAGGAGACCTTTAAAGAAAAGCCTGAGGCTCACAGACTAAGTATTAATTCTCACGGGAAGGAGCATAATTATAGGGAGAGAAAGAAATCTTCAACAAAATTAAGAAAAGACATTCGCCTTCAAAAAAGAAACGAAGATAGGATTTGTACTAAGTGGGGAACCACAGAATCCAAAGAGGTATTATCCCAAGGACATCAAAGAGTCCCAGATGCTGGGATTGTACTGAGTGTGCCTTTACAAAGACATTCGAAACCAAAGAAGGTAGAGTGCTTGGAGGCTGGAACTACGGATGTGACAGGACACGAGAGGATGCTTCTGTCACAGTCTTGTTCAGAAGTCAGTGAGGCTGTGGTTCTGAATGAGCCGTTGCAAGATAAGGAATTCTCTGGTTTTGATAGACAGGAACTTACTGGGGAAACATTTGGAGACACAGATTTGGGAAGCACAGTGGAAACTGATGGCGAGGTTGTAGAAGTAGTATCCGAGTTTCCCAGAGTTTTCAGTTCTGTCTTGAAGCCTGAGAGTATGATTTCACCAGGAAAGCAGAGCTCTGATTCTGGAATTGTGGAACAAGGCACACAAACGTCAGATGGAATGTTGAAGCTTAGCAATGCAGGTGTCACTGCCGTTTCTGCTCCTGGAAGTCCAGATGGTGTCATTGATCAAATTCGTGTAGACTTCGCAGCAGAGAATGTCAATGACAGAGCCAACAGTCCAGGTTTCATGTTGGATGAGAAAGGTATGGCTTCCATTCCTGAGACTGTGCATCACATCTCTCCTGAAATGACTACAGCTCTCAGCAAAACTGAGAACACAGATGGCATTGTTGATCCAGCGGTGATTAGAGAGAGCGAGAAGAATGACAGCACTGCCAGTGAGTTAAGTATAAAGTATGAACCTTCTGATAGCACTGTCCTTGCTCACAAGGCAGATACAGATAATGGGTTGAAGAGTGAGGGTGACATCACCAGTAAGGCACGTTCGATGGACGTGACAGCTGCCACATGTGATCCTATAACCGTTGGCAGCCCTTACCTAGTTGCAGTTAGAATAGCCGATGAGACCTGTAGCAATGCAAGTAGTTTCTCAAAATACATAGGAATGAGTACAGATGCGGCCCCTCTTCGTGTTGCTCAAAGTGAGAATTACACTGAAAATAACAGCAGCCTGACTGCTTGCTCAGATGTTTGTGCCGAGAGTATTTCACCTGGTTTTACAGCGTCAACAGGAAAGTTGATAGAGAGCTTGCCAGTTTGTGCTTCCTCCTTACCTATAAAGAAGATTGCTGGTAGTAATTGTAACACTTTTTTGGACTCTGAACTCAGTATGGTAAATGAGAGAAAAGTACTTTCGGACAGTGCCTTGGGCAAAGATCTGGATAATACTGGTGATATAACAGAGGCATTGCATGAACTAAGAATTGCTGAAGAGTTCAAAACCGAAGAGAAAGATGACTCCGAGAATACAGAGTTTGGTGTATCCTTTCCTGATAGAGAATCATTATCTATAGAAACATCCATAGAACCGAAAGCAACTGATGCTTCTCACCCGGAGGAAGGTACTGCGACTGAGGAGACCTGGGAATCTCTGTTTAATGATGATGGCGACTGCCTGGATCCACGTCTTCTACAAGAGGTATGGCTAGTTGAAATTTCTGGATGCTTAGACAATTTATAGATTCAGGAAACTTGGGCATTTGGCCCTATTTTGATATTTGTGTATCTTCACGTTTACTCATCCAGTGTAAGGGTTCCTTGGTAAAGGAACCGGTTATGAGTGAAAAAGGAATATCTGGTAGATCTTTTAAAAATAAAACACAAAGAATTAAGCTATGTCTGTAATAACCGAGTCCTGACAGATCATATTGAATGGATTATAGATGAATTTCATGGGTTTTGCCTATCTGTTAAGCACATACAGAGGGAAATTTCTTTAAAAGGGTTTTTTTCTATGTTGACAGGATATATGTGTACATGGACCCATTTAGGGGAAGGAGAATAATTTATCACTCTCCATATTTTTCTAGTAAATGTTGGAATGTTTTTAGACACTATTGAAAGAAAGGAGTAGAGAAGTTCAATTTTTTTAATGGAGTTTATACTAAGCTAAATTGAATAAATGACTATTTAGCCTATATGTCAATGAATAATGACATTCTGGCTAGTTAGGAATTCATAAAAACAAACTGTTAGATTTGAAAACATCTTAGAAATTGCTTAGTTTAATTTTTTTTTTAAGAGAGGTTTTTGCTATAGAGCATGTGTGCTCACCAGAAAGAGAGAGAGATAGACAGAAAGCAAGAATTCACCCCCCACGGGGGATGGCCACGCCACAATCCCTTCTCCTCCATCCTCCTCTTGGGATCTTGGGCATGCACACACACGTGCCCAGCGTTGAGTTTAAGCCACCGGATCTGGGACTCGAATCACGGTCAACTACATGGGAGTCCAGCAACATAGTCATTACGCTAACTGCTGGTCCCAATCTTTTTGTTTTCTTAAACATTTACTCTTCAGTCAACATTTAGATTCTTTATCACAAATAAGAATCATTGGGTTTTAAAATTTTTTCTTCTTTACATTTAATTATCATATACTTTATGGCATACAATAAAGTTTTTCAAAGCATGCCTACAGTGTGATAATCAAATCAAGGATATTATTACAGTATATACTTCGTTTTCAATATCAATCCTTGGTTTTAAATGGTTGAACCATTCCCTTTTTCATTTCTTAGAGTAGGTTTGCTTAACCTTTGCCTAGAGGGGAATAACTAATTTTCCTATAATAGCCCTAGTTTTATAAATGAGGAGATCGAAGTTTCTTTTGACACCTTTAGGAAAGGCAAAATCAGAATTTCAATCTAGTTTTATCTTAATCCAAGGTTTATGTTCTTCCTGTCAGACCATTTCCTCACCTAAAGGGTTTCATTTGAGCCATTCTGAAGAACTCTTTAAATACTAAGTGTGATGAGTCTTTTGTTTCTGAGAATTAAACTAAAAGTGTAGAGAAATCATCATAGGCATGCTAAAAAGCCACATGACTGAAGAAACAGCTCATTAGACAGAACTGACTTTCTAGTACCGAGCAGCCCACCTCGTTCTTAGGAGGTGTTAGCACACATTGAGTTTCTCTGTCCACGTGGGCACTTCTCGCTGTTGAGTCAGCAAACACGGTATCTTAAACATTCCTGAGAATGAAGTATAGAGCAGAGAGTATCTGTAGATGAGCATTCATGAACCCATTGAAAGTACTGCAAAGTGGTATGTGTATATGCGTTCTTTCATAAAATTCTCAAAGGCATTGTTTCCCAAGGTATTGTCTCTCGAGCAGTACCTTGAACATCACCCCAGAACTTGTTAGAAGTGACAGCTGTTGAGCCTGCGGTCTGCAGATTTACGACATTTTCAGATGATTCTGTTGCACATGAACTTTGAGAACCACTCTTCAAAAGTATACACAAACTGAAATGCACATCAGAATGAAAGTAGTTAACTACACAGGTGGCTTTCAGCCCATAATTGAAAAGCATTGTTCAGCAGAGGTTTGAGACCCAAATCAGATTAAGAAATACTAATAATGGGGGAAGTTCGGTGAATATAGAGGGGAATTATTAAGGTTAAAAAATTGGGAGAAGGGATTAGTCTGAGAAAGGAAGTAGTGCTCACAGGAGTTGGCAGAAAGCCTACCTGGGAGTATTGATAGAAAGCACATGTACATTTAGGAGAGAAAGAACAGCTTCTTAGAGAAGGTCATGGCATACAGTGTTTTACCCCTATTAGCATTTGATAAATAATTATCAAATGGATAGAGTTGAGGGCAGAGTTGGAGCTTTTATTATTATTTTTATAATTTCATGTGAGAGAGGGACAGGTACAGCACCCCTGACGGGATCTTGATGTTGGTCCACCTCTTGCTTCGGCCAGTGCCAATAGGTGGCACACGCGTGCCAGGTGTACATAGGGAGGTCTCCAGACATGAGCCAGCAACCTTCGCATGTGGGTACACCCTGCAGAGCACAGTATTTCACTGCCGTGTTACCATCTGGCCCCTATCTAGGTTGGCCTCCTGTGGCTTTCAAAGCCACATTGCTTCTGGCACGTCAGCAGATGGCGTGAAAGTTAAGGCAGCTGAATCCCATTTGCAAACAACCAACCAACCGACCAACCATGAGTCCTGGAAATTTTGTTTTGTTTTGTTTTTAAAAAAATCTACATTGCAGCTGGAATTTTGATTCTGTATGATAGTTTAGGGATATGGGTTATGTATTGGAGAAGGTGGGGTTCAGGTATACAGCTCAATTTTTCACACCTTACCTCTGTTTAGAATAGGTGCAGAAGAATTTAGGGAACAACTCAATATTTTGAGTAACGTAGTTAGGGAGGTTGGATGTTACCATGACCTAAAGCTGAGAGTGGCAAGAAAATGGCATTTTGGATTATAAGCTGAAGACAAATAGTGCCTGGGTGTTGTGTTTGGATATCTTTGGAGGAACCTGGGGGTCGGGGGGGGGAGTGGAGTCTGTTTTGAGAAATAAGGATAGATGGGAGCAGGAAAAAGGGAGATGGATTGAGAATGCAGGTAGCAGATCCAACTCCAAACTATGGGTCTCCTCTGCTTTGGATTTTAGAAGATATTTTAACAGTAATATTATTCCCACATGTCACAAATCCAGCAATATTAACAGTGCTTTGATGACTTTTACTCTTATTTTATTATTTATATTGTTCTAAACATTAAATGCTAAAACAGCGTCTGTCTACCTTGATAACTTTCCAGTCTAAAGTTTTTGGCTGCTTTCCCAGCTGGCCTATTTCTTTGTTGATAATGGCTAGACATATGGAGCTATGTCTAATACTTCAGTAGGCAGAGGTATGCTGTAGAGCAGGGCGGGGCAGCCATTGGCATGCCAAGCAATTTCCTATGACATTGAACCTTTAAAACTGCCTGAGGAGGGTAGAGCATATTTAGGTCACTATTGATATCCTAGAACTTTAACTCTTGATGAGGCTCCGAAGACCACATTTAATCTCCTAAAGCCATGGTATGAAATGCCCAGAAACTTAAGTTGGTAATTGATAAAAGAGGAAACATTTGGGATGACTTCTTTCGGCTCTCTGAGAACTCGGTACAAGATCTGACCAGTACTAGTCAGCAAATCTGTGGATAGAAGGGTTAGTGGCATACCGACAGGACATTGACGTTGATAGATGCTGGCATCTAAGACCATTCATTATTGGCCATTTTGGGCCCAGATTTGAGTTTTTAGATGAGATAGGTATTTAGGTAGAAATCTGTATTTTAAGAATTTGAGGCCTTTCATTTGGAAAGTCTTTGAGTTATGGAAAGCTACTAACAGGATATAACCATGGAAAAGAGAAGAGTAAAGGAATACCACTCATTCTCACCCACTTCCTTCTCTTTGTGTGCTAACTCACATTCTTATACTTTCTGTCTATGGTTTTTTTGCAAAAATCTTAAGTAGAAAACCCAAAATTGAAAGGAAAAATTTATAATCCAACCATTAAAAGCAAATTATATGAAGTAGAAAGGGAGGAAAGCCCCTCATACGCCATGACCTACAGGCCTCATAACTAGTTTGTGCACCATCACTTTGTGCTTAAATAGCAGATGTTGAACACTTAAGAGTTTGATAACTGGGCCAGCAATTGGTGTGGTGGTTAGGGTATTGTATTGGACTCCAACACAGCCAATCACAGTTCGAGTCCCTGACCTGATGACTTGCTTTCTCACTTTACCTCTGTCTCTCTCTGTCTATTTCTCTGGTGAGCATGTGTGACCTGTAGCTAATTAAAAATAAATAAATAAATAAATAAATAAAATGAAATCAATCTTTTTTAAAAAAAAATTTGATTACCTATGAATTTCAAATATCTAGGTTTATGCTGTTGTTATCACTACTGCATTAAAGGCACCATGCTACATGCCAGCCTTTGCTCTAAAGTTGCTTATATTTTATTTCGAGAGACACTATGTAACCACATGCTAAATAATTGCTTAATGGTCACATTGCAAGCTCAAAGGGAGGATAATTGATGCAAGACAACTTTATAAGAGATGTAAGAGACTAAACTGCATTTGGTTGTGTGATGAGTGACATTGACAGTGGGGGAGGAGTCAATCCCGGTGGCGTTACACTTAGTGATATAGTTTGTTGGTGAGGCCACAGAATTAAACAAGAGATTATAGTTCTTACTTTTAGTATATTTACTATATTGAACAAGTATATTGTTCTGTGTTCTTAATTTCTATGTTCTATTTCTTTTTTTAATGCATAGACTTTTTTTTTGAACAGTTTTAGATTTACAGAAAAAATTGCACCAAGAGTACAGAGTTCCCTTGTACCCCCTCACTATTCTAACTTCTATTTTCACAGTAGCATCTATTAGTTCCAGTTCATTTTTAACAGATGTATAATTCATATTTTTATAAAAATGTCTGAATTGACATGCTATTGACTTGCCTAAGTGGGGATTTATAGAGTTACCTTCCAGATGCTGTATATTCTAATGCAGTCACTCGGGATATCCAGTGAAGAAACTGATAGAATTATTCACTCTCTTTTCTGTTCAGTCCATTAGTGAATGATGATCCCTCATTTCTACAAAAAGAGAGAACATTAAGTAGATTCCATTGCTCATAGGTTTTTTTCAGTTTTTTTAAAAAAGACCAAGTGACTCCTAAAATTAAAAATCTCCCTTCTGAGCTCTGTTAGATTTGTTGCATATTTTTTTCCTCTGAATCGGCATACAAGCCAGCAACATTTTAATTTCTGTTCCCTTTTCAAAGCTGAAAATAAGTAAACAGTTTAGGGCCCATATTGTCTATACAAGGGGGGGGGGCTTTTACTTAAGGATTCTTTTTTATTTTTTGATGAAGGTTAGTCTTGACAGGAAACATCTTTCATAAGCATCTTTCATCTGGCCACTCCCCAAGACTCTCTCCCTCAAGCCCTCCAGCCTTTTGGATTATAGGCATGTGTGAGTGACTGGCATTTCAGAGATTTGAACTGGGATCCAGCTTTTCTTGAACGTGCATTACCACTATTTTGGGGGGGGCGGGGGCTATTGAAGGATTCTTGTCTGAAACTTGAGAGAGTCCTAGGGTGCTTCGCTCTGTCTTTAGCAGTGCTTTTGTTTCAGTGAACTCTGTGAGATGTGGTATGTGGGGTGTGGTCAGAACAGATGGATTGGGGGTTGTGATAGCACTCATATGTTTATTCCATTTAATTCATTACCTATTTGGTGACAGTGGCAGGGTAGGAGGAAGGATAGTATTGACAGAACCATGTTTTCCTACCACGGTCAGGAAAAAGACAATGTCCAAAGTAAGTATTTTCTAGTATTCTGGGTACTCTTGCAGGGCTTTGTAAAAAAGTGCTAAAAGGAAGGGAGTGACCTTCCTATAGGTCTGACTGATGGAGTGGGTAGCCAACAGTATAAATATATTTAAATTTAAAATGCATTTTTGTTGTGATGACTCAGGTTGGGTTGTGGGAACATGCAAGTTTGCAGTAAGACCTAGATTTGGGACAAGCAAAGCTGTAAGTACTAATCAGTACTCTTAGGCAGAAGATATTTTGTATATAGATTGGCCAAAGGCTGAGATTGTTAAGGAGATACCAAGGGAGGTGTCCAGGCATACTGGATCCCAACTTGAAAACATCAGGACTAAGTCTCTGATCCTTTAGATGATCTGTCATACTGTCATTGCCTGCCTGGGTCAAGACTGGATGTGCTGTTCAAGGTCAGAAGTGCATATCTGTTGCCTGTCACTGGGAGGGACTGATGGGCAAGAATTAATACTATTTAAAGTAATAAAGAAGGAGAAATTTTGGTGTGGGAGGACAAGCCCGTATATGATGCAGAATATCGGGTAGCTAAAGGTGGCATAAGGAAAGTAGATCAGGGACTAGAAAAAGCAAACATGATGTGAAATAGCAAAAGATTCCAGTTTTGTGAACTTTGTAAATTTTCTTAGGTCTCATAAACAGCCTTTGTCACTGTTATAGTAATACTTGTATTAAACTACCAGGACTAGGTTAGGAGTCAAAACTGTTAGCATTCTCCTGCTTGACTTAGGTTTACTATTCCAGTCTAGTGTAATCTTACCTTTTCTTTTTATCAGAGGTGTCTCTTCATGTAGTCCTTCCTAGCATACTGGGATGAGGAGGAAATAGAGATATGTCTCCCTGCCTTTTCTTGACTGTAAATTTAATCTAAGAGTGTTTTCACTGTTCACTGGATCTATCTTCCAATAATGCCAAGGTTGGTCTGCCATGTTAACCTTTCTATACTGTCTGAATAGGAACCAGGTCCAGGTCCGTGTTGGTTCAGTACATTTACTTGGTCTCTTCCTATATGAAGGAACTTTTAAAAGTTCCTGGAAAATGGAATTTAAAGATAAGAATAAAATATTAACTGTATTTCTTATGTTGAGAAACATAAGCTCCAACAAGTTCAAGAGACTTTTGAAAGTGATGTTACTAGGCATTTAGTCCATCCCTAAAGAACTGAGGCGACTAGGATTTAAACATGTTAATGCAGTCTTTTTTACATTATTAACTGAAGAAAAATAGATACCTGTAAAGATTTTTTTTTTTTTTAAGATTAGGAAACAAATCAGAAGGTGCCAAATCAAGATTGTAAGGTGGATGCCTAATGATCTCCCATTGAAACTCTTGCGAAACTGCCCTGGTTTGATGGGAGGAATGAGCAGGAATCTTGTGGTGGAAAGGACTCTTCTGGTAAAGCATTCCCACTGTTTTCCTGCTAAAGCTGTGTCTTATTTTCTCAAAACACTCTTATAATAAGCAGATGTCATTCTTTGGACCTCCAAAAAGTTAACAAGCAAAATACCATGGCAAAAAACTGTTGCCATAGGCCAGTAGGTGGTATGGTAATTGGGTGCTAGACTGCCACGTGGCCAACCATGGTCCGAGCCCCGGAGCTGGCAGCTGCCTTCCTCCCCCTGCCACTGCCTCCACACCCCTACCCCAACCCTCGTCTGTCTCTGGTCAAATTAAAAATAAGGGGCCAGCAGATGGCATACAGTTATGTCACTGGACTCCCACATGGCCGACTGTATTTCAAGTCTTGGATCCAGTGGCTTGAAACTCACACCGGGCCTGTGTGCATGCACATGCGTGCCCAGAGTCCCAGAGGGGATTTCAGATTGTGATGTGGCTATCCCCTGGAGGGTGATTTCTCACTTTCCCTCTCACTGTCTCTGTCCCTTTCTCGATCCCTAAGGCAAAAACCTCTACCCCCTCCAAAAAAAAATAAGAATAATAAGAAATAAAATTAAATTGATTGTTCTTAAAAAAATACTATTGCCATGACCTTTCCTCTAGGCTGGTCTGTTTTTGCTTGAATGGACCACTTCTACTTCTTGACATCCATGGCTTTAATTGTGCTGTCTTCAGAAACATCTTGTTAACAATACTTTGAAGGAATGCTTCAGGATTTTGGTCCCACTTATTTAAAATTTCTGTGGAAAGCTCTGTTCTTACCTGCAATTTTGTGAGCTGATCTGGGTACTTTAATTTTTTAACCAGAATTGTGTAAGTTGGAACAATCAAGATGTCCAGGGTGTTGGCTGTTGTTTCTGCTGTTAATTGTTAGTCCTCTTCAGTTAAGGCATGAAGAAGATTAATTTTTGTTCCCCTCCTAAATTAGTGTGGATGGTCTTTTGCTCTGGATACCATCTTTAACATTGTTTCATCCCTTATTGAGTCTCAAAGACTGTCATTAATCTGTTCACGAGAGGGAATCTGTGCTGTGTCACCGTGGCTTAGTCATTGACCACTAAGCCTACCTCTCCCAACATCAAATTCCAAAACACAAAATTTTGTGGGAACCATTATCCAAACTGTAACAGGTCCTAATATATTATTATCAGAAATATAGGTAATTTATTTTTAAATAAATTCTTTTTTTTTTTCACTTACACTTCATTAAATTTCTTTCCTTCCTCTCTCCCTCCCTCCCTTTCTTTTCTTTTTTTTTTTTTTAAGATTTTTAAAATTTATTTATTTTTTATTTGCTATAGGATAGATACGCTTATTGGAGAGAGAAAGTGAGAAATCACTTCCCTGGGGAATGACTATGTCACAGTCCCTTCTCCCCTATTCCCTTGGGATTTTGGGCATGCATGCACATGTGCCTGGTGTATTTTTCAAGCCACCAGTTTGGAAGGCAGTGGCTTAACATGCTACCTGCTGATCTGGTTTCTGTATGGTTTTTCAATCAGAGGAATTAAAGTTTATTGGTAAAGAGAAAAAAAGTGTCAGTTTTTTTTTCCCCAGATTTGATAGTGTCATCATGAATCGTTTAAAAAATAAGTATTGTGAGACCAGCAGTTAGCGTAATGGCTATATCGCTGGACTCCCATGTAGTCGACTGCGGTTCGAGTCCCAGACCCGGTGGCTTAAACTTATGGCGGGCGTGTGTGCGTGTGTGCCCAAGATCCTAAGAGGAGAACGGAGGAGAAGGGATTGCGGCATGGCCATCCCCTCTGGGGGGTGATTTCTCGCTTTCTATCTCTCTGTCTCTCTCTGTCTAGTGAGCGCACGCGCCCTATAGCAAAAACCTCTCCAAAAAAAAAAGAAGAAGAAAAAAATACGTATTGTATAAATCAAATTCTTATTGAAAAGAGCTATTGATGGAGTCTGTCTTGTTAAGCATGCATTTAGACAAGGTGATTACCTTGATACATGTGTATTTTAGTCATTCCATAAACATATTGAATGCCTCATTTGTGTAAGACAATGTGTGCAGTAGGGGAATACAGGAATAAATATGACATAACCTTTAGAGTTGAAGTATAGAATCAGAATGTTGTTGAGAAACTAAAACTCTAGCTTTTCTTTTCAAAAAGGCCTTGTTCCTTGTTATCAGTTTATTCACAGTGCTATAACAAGGTTCCATAGACTGGTTATCTTTTTTTTTTTTTTTTTTTGAGAGAGAGAGATTTTTGCCATAGTGTGTGCACTCTCTGGAGAGACAGAAAGCAAGAAATTGCTCCCTAGCAGGGATAGCCATGTCTCAGTCCCCTCTCCTCTCAGGACTTTGGGCACGCACACACACATGCACACCAGACATAAGTTTTAAATCACTGGGTCCAGGACTTGAACTGCAGTCTACTATGTGACAGTCCAGCTACATAACCATTGCGCCATCTGTTGGTCCCTAGACGGTTATCTTAAAAAATAGAATTTTGAAAGCCAGAAGTCCAAGATTATAATTTTGGGAGCTAGAAGTTAGATCAAGGTATCAACAGCTTCCTCTTTCCTCAGTTTGTAGATCACTGTCTTCCTACTGTTTGCTCATGTGATTTTCTGTCTGTTCTAATTAATTATTCTTACGAGGACACTAGTCATACTGGGCCCATACTGATGACGGGATTTTATGCTAATTACCCATTTAAGGCCTTACCTATAAATGCAGTCATATTTGAGGTACTGGGATTAGGATTTCAGTGTGTGAATTTTAAGTGAATATAATTTGGACTCTGCTTTTTTACACTTCGTTCCTTCTACCAGTGATACCTTTCTCTGTCCTTTTAAAACATATTATTTCTTTACTCTGACACTGAAGAAAAATAAGCAGTTTCTTTTCCTTCTACCTACTAGTGGTACTTTTTCCTCCTTAGAGACGATTGCATATTCATATAGTTTGTTCAGTGTATGTTAATGGTATACTATATAGTTTTTAGGGTGAATAGTTAGTACTCAGAATAAGTTGGAAGAGCCAGGTGTAGCTCTCATATAAGGTGTTTTATAATGAGGACTATGAAGGTACAAATAAGGTGAGGCTGTAGAAGTAAAAGGAAGTCAGATAATACGTGATGTGCAAACTGACAGGTAGAAGCATTTGGAAAATAATATGGCCCAAAAATAGACATGAAAGAGCAACATGTATTTAGACATAGTGAGCAATTCTCTTTGGTTCTAGTGTGGTGTGTTTTAAGGAATAGGAATATAGGAATAAATATGACATGTCCGTTAAAGTTGACATGCGATAATGCCAGAAAAGTAGTATATTGGTTTCCTATTGCTATTGTAATAAATTGCCACAAACTTAGTGTCTTAAAACAACAAAATGTATTATTTTTTAGTTCTGGGAACAGAAGTTTAAAATCGGATCTCACTGGACTAAAACTAGAGATGCCAGGGCTGTATTCCTTTCTGGAATCTCTAGAGGAAGATCTCAGGAAGTTGCCCACATTCCTTGGCTTCTGGTCCACTTCTCTCTGCTAAACCAGCAATGGCCACTTGAGTCTCATATTACATCATTGTGACACACTGACTCTTCTGCCTCTGAGCTCTTGAAAGACCCTTGTGATGCCATCAGGCCCACCCAGATAACCCAAGAAGATCTCCCTATTTTAAGATCAGTTGATTAATTACCTTAATTACAACTGCTACACTAATTCCCTTTGCCATGTAATGTGACATATTCACGTGTTAGAGGAATTAGGACACGGACATCTTTGTGATGCCGTTACTCTACCTGCCACGGGTAGGTTGGGGCCAGATTATAGGCATTTTGAATAAAGTCATGGAAGATTTTTAATCAGAGAAACATTCAAATGAGTGATTTTTTTCAGAAGTTTAATCTGTAGTGTGAATCCTGTCTAGAATGTAGGATTAGAAAGAAATCAACAACCTTGAGTTGTGTTTTTATCTTTGCTGTTGACATTTTCCTTCTTCCTCCTTTCCATTCTTTCTTCTAAAATAGCTTACACCCATACCTTTTCAATCAGAGGAGGAATTCATTGTCCTGAATATTGCTACAACCACTGTTTCTGGTTCTGCTCATTGTTCAGCCATTTCTTCACGTTATGGAAAGAGTAGTAGATTAACAGGAACCTGGAGTTGCAATTCAAACTTTGACAGTAATTTAACTTGTAGATAGATATCCCTATAGATATTTGTTAGTCTCTCTGAGACACAATTCTCCATTTATGTAACTAGGATAATAATAACAGCCCATCTTCGTGCCCATCTGACAGATTACCTTATTCTAAAATGTATGTTTTTATTTTTTGTCTGTGGGAAGTAACTGGTTTATGAGTGCATATATTTTTCAACAAATAGGCAGTAGGGCAATTACATCATATTAAGTCAGGTAATATTTTATAACTTGTTTTTAAGGCTAGAGTACTAGTCTTTTTATGTGTCTTCTGATTCTCACTTTGGGGGAAGTCATCTTAATTTAGTTGAGTGGTTTGATGGAAGGTAAGCTATGCATATGATGGAATACTCAGATCTTATTTGCCCTTTATAAGTAGCAAGATGGACTACTGGTAAAAATCCTTAAATGGTTGTGATTCATAATTCAAAATTATTTGCCCTGACTCATTTGCAAACTTTTCCTTGGTCTATAGTAAATAGGTTAGAATAAGTCACATTTTAAACCTTTCCTTTTTGATTTCTGTATTAGACATTTCCTAGCTATAAAAATGAAAAAATAAGCTCAGTTGCAGTGGCACAGCAATGGTGCAGTGCTCTGCAGTACTGGAAACAATTAAGACATGGAAGATTGGGGTTTGGTTCCTGGGTCAGTCTCTGCATGCTGTGGGTATATACACAGGGCCATGATCCTGACTGACTGGAAAAGGCTGGGGAGAGGATTCTGGCATGAGAGTCAACAGACAGTGCTTGTCACTTTCTTTCTCTCTCTCAGGAGATAAGTAAGTAAACTTAAACATATATATTGATATATGTGTCTTATGATACGGAGGTTACACTTTGTGTAGGAAGTATTACCCTATTACATGCAACTCTTAATGATAAATGTTTGAGTTGGCTGTAATGGAAATATAATGTGAGCCACATATATAATTTTGAACTTTCCAGTAGCCATATTAGAAAAAAATTTTCAAAAAACAGATGAAAGTTATATATTTCTCAGGTCCTCATGAATGTTTTCCTGACATTCCTAGTAGAGAAAATGCTATTAAGAGCATGGCTTCAACAAAAGAGAGATGTTACCAGTAGAAATATGAACTGCTGCCAACAATAACTACTGTGAGGAAGTCAAGGTAGTTCCTCCTCTCCTTAGGAAAAGTTAGGAATCCCTTTTAATAATGGAGTCTTACTTGTTACAGAGAAAACCGATCAGGAGTATGTTGTGTAAGCTTTTTATCTGTTGCTCCATGAAATGTAGAGTCAGAATTATGTTTTTTTGTTATTATTAACACTTTTAAAAAAATTAGTTTCAGTGGGACCAGCAGATGGTGTAATGGCTTCGTCGCTGGACTCCCATGTAGTCGACTGTGGTTCGAGTCCTGGACCCAGTGGCTTAAACTCACGCCGGGCGTGTGTGCATGTGTGCCCAAGATCCTGAGAGGAGACTAGAGAAGGGATTGTGGCGTGGCCATCCCCCCAGGGGGGTGATTTCTCGCTTTCTGTCTGTCTCTGTCTTTCTGGCGAATACATGCGCCCTATAGCAAAAACCGCTCAAAAAAAAATAATTAGTCTCAAAAGCTAGTATGCTTAGTGGTTAACTGAGAGACCGAGGTATAAGTGTACAAGTTCAATTTTGCTAATTAGGTTAGAGCGAGGGATCATAATCAGATTTTCTTGGCAGACTGTCCTATCTTCCTTTTTGTGATCAGTTTTTATAATTTGTATTTCTAAGATTTTTTTTTTTTTTTTTTTTTTTTTTTTTTTTGCTGTAAGGCATGTGCGCTCACCAGAAAGACAGAAAGAGACAGAGAGACAGAAAGCGAGAAATCACCCCCCAGGGGGGATGGTCACGCCGCAATCCCTTCTCCTCCATTCTCCTCTCGGGATCTTGGGCACGCATGCACACGCGCCCGGCGTGAGTTTAAGCCACCCGGTCCGGGACTCGAACCGCAGTCGACTACGTGGGAGTCCAGCAAAACAGCCATTACGCTAACTGCTGGCCCCTATTTCTAAGATATTTTATAGTTTGTATTGTGTCTCTTAACAATGCATTATTTAGGCCCAATTAATAAATGCACAAACATGTATTGCCTTGTTTTGTTTGGTTTTTGCAAAGTAACTCAAAAAGTCAGTGCTAACGGGAACCAGCAGTTAGCGTAATGGCTATGTCGCTGGACTCCCACGTAGTCGACCGTGATTCGCGTCCCGAACCCGGTGGCTTAAAACTCACCCCGGGCGCGTGTGCGTGCGTGCCCAAGATCCCGAGAGGAGAATGGAGGAGAAGGGATTGCGGCGTGACCATCCCCCCTGGGGGGTGATTTCTCGCTTTCTGTCTCTATGTCTCTTTCTGTCTGTCTGGCGAGCGCACGCGCCCTATAGCGAAAAACCTCTCTTAAAAAAAAAAAAAAGTCAGTGCTAACAGTCAAAAAGTGAAATGAAGAAAACAATTCTGTTTACGGTACCATCAAAAAGATTAAAATACTTAGGAATAAATTTAACAAAAGTATAAATCTCATTCTCTGAAAACAACAAAACATTGTTGGAACAAATGAAAGAAAGGACCTATCTGTGGCGTGGTGGTTAAGGAGGCAGGATCCCACATGACAGACTGTGAGGTTCAAGTTCCGGACCCAGCAGCTTGAAAAACCACTGGATCTGTGTGTGTGTGTACATGCTCAAAATACCAAAAGGAAGGGGAAGAGATGCAGCATGACCCTTTCCCATGGTGGGTACTTTCTCACTTTTCCTCTTAATCTCTCTCTCTGGTGAGCACACACAACCTCTGGAAAAATGTTTTTTAAAACATTTTTAAAAAACCTAAATGAATGGAAAGATATCCCATGTTCATCTGTTGGAAAACTTCTCAAATTGTTTTACGTATTTGCTGCAATCCTACCTACCCATATTTGCAGAAATTAACAAGCTGATCTTCAAATTTCTATGGAATACAAGGGGGGGCCCTGCATAGCTAAAGTGATTTTGGAAAAGAACAAAGTTGGAGGTCTCAAATTCCTAATTTCAAAATGTACTATTACTCCAGTAATCAAAATAATGTTTCACTGGCATAAGGGCTGGCTTGCAAATGATTGCATACTCCTCTTATTTCTGGGACTTCATGTTATTCTACACTGTTAACACTAGCATACCCTAGAACTTAAGAATTTGTTAAAAATTGAGGTGATATCTTCTTGCCTGTTTGTGTGGTCATCACTTCTTCCTGTGGCCTGCCAAAGGAGAACACGCTTGTGTGTTGTGTTTCTTTTTGAGAGGGACTTAACATAATGTGAATTTTAGTTCCATGATTGTCATGAAAACTCAACTTGGTGAACTCAAAAAAAGTTATGTTTTTATAGATCACTTGGTCTTTTCTCTTGTTATGGTTAGAGGGACATTGTCTGCCGTGCTTATAACATCCTAAGCAGAGTAGAACAGTTTTTTGCATAATAGAGCATTTGGTTAACATTTGTTTAAAGAAGGTTGAATTCTTTGAATACTTAACTGCCAAGCAGTATATTAAGCACCTACCACGTCATCTTATTTAATCCACATACCTATCTATCTATGATGTTGGGTACTCTTTATTATCCCCCCCCCTTTTTTTTTAAGATGTAAAACTGAGGCTTGGTGGAGAAAAGGAACTAGAGGCACAGGAATAAGTAAACATTTTAATAGATGTTACCTAAATCACCTTCTCTCTTTTTCCCTCATTAAAACTCTTGAATCCATCTTTACTTCTTCAAAGAAAAAGGATATATCTTTATCATTGTAGATTTTCATTTTCCTCATTTGATGGAAAAAGAGGCACAGTATAGAGAAGGAAAGCTTGAAGTTAGACATTTAACAGTGAGATGGGATATTCAGGATCAGGTTTATAATAGGTGAATGACAAAATGATGTCATGGCTGCTACTTCCCACTTTTCCCTTTCCTTTACCTATTTTCAGTGTGAAATAGTTCATAGCATTCAGGGTTTTTTTGTTTGTTTGTTTTTGTTTGTTTGTTTGTTTGTTTTTAATAGGATAGAATTTTAAGTGTTTTTATTACCATTAATTACTTGTCTGCTATGTGAGAATTCCTCTAGGTAGCTTTCATGCTAGGAATATGAAGTGTGATTACTTGTACCTCTTATGTTTGTCTTCTCAAATTCCTTGGTCTCTTCACTCTTTAATATATTCAACAAAAGATGAAAAAAGTTTTTATTTCTATAAAATTTGGGTTCTGTACACTTTGGGGGAAAAAAAAGCTATGAGATGAGTCAGATCAGTTAGCTCAGTCAAAACAAATATTAAATTTATCTCTTCAGCTACTGTCTTAAGAGTCAGTTTCTAAGATGTGCCATAACACACTACCTTAGTCAGTCTGTTTTCTTACAGGCTGGTTAATGGATGCAAGTTAAATTTCCTGCATTGCCTATCTGGTGGGATTTCAACACTTTGAAGTTTTCACACATATAATATAAATTGGGTCATAATCCCCTGATCATTGTTTTGGATCCTGAATAGAATCAATACCAAAGACGATGCCAATAGTTAAGGAATGGGAACATGAAAACAGGGAAGAGGATTGTCTATATATGGGAAATTACAAATTCTTCCTGGCTCATGGTAGGATGACAATTATGATGGGGCTATGTCCCAGTAAGCCATTGTAAGTGGAAAACACATTTAATAAATCCGTCATAAAATTGAAAATTTTAAAGTCATACCATCTAAGTTATGGGCAATCTGTATTTTATAATGCCCAGGTTTGATGTAACAGTCACTATGTGCTTTCTTCTCTCTAGTTATCAGGGAATATGAAGAACAGAGAAAGTATCCAGGAACCTAGATTTGATTATTATAGCCATGAAGTTCCTGATATTGACCTCAGTGATTGTGAATTCCCACATGTCATTGAAATTTATGACTTCCCCCAGGAATTTCGTACTGAAGACCTTCTACGGGTTTTCTGCAGTTACCAGTAAGTATACAAACATTTGCAGATGTTGGGGAAGGTGGGATGAAGTTTTCTTAAAATGTCTTCTGAAAAATCATTTTGTTTTTTATATTCCCTATTTACTTTAGCATCAGTTCTATTCATTGTCCTTTCCAGGTTCACTAGAAATTTTTTGTATCAAACTACTATGCTGAGTTCCTTTAAAATGCCAGATGGCCTTTCTAGATCCCATTTTAGCATTTAAGGGAGACTATCATCAGTGGTGACTCCTTAATCTTTTTTCATGGTGTAATTAGTCCATTTATAGTTGTTGTAATTATTGATATATTTGGATGTATTGGCGGATTGCCTATCATTTCGGGGAGATCTTTTTTCTATTCTTCTTCTATCCTTCCTTTTTTTGGATTAATTAGGTATTTTTTTTCCTCAATTCCATTTTTTTGGGGAAATAATATTATGTGTCTATTCTTTGGCAATTCTAAAAACTGCAAAATACATGCTTAACTTACCAGTGGCTAAAGTTAATATTTTAACTCTTCTAAATACTATAAGGACTTTTCATTCCTTTTCCCACGTCCACGATTTTGACTAAGTATTTGATTCTCTTTTTTTTTTTTCTTTTTCCATTTAAACTTCATTTGACTTTTTTTTTTTTTTTTAAGATACTCAAGTGTTTACCCACTCTCTGTGCTCTCATTTATACATTCTTGTGTCATGTACTTTCCATCTGAAGTCTTTTTCTTCCTTATAGGATATGGTCTTTAGCAGTTTACTTAGTTTACTGGTTATGTTTTTATTTTAATGGCTTTATTTTAGTTTATTCTTGAAAAACATTTTTGCTGGATTTAGAATTCTAGTTTATTAGTTATTTTTCTCTCAGAAACTTGGAGATAGTCTGTGTTCAGAGAAACCAGATGATGAAAAGAAAAGTCAGCTGATAGTCTAAGAATTGTCAATTCTGAATGTAATCTGTCTTTTCTTTGTCTTTTGTATTTTTTTATTTTCAGTGTGGTATGACTTTATAGATTTCTTTTTATTCTGATTGAGATTATTTGGGCTTCTTAAATCAGTGGGTTATTAATTTTTATTGATTTTTGAACAACTCTGAGACATGATTTCATCAATTATTGCCTCTGCCATGATCTTTTACCTCCCTTAAGATGCCTATTAGATGGGTATTAGACTTTATCATTTAATCCTCATGTTACCTTTCTTTTATGTATTGCTTCTCATTGTTTCTGTTACATTCTGATTAATTTATGTAGTTCCTGTTTCTAGTTCACTCATTTTGTTTTTTCAGTCATGCTTAGTTGCTATTAACTCTGTCCATTAAGCTTTTAGATTTGATTTTATGCTTTTCATTTTTCAAAGTTCGTTTTGTTTCTTTTTCAAATCTGCATAGTCATTTGTACAGCTTGGTTTTTCCGAAAAAAAAGTATTTTTTCTTTTTATTTATTTTATTTACATGCTCTGTAAAAGTAAAAGAGAGAGACACAGAGATATGAGCATCCTCCGTAGGGTCTGGTCACACTGCAGTCCCCTTCCTCTAGCCCTTTGGATCTTGGGCACTCATGCTTGTGCCTGGCAGTTTCAGGCTGACGGCTAGAAAGTGAAACCACATTTGCCATTTTGAATCTGCTTCACTTGAACAGTGCATTGTAGCTGCACTTGGGAGCTGGCCCTCTCCAAATATTTTCAAGGCTTTTAAAGTATTTCTTTAAATGTATTAAACATAAGCCTTCAATAATCTCTGGTAACTTCTTTACCTAAAGTCCTTTTATTTCTGTTTCTTGTGATCTTAGTACTTTGCTTTTTGGGGATGTACTTTTTTACTATGAGCTATAATTTTTCTTAGAATTTTATTTATGGGAATTGAAGCCTACAATGAAAGAAGAGTTTCTCTTGAGTTGTACATTTTTTGCTGCTGGGTGTGAAAGGCACCAAAAGTCCAGAAGCACTCTAAATTACTGATTTGAAGTTTTTCTGACCACTCAGAAATTGTAAAATGGACAATGATAAAAAATTGGTACATATCTCAATTATTTTTATCTTAATTTAACACATAAAAATGTTTATCCACTTGGTAGTCTTGTGATACCAAGACGTCCCTCCCCTTCTTTTTGTTACTGATTTATTGCTAGAGGAGTTCTTGTAAGTGGCCTTCATATTTCATCTGTATCTCAGTTTTGTCCCCCTCTTAGAGTTGAAAGTATAAATGTGCACACGTGTATGGGTGGGGTACATAGGTAGGTAGAGAGAATAAGCACCCTCAATAGGGTCTTAACAAGCCACGATACCTCGCCTCAGCCCTCCATCAGCACAGGATCTTGGGCCTGCATACATGCCCGCACTGTGGTTGCCGTGTGTCTCCCAGGACTGCAGAGTACTTGTGTTACTGCTGTACCGGGCCATGGCGGCTGGGCTTGTAGTATCATTTCTTTAAAGGGGAGCAAGAACTTTAATATACTTTCAGTCACCTGAATGCATATTCCTCATAGGCTAAAACAATTTCTGTCTTTTGTAACTGTTTCATCCAAACATAATTGGTAACTGTTGTTTAGTTGTTTTTTAAAAAATGACTTTACCTTTATCTAGTGTTACAAATCATTAACTACAAGTTTTTATAGACTCAACAACTCCCCCCTCCCTTTTTTTTTTTTTTTTTTAAAAAGGCTTTTGCTATAGGGTGTATGCGCTCACCAGAGAGACAGAAAGCAAGAAATCACCCCCCGGGGAGATGGTCACACTGCAATCCCTTCTCCTTCGTTCTCCTCTTGGGATCTCGGGTACGTACACACGTGCCCGGCTTGAGTTTAAGCCACCGGGTCTTGGACTCGAACTGCGGTCCAGTGACACAGCCATTACGCTAATTGCTGGTCCCCAACTCTTCTTTTTTATATGCACATTTCACTGGTTAATTTTACGTTGTATAATGAAACTATCAAGTCAAACTGATATAAGGGGTTTCAGAACAATTATATTAGCTCTTGGCATATGTATAGTTGATACATATATAGGAGAAGGTAAAGTAATCAGAAATATACCTGTATATTTCTAACTATGAGGAAAATGACTTCAGGAATAAGAGACAATCCAGGGCTAGCCCCAAAGGCTTAAAAAATACACTGGGCACAAGTGTATGCATGTCCAAAAATCCCTACAGAATGAAGAAATGGAGGAGAAAGGATTGCAGTGTTACCATACCCCATTGAAGGGTGCTTTCTCCATCTCTCTAGTGAGTGCATGTGCCCTCTGGCAATTAGAAAAAAAGAAAGAAAAGAAAAATTTTCAGGATCTGGAAGACAGTCAATTTCAGGATGGATTATGCTTTCATATTTCAATCTTCATATTAAAAATTAATCAGCCCTGTTGTTTTGTATAACAAATTTAAATGTAAAGCTCTATTCATACACTTTTGGAATTTGTAAGCTTTTATATCAGTTAGGATATAGCCCTGAACTTTTTCTTAAAGATCAGATAATAAGTGTCTTAGACAACTCTGCCATTGTCCCACAAAAACAACTATAGACAGTATGCAAACAAATGAGTGTAGCAGCAAAATAAAACTTGTATTTATAAATAAAAGTATTCTACTTTTATATATAAAGTTCTAAGACAGACAAAACTAGCTAGCTAACTAGCTATGTACTTGTCTTTTATTTAGGCTTTTGCTATAGAGTGTGTGTGCTCACCAGAGAAAGATGGAGAGAGGGAAAGTGAGAAATCACCCCACAGAGAGGATGGCCACACCACAGTCCCTTCCCCTCCATTCTTCTCTTGAGATTGTGAGCACACATGCACACATGCCCAGTGTGATTTTCCAGCTTTCGGATCAGGGACTTGAACTGTAGTTAACCATGTGGGAGTCCAGCACCCTAACCTCCTGCCACACGCTGGCCCTACAGTGTACTTGTTAATCAGTTAAACCAGACTGGGGAAGAGCATCAATTATGTAAGTGAAATAAAGAACAGTACAGGTGGATCCTGGAGGACAGTTAATCTCTGCCATAAACTACTCTGAATATGCAATGTAGGTCTTTAGTCTAACTCATTACAGTTAAGACCCAGTATCACGGCCTGTTCAACATAAAAGTCATAATAAATTTTAAAAGCAGTCAATGGGATTAGATCTCATAATTAATTAATCATCATTAATAATGACTCTCTGGCAAGAATAATAATGATTCTTAAAACCAATGGTCATTTTATTGATATCTAAATTTTCTGAAGATTAATTCTTACTAATTACTTCCCTTTGCTTTGTTTCATCCTGATCTTACCTGCAAGTCCATTTTTTTTTCACATCCAAACGTATTCCCAAAGAGAAAAAGTTTAAAGGATTATCAAATTCTGAAGTCTAAAAGGTCCTCCAGAATCAGCAATATCTTTCCCCATCCTTTTTGAAGACTGTCTTATAGATTTCTACTGTTGATCTTGTCCACAGCTTCCAAGCCCTGTGGTCATCTTACACCATCGTCAAAACATACCCTTTATGTTCAGGAAATTCTACAGCTAACCTTCAAAGTCTCCTTTATTCCTTTTCTTTCAAAGGAATTTTTGTCTTCACTGATTGTTAAAGAGGGAAGTTATTTTAGCAGTTGTCTTTTTTTTTCTTTATAGCATTTTATAAAAATAAGTCATGGCATAAAAACCTATAAATGCCAATAAGTCAAGTATCAACTTCATGCTTTAATCACCATCTTCATCAACATTAATAATCTTCCTGATGAACATTGCTGTTAATAATACAGATAGTGAGCATATACAGATAGTGAGCATCGTTCATTAGATACTCGTTAAGTGCTCAACACCCTGCTCTTGGCCCTGTCATGGATGTGCATCTTCAGTTTTCACAGTAACTCCGTGAGGGACATACGGTGCCCACTTCTGTAGAAGAGCAGACCTTGCTTCAGGAGAGATTAAATCTGCCCAGAGTGTCAAGGTGGCAGAACTTTGAGTCTGTGTGGTTTTAAACTCCTCGCTGTAAAGGACAACCATTATGTCATCGTCCTGCTGGTTCTTGTGCTCACTGCATAGTATAGCTCTGCTCAAAAACGAAGATATTTTTCTGGTTCTGAAATGTTTGTTCTTTTGCTTCTTTCTAATCTGGTCTGATATTTCTCTTACTGTGATTTCTCTAACCCTCAATTTTTTTCTGACCGTACACAGTTCTTTCCTTTCCTACCTCCCTTCTACAATACATAAGAAAATGATATATACATAGAACACATAGTTCAACCCCTCTGATTATAGTTTTCCTTTTTCCCCATTACTTTACTTTTTTAAATTTGTAAGACCTATTGCAATATAATCTCTTCTTCCTCCTTCCTTTTCTCTTTCCTTCTCTCTCTCTTTCTTCTCTCTCTCTTTTCCTCTGTCTCTTTTGCTGTCTGTCCTTAAGGATAGAGTTTACATTTGAGTTAACACAGGTGCCCTTCTCTGCCAACCTCCTCCTCTAATATTCTTCTACCCTTCCTCTTTCCATCTCCTCATTCCTTGCCCATAAGAACATCTCTTGTAAATAGTGCATTAAATACTTTACCTCCCCAAGGGACTTGTGAGGATTAATTAGTTGATGTCTATAAAATGGCTGAGAATGTAAAATACTCCTGGGTAGTTCTTTATGATGGTATTACTGCTTTTAAAATTCAGTGGCTTCCTCTGTCCTCCAAGCTTTTTGTGTGTGTCATTATCCCTGTTCCACCTGTGCACTCGTTGAATGTTTTCCTCTATCTCATGAAATGCTTTATGGGGACCATCTGAAAAATGTTTCATAAAAAGTAAACTTTTTAGGAAATAAAAAATGTTTTATTGTTGTTGCAGAAAGAAAGGATTTGATATTAAATGGGTGGATGATACACATGCCCTAGGAGTATTCTCCAGTCCGATTACAGGTACTCACCCAACGGGTTTCAGTGTTCCTTTCTGATTGTCCATTTTCATCAGCTCCTCGTTCTTGTTTTCCTTCAGTTCCAGTTAGTTGGCATTGAATTCAGCTAAGATAGGCAGTCGGGCAAATACAGGTTTTTGAGGCGTGGTTCTTTGGTAACCATGTGCTCACTTTCTTCCTTTTCACCGTAATCCACTGTATTTAGAGAGATAGCCAGCGCCTTCCAAGTTTATCTGTATATGTAACTGTCAGTCATGATAGTGTGCAGACAGACTACAGGTAGAGGTTGGAAAGCTAGTGGGACTCACGTATGCAGTATTTTGTGATTCTCTTTTTTCCCAGACGAATGAATTTGAATAGTCTTCCACCTATCCAGTGAGGAGTTAAAATACCTCTTCTCTCAATATGTGGTTGAGCCTTTTCATGTGTATCATTGTCCTCTTGGTAGATCTAGTGCAGTCATTTAAGGAAATCAGAGGAGCCATCTCCGTGGCCTAGTGGTTAAGGGAGCTGGGTCCCATGTGATAACTATACAGTTGGAGTTTTAGCCCTAGTAGCTTGAAAAGTATGCGGGGCACATGCATGCCCAGATTCCCACAGGACAGAGAAATAGAAGAGGAGGGATTTCAGTGTGACCATACCCCACTGGGTGGTGCTTTCTCCCTCTCCTTCTCTCTGTCTCTCTCTCTCTCTAGCAAGTGCATGCACCCTCGGGGTAAGGGGATTGGGGTGGGGGACAAAACAAAAGAATTAAGAAAGTTGGAAGGTTGATCTCTGCCAGAACCACATAGTCTACAGGCCTGCAAGCTTTTGCTGGGCACCTAGTAAATATTTAAAGCTTTGTGGGGAATGAGGTCTTTGTCTCTACTTAACTCTGTTGTAGCAAAAGAGCAGCCATAGGCAGTATAGAAACAAACCAGCAGGGCTTTGTTTCAGTAACATTTTATTTAGGAAAACAGGTGATGGGCTAGATTCGGTCACAGCCATAATCTGCTGGTGCCTGATTTGAAATAATCACTGCTAAGTTGCTTCTTACAGATTTTCTAAAGCTTAGCCTCTCTTTTGCTTGCCATGAAAAAAAAAAAAAAAAAGAAGCATAAGCATAACATCTAGAAAATGATCCTTTGCATCATTCCACATTGTGTCTATGTCTTTATATTTATCTTTGCAGCTCGTGATGCTCTGGGTATTAAACATACCATGGTGAAGATCCGGCCCTTGTCGCAGGCTACAAGAGCAGCCAAAGCCAAAGCTAGAGCTTATGCGGGTGAGCCTGTTCTGTGGGGATTTTTCTTGGTGGTGCTGTTATTCCAGCAGTTTTACAGCATCCAGAGTTCTAAAGACAGACCACTTTTATTTTTGGTGTTAAAAGAAAGTACTTTTCTTAAGTTTATTTGCTTCCTGGGGAGGGAGTATGGGAAGGTGCTATCAAATTTATGATCCTCCCCCCAGGCTGCATCCAGCTAGGATCACAAGCACACTCCTCCATCTAGTCCAGGTAGACGTGGGAAGAGACCTCGGCCCTTCCTGTATGTCCCTCCAGCATCTCCCAGCAGTGCCTCCACTGCCTGTGCCAGCGAGGCTGGGCAAATAGTGGTGTTTCAGGAAGGAAAAAAAGACAAGAGGCTACGTCAGAAAAACGGTATCAGTATTAGGCAGGCACTGGGAGAGTGTGCGGTTCTAACTGCAAGCAGTGCAGCCACCAGCTTCCGATGCCATCCCCACCAGCTCACCTCTGTTAGCCTTTTGAGAGAGCCACTGGGAGAAACTTTGTTAATGCAGATAATGAAGCCGGGGTTGTTTGTGCTTTGCCTTGTTGCTTTCCTCTGATCGTCATCTATCAGGTTTGTATTAATTACTGCTGATGCTGCCCTTGTTGGTCTATTTTGTATGTTAATTACTGAGTTAAATCACTTGGAGCTGGAGTGCTTTCTCTTCCTCACTCCCTCCTGCTCCCTCCCTCTCTCCCAGAGTTCCTCCAGCCAGCGAAGGAGCGCCCTGAGACTTCAGCAGCCCTAGCCAGAAGGTTAGTCATCAGTGCCCTTGGGGTTCGAAGTAAGCAGAGCAAAACAGAACGGGAAGCAGAGCGCAAGAAACTGCAAGAAGCCCGAGGTGAGTTGAAGCAGAGGTGTTCTCTAGTCCCTTTAGAACTTACTATAAGGCACTTGTAAAACAAAAAATGAATTGCCCTCATTCCACTTTGTCGTTCCCATTTCCTGGAAGCTTCCCACATATATAAATATGTTTTCATTCCTTACATTCAGGAGGAAGACATGTCAGGATTTTCCTGCCTGTTGTACACATCCTAACCCATGCTCCTGCTGTTTTCCAGGAGATAAGTGTGGCCTTGTCGGCTTATCCATGGCTTTTTCTGAAGGTTTTGCTTCCAACTCTGAGAAAAATTATTCTTTGAAGATGTAATCGTCTCCCAGGCGGAAAACATTATTAGCTGTGGTTTTACTGGGCCATGACCACCATGATGTTGCCATGATGTTATCAAATGGTTTAGATCTTAGGTAAAAGACAAATTAAGGAAAAGCCAGCAGCTGACATTGCTGATGATAACAGCAGGAGGGATTTTTGTCTTTTTTAAGACAGTCCTGAGTGGCTTCATTAGAGTACATCTAGATTCACCTGTCTTCTGATTAGTTCCCACTATCTAAGAGTTCTCAGAACATATTTCCACTGATTCACAAGCAGGATTTTTCTTTTCTTATAGTTTAGAGGCAAGGTTGAAATCTCTCTCTTCCCTTTATAGACTGTTGAATTGTATGTACGGGCTTGGGATCCTGGCTTGGCACTTACGTACTTTTTATCAACCTTCAGGCTTCAGACAGTCTCATTGCCTTAGTCCACGATCTGTGGAATCGGTGAAGGCAATTTATTCTGAAAATTCCACTTACCGAAAAGTATCTTCATTTTTCCATTAAACGAATTGAAGTTTCAAAGTCCTTGTTTATTGTCGGTCTAACAAGGCCATTAATACTCCCTGCCCACTCTGCTTTGGTGATAGCAGGCAGCTCGCGGACTCTCAGCTGCACTGGCCAGATAACCAGTGACTGAGTACGTCATGGCAGGTGTGGCGGCTCAGAGTTGAACTCAACTAATTATCGGATCCTTAATGATTATAATGAGGCGGTTTTTTTTTTTTTTCTTTTCCAGTGCATTGTTCATTCAAAGGTCTATTATAACTATAGAAGCAGAAGAGGCTTGCTTTAGTTTTTGTAAATGAGAATAATGGAACTAGGCTAAAGAATGTGCAGTGTGTCCTTGACCCTTTATTAATTGCTTATCTCCGAGGAAAATGATTTCTATGTGATAACCACAATTATCTCAGAAGATCAACGGAGGGTAACAACTGGTATTTATAAGGAGATAGGGCTTCTTTTGCAGTGTAGCCGCTTTCACACGAGTGAAGGAACACCTGTATCTCCACAGGTACTGCAGGAGCTCTGCACGGCTGTCGTCTGAGCAGGCCCCTGTTTCTCTGTAGACACAGCAGCACGCAGCTCCGCTTGAAGTGTTTGCTTTAAATGCCGACCATATGAAGACTAGGTCAGTGATGTAACCAAAAGTGAGACTGTGGGCCAAGTGGGTGCACCATCACTTTTCTAAGGAAGGCCTTTGTGAATAGAGATCCATTGTGATAAATGCCTTCTCTCAGTTAGTGCTGAGGACTGCCTTATATGGGTCATAGAGGACTCTTCCTTTATTATTCTTCAGAGCTTTTTTGGTCTTTATATCTGAGAAAATGCACATGGAAAGTTCCTGATGTATCTCTGTCTGTATTGAGCAGATATTCATGTCCTTGCCTGCATGCAGCCCAAGGCTTCTCTCTTAAAGATTTTGTTTTGTCTTGTTTTATGGAATTAAAAATACTGCTTAGGTATTAAGAGAATAGATATTTTTGTTGCCCCCCAAAGTTTTTTTTTTTTTTTTTTTCCCTTGGACAGGATAGGATCAGTACAGCATAGTGGATTACATTATAGACACTGGAATCAGACCTTCTGGGTCCATATCTTAGCACAGCCACTTACTGGCTATGTGACCTCAGGCAATTTACTTACTCTCTGAAGGCCTCTGTTTCTTCATCCATAAAATAGAAATCAAATGAGTTATGTTGGCTGCTGATGTTTTTAGTAAAAAATAGTAACAATATCATTATAGGTTAATCTACCACAGATTCCAGTGCATTTTTTTATTACTCTTTTTGTTTTAAAATTCTTGTAAAATATTTTATCAGCTTCATTTGGCAATGAAGATTACTGTGCGAAATCTTGTGCTCCCTATTTTGAAGAATTAGTGAGTTGGGAACCAGCAGTTAGCGTAGTGGCTATGTCACTGGACTCCCACGTAGTCGACCGCAGTTCGCGTCCCGGACTCGGTGGCTTGAAACTCATGCCGGGCGCGTGTGCGTGTGTGCCCAAGATCCCGAGAGGAGACTGGAGAAGGGATTGCGGTGTGACCATCCCCCCTGGGGGGTGATTTCTCGCTTTCTGTCTCTCTGTCTCTGTCTGTCTGGCGGGCGCACGCGCCCTATAGCGAAAAACCTCTCCAAAAAAAAAAAAAAGAAGAATTAGTGAGTTGGTAGGATTTTGTTCCTCCCTTAAGACTTAACATCCAGGAACTGGGCATCAGCAGATGGCATGATGGTTACATCACTGGACTTGGACATGGTCGACTGCAGTTTGAGTCCTGGACCTGTGTCGGCTTGTGGCACAGTGGTAATGCAGTGATGCTGGACCCCTGTGGGGAAGTCCCAGATTCACGGCCTGAGGCCTCCCTGTACACACCAGGCACACTTGTGTCTGACTCAGACTGGCCGAGGCTGGAAGAGGATCACGACGTAAAGGTTCTATCTCTGTCTCCCTCATGGGAGAAATAAAGGAACTTTTATTTTTTTCTTAAAGACAATCTAGTGGGGATATTTGCTTTGGGTAAGGAAGAATATCTGAGTCCGTTCTAGGTATTTTAAACAATTGTTTCTTCTCTCCCTTCAGTTCTCAGGATTTTAAGGTTTGGGTTGATTAAAAAGATGAGAAGGAGGACCTCCTCTTGACATGGTGGTTAAGGCAGCTGGATCGCACATGGCCGACTGTACAGTTTGAGTGCTGGACCCAGTGGCTTGAAAAGCCTGTCATATGTGTATATTTGTGTGCCCAAAATCCTGAAAGGAGGGAGTAATGGAGAAGAGACTGTGGTATGACTGCTTGCCAGGGGAGTGTTTTACATCTCCTATCTCCAGTGTACCCTCTGGCAAATTAAAAAAAAAAAAAAAAAGACTGGAAGGAAACTCCAGGCAGTCAGTGTAACCTGTTAAATGATAATGGATGGAATGATATTATCTCCTGTTTAGAGCGAGCCCAGAGAAATTAAATAACTGCCCTAAGGTCAGTCACGCCACTGATAAACGAGAGGACAGATCTGAATCTCGGCTTCTTAAGTCTCCAGAGAACGAACTATGGCAGGCTTCTTTTTAGCCATCTTACCAATGGTTAGTGGCTTTCACTATCAGAAAAATCTTTTCTTAGTTCTAACTTGAATTTGCATGATAGTTTAAACCTGTTTCCTCTTCTTTTTATTTACTTAGTAAAGATTGAGAACATCTGGATACCATTCTGTATCTTTTACTATAAAGATCAAGGGCAGTTGTTTAGGAATGAGGGAATCTGGGCTCTAATAGAGATTTTGCTATTAACTGGCTGTGTGGCCGTGGGGCAAGAAAGTTATACCTCTTTGTGCCCCAGTTTATAACATAGTGAAAGTAATGCTTGACCTGTATAGTCATGAGAATGTTTCTGAGCACAACATAAGTTAACATGTGTAAAAATGTTTAGAAAGCTGCCTCACAAATTCAGGATACTCTTCTTTATGTGACTCTTGGGGACTTAGTCTTAATTATAGTATGAACTGGTATTGACACACAAATACTGCGGCGCCCCATCCATTACACATGGCAGAGATGGTCTGTATACCATCCCGGTATAGGTATTTTTATTAATAGCATTATATAATAATCTCCTAACTAGCTATTCTTTTACCTACTTAAAGACTTTTGCTGTCTGGCACAGTGCCCAGGATGTAAAAAGATACTCAATATGTGTTCATTGACTGAATGTATGAATGAATTGATCACTTTAATTTTTCTTCATAAATTTAATTCACGACTGTATTCTGAATGCTTTTGAAGTCTGTTCTAGTCCATGCTATTGGTCATAACAGCGAACAGCAGGAACTGGGTGATTAATAGAGAATAGGTAGAGGTTTATTCAGCTCACAGTGTGGAAGTCCAAATTCCGGGGCCACGTTTGGTGAGGGTGTTCTGCATTACCACATGGTGGGGGGCAGAAATGCATGCATCTATGTCCGTGTGTCTGTGTCTTATCCCTTCTCCTTATAAACCGCCAGGTTCGAGTTATGGAGGCCCTGCCCTAATAAACTCAGTCCTTACCTCCCAAAGGCCTTTCCTTTCAACATCATAGTCAGATTTGGATTTCACTCTCTTAAGCCCATCACAACCAAATCTCAATACATGAATTTGAGGAGGGCATTCAAATCATAGCAGTGTCTTCCCTCTTTCCCCAACCCCCATAAAATCCAGAGCCGAACACTATATATGAAACCCTCCTAATTAATGAATGTAGAATTTGTGAGTTTGGATTTCAGATATTTTCCTACTAGGTTTTACCACCCTATTTGATCTCCTTATTGATTGATTGATTGATTGAGATTTTTGCAATAGGATGTGTGCTGTTGCCAGAAAGAGAGAGAGAGAGAGACAGAGAGACAGAAAGTGAGAAAACACTCCCGGGGGGATGGCCACGATGCAATCCCTTCTCCTGTCAGGATCTTGGGCACGCACACACACGTGCCCAGCGTGAGTTTAAGCTGTTGGGTCCAGGACTCGAACCGCAATCAGCTACATGGGAGTCCAGCGACATAGCCATTATGCCAACTGCTGGTCCCAATCGCCTTATCTTTTTAATGAGAGGTCTATGCCTTGGTCTTTGAAAAGAAGATTCAGAAATGAAAGCTGTACTTGGAGGACTTGAGAAAAAAGGAATGATCTAAGTCATTTTAAGCCAGTGAATTGTATCTATCGAGGGGGACAGCTCTGGTACTTAGTCCCTGAACGTAGCTGAAGTTATCTTTTAGTCCAGCAGCGTCCAACAGGTCAGAGCTACACTGAACAGGGAATGAAAGCCTAGATCACCCTTGAGTGCTTTATCATTTGATATTATTAATCATACATTTTAAGCCAGTGTCTTATACTAGGTGATAAAACTGCATTTTAAAGATTGAATTCAGGAATTTGCATGAAGTCTTCTTAGGTCCCACTACCCAGGCATTCAGTTCCCACTTAAAGTTGAGACTGGGTATCAGTACCTCAGAATAAACTACCCTCTCATTTCGAAAGCATGCTATAATTTTATTTCATAATTTATTTCTCTTTTACTCTTAGGGTTAGATGATTAATTGCCTGGTTTTAAAGGACTTTCTTGGGGAATCACAGGCCTAAGAAAGAATAGTTAGTAGGGACCAGCAGTTAGCATAATGGCTAGGTTGCTGGACTCCCATGTAGTCGACTGCGGGTTCTAGTCCCGGACCCAGTGGCTTAAACTCACACTGGGCGCATGTGTGTGTGCGTGCCCAAGATCCCGAGAGGAGAATGGAGGAGAAGGGATTGCGGCGTGGCCATCCCCCCGGGGGGTGATTTCTTGCTTTCTATCTCTCTTTCTGGCGAGCACACATGCCCTATAGCAAAGACCTCTCCCAAAAAAAAAAAAAAAAAAAAAAAGAAAGAAAGAAAGAAAGAAAGAAAGAAAAAGAAAAGTAAGTAAACAATATAGGATACTTGGTCAACAGTAATGCAACAAATGCCATCACAGCTGCTGCCTTCTGAAATCCTTTTAAGTGTTGCACTATTCTCCCTCAGTGGGCAGAGCTGCCGTGCTGGCTCACAGTTTAGGTCTTAAGGTCTTTCCTTGGTGTCATTTCTCTCCTGATGTCTGAAGTTCCCTTCATTTTTCACCACATTTTCCTTAATGCTTTTTTTTTTTTTCTGAGATGCAGTTATTTACCTTTTTTTTTTTTTTTTTTTGGTGTCAATTACTATTTATTGTACTTACTTCCTAGGTCAAAGATGAAAAGGCTAGCCCTAGGACGGACTGACCAGTTCACCAGCTGTCATGGAGACAAACAGCACAGGGCTCCTTGTGTTGATACTGAAGACGCTGAGAACCAGTCCGTTCTCTAGCATCAAATGCCCCCTTATGTAATCTGGACTTTCTTTTCCCTATTGAAGACTGTGTAAATGCTGGTAAACTTAAACTCTAAAATATTGATAAAATTAAGAATTGACTTAGATTACTTCTCCTTGATCTACCAGGTCTGTCACTTCATAAAAGAAGGCAATTAGATTAGTTCGGCCAGACTTGCTCTTCACAGAGCCTGTCGATTATTACTCTGTAGGTGGCTCCAAGTGGATTTTGTGATGATTTTTCTTAGATGTAGACGTAAAATATGAAAGTCTTTAGTTTACATCCTTTTTCGTTCTTTTCTTAAAAACATGACACTAAATTGGCCCTTTTTCAATCTTTAGCACTTTCTGTTCTCTTAGTCAGAAGTGGTGTCTGACTGCATTGTGATTTTAATCAACTCATTTAATATAGTCATTTCCATCTATTTATTATACTGGTGAATGAAAGTCTTCAAGGTCAGCTCACATGAATGTTTTAGGTTAATCATTTCATGCTAATTCTCTCAGTTCCTTGCCCTTCAGCCTGCTATTAGTCGTTCTCTTTACTTAGTTTACTTTTTTAATTGTTTGAGGTAAAGTTAAGAGGAACTTTATTTCATGCAGTTTATTAGCTATTATCTGCTTTCTCTTCTCTTTAAAAAAGAGATAACCCGTTTATTTCTCTGTCATTACTTTTTTTTTTCCTTTTCTTTGTAGATTTTTTCAGATTTCAGGAAAGTGGAAAGTGCTGGTTAAAGCACTGTGTGCCTGGGTCTCAGCCTCGGTTCTTCCCTGATTATGTAACCTTAGGAAAGTCGTTTAAGCTCTCCAAGCTTTTGTGTCTTCACCTTTGAAGAAATTATTTCCATACTGTCCTAATCCATATTTCTCTATTCACATTCTGTATTTCTCAGTTTATGCCTTATGTTTCACTATTTCTTTTTTCCTTTTTTTCATTTTAATTTTCCATGGTATATGGAAGCATGTGTCAGAGAGTATGTGTACTTGCTAGAGAGAGCCAGAGGACGAAGAGCGAGGGAGAGCGCCCTCCGATGGGGCACGGTCATGCCACAGCCCCGTCTCCATTTCTCTGTCTTCTAGCGATTTGGGCCTCGCATGCACGTGTACCTGGTATATTTTTCAAGCTGTCAGGGCTGGGATTCAGTCTGTGGTTAACCATGTGGGATCCTGCTCCCTTACCCACTGGGTCATAGAGCTGGCCCTGGTCCTGTGTATTTTGGATGTGGAATATTTAAGTTGTATGCCTTAGTAAGATAGACTGTGGTCTTTTAGTGCAAAGCATTAGAGTGAGAAATGTTTCAGAATTCTGAGCTTTTAAGATTTTAGAAAGGTAATATAACTATATGTTTCATAACACCAAAATCTGTCGTAGTATTATTTCTACAGCATAGTATATGACTATTTATATTAAATGGGATATGCAAAGACTATAAACAGCTTTCAGGGTAGATATGCCACCATCAGTGAGTTTTGGCCCCAAACTTAAAAAAGAAACAATTTTGTTTTAGAACTGTTTTGATTTTGGAATTAAGGATTATAAGCCCGTCATATTTTCCTATTGCTCTTAGATTCCCCTATTACCTTTTAGATTTAAGTTTCCTACTTTATTGGAAAATTTGAGGTCTAGTAACGTACTTCTGGTTTCTTCGCTTTTCCTGGGGACATACAGCTAGTCTGTGATTACTCTCATCCAAGGCTTCCTTGCCTTTAGACCCCTCCTTACTTCTCTGGAAGGATTAAAACCACACTGCCTTCCTAAGAAGTCCTGGAATCCTTTATACAAATAGGTTTCCTTTGTGTTATCTCCTGTAAAATCCCAGCCCAGTTTAAGCCTGTCGTAAAGCCAAGTTCCAGGGAGTCTTTGGTTTGGAACTTGCTGACCCTGGCTCTTTTTGGTGTGTTAACTTTACTGCTATATTCAGATAATGCCACAAGATGGTGCCCAAATAGCAGGGAATTTCTCCTCCTCACGTTTCCAAGTGCCAGTCAGCTTCCTGTCCAACTTCTTTACCTTTAAGGTGCACTCAAATAGTTTCGAGATTTTGTAAGGAGTCAGCAAGTGTTAACTGTGAACTAACCTTGATTTCCGTAATCTTGCTGGTTCGCGTCTTGTAAAACCTTTCATGGGCATTGTCAGATTGGAGCAGCAGCCCTCGGAAGGGGGGCATTTAGGCTCATCATGTATGATTTAGGCGTACTTATCGCCATTATGTGGGGCCAGCATAAATACCTGGACATGATGTTAGGAGTAGTATTACAGCACCCCACAATGTACTCGGGCCACCAAACGTGTGGTCTGTTTTCTCAGGTCTTAGTGAAAGTGTTAAGTAGAGAGCTAAGCTGTTATATTAAAAACTGAAGATGGATTATACTTTTTTTTTTTTTTTTTTTTTTTTTTTAGAAATTGTCTTTAGTTTTTCTCCATTATAGGTATTCAGTTTTTAGTATCACAATTGTGTATTATAGGAGATTTCTCACTCCTGGAAGTGCTCTGGAAATATTTGGTTTCCCTCCGACATGTTTTCTCAGTGGGTTGTAGTGGGGAGATAGGAGTAAAAGCCAAGTGGCTGCTGTTTCCACTGAGCGTCAGGTTGAAGACTATCAAAACACGTTCTTGCTCACTCTTCACGTATTTAAAGATCAGTACAGTGGTAACAGTGGACATTATATTGAAGTGCTAAACATAGCTGAAAAGTACAATGAAAGTAAATACGTATCTTCTAGAATAGAATCTGGGTCCTACTAGATTCTGACTTCCTCTGTTTACTTTTAATTTTTATTAGCCCAGACTTTTGTTTCCTATTACATAGTAACAGGAAGAGTTCTGTTTCTGCTTACAAAGCACTTGGAAAGTCGGGGGCATTGATTCTTACAGTCAGGTAAGAGGAGACCAGGATGCGCACTTGCCTCATGACTGGAGTGTGCCTTGGACTGTGGTTAAGGGAGCGTCACTGGCGACCTGTGGTGTGTGGCCATGCTTAACACTGCCCTTATTTACAGAGAGAAAACGGTTGGAAGCCAAGCAACGAGAAGACATCTGGGAAGGCAGAGACCAGTCTGCAGTTTGAAGGGCACTCAGTAATTCCACGAGTTGAAAATGTTTCTGTGGTCTTCAGATGAGAGGACACTTCCAGAGCTCTGTGTACATGCAGATGTACATGTTAAAGAAAAGGACTGACTGGGTGGGAAAGAAGATAGACCCGTCTTCACTCCTACGTGTCGTTCTTTGGAATTGTCCTACCAGTGGGCACAGAGGAAGCAACCAGCCAAGAGGAAATGCAGAAGGCGTGACTTCTAGGAGTTCTCTGGACGGGGCGAGCCATGTGGACATGGATCGTACTCCCAAGAGTCTAGAGCAAAAAGAAAACACTACAGAGGACTCATACCTGCAGTGATGGGAGACGAAGGCCCCGTAAAGGCAGAGCAGTCCGTAGGACCTCCCAGAGCGGAGACCAGCAGCACTGGGGGGAGGGGAGGAGGAGAGCGGTAGGGAGCAGTGAGGACGAAGAGTCAGTACGGTGTCCGGCGTACTTGGTACAAAGGGAATCTGCACTGCCAGTTCCGGAGCTCCAGAGTCGGAGAACTGCCGCAGACGTGGGTATTTGGACTGCAGAGTTTGCACTGAGCTCAGTGCCTGGGGCTGCTCCAGCCGCACACCAGCCAGGGGCTTGCCAGCTTCAATCCTCAGTAAGCCAGGTTGGGGACTGCGTGCCAGTTCCAGTGTAAGCAGTAATGCCATGTTGTTAAGAGGGAGTCATTAAAGCCCGTTTTATGACCTGTGTCATTCTGGTATGTGTTACTTTTTTCATCCCCACAAAGACAGGAGAACAGTTCTCATACCTACAGTGTGTGCAGGGGTTAAATGAATCTCTCGCTTTTTTTGAGCCCACTGAGTAGAGAGCTGATCGTTTCTCAGCCCGGATACACTACCTCAGTGACTGTCCTGAGACTGGCATGTGGTTGCTCTTCCCCCCTGCTTGTGCACCCCCACTGCAGTCTCTTGCCTTTTTCCATCTCTGTCAAATCTGACATCCTGCAGAAAACATCTGGCACACAGCGTGTTCTTGGTATGATCTCAGCCTATGCCAGAGGCATTTGGCAAGCGGCACCAGATCATCCGTTACGACAAGCAGCCAGGATGAAATAAACATCTCTGGGCAATGAGAGATTTCCTAAAGGACACAGAGAAGTCAGAGCCATCAACGCGGACTGTACCCGCCTCAGAGCTGCGTTCTCCGTGTCTAGGGAAAGGAGTCCTGCACTGGAGAGTTGGCAGCACTCGGGTGCAGGATGCTGACGTGGCAGGAATCAGCGCCTCCTGTGCTTTCAACGAGGGCAGCAGCTGCTTATTTTTACCATTCCGTGCCCACGACGGTGGCGGATTGTTAGCACTGCCTGGAACATGGTGGAGGGGGCTGTCTCCAGACATGCCTCAGGTGACACTGGCCTTGAGTCTCAGACCTAAGCCAGCTGTCCCTACTGCAGTTCCAGACTTGGAGCCCTCTCACGGTTCCTCGGCATTGTCCTGTTCTTGGTGGTTTCTGCCAGCGCCCCTGGTTCATGATCAGTGCCTCCCTGCCAAGTCCAGGGGATGAAGTAAGTCGTTCTCCTGACTGCCCACTGCTGCTTTGTCCAGTGCCCTTTTCTATGGCTTTGAGCTGGAGGACGGGTGCTGTCTGTCTCACGGACAGACTTCTCTAAGATAGGCAGGCCCGTTTGGACAGTGGCTGCCGTTGACAAGAAATGCAGGGAATCGCAGCCAGGCTTCTTATTGAGTGGTGTGCCTCTGAGGTATTCCTGTGCTCTGCTTGGGTTCTTTGAGGCCTCGGGCGGTGAGACGAGGGACTGCTCCTATCACTCCTGTGAGGGTGCTTCCTCTTTCTGACTGCATTTTAGCTTTTAAGGGCATTGTTAATGGTGTTTATGACCTGCTTTTGTCCTTTTAATTGTGTTACTTTTGTTCTCATTCTTATACTGTGTACTAGTGACTTTTTTCTAGTAATCAGCCCCTTTAACTTTCAGGTTTATCCTTAAAACTAGGTCCAGAACAAGGATTTTGAAAATCCTTTGAAAACACTTAAAGATTGGGACCAGCAGTTAGCGTAATGGCTATGTCGCTGGACTCCCACGTAGTCAACCGCAGTTCGAGTCCCGGACCCGGTGGCTTAAGACTCACGCTGGGTGCGTGTGCACACATGCCCAAGATCCCGAGAGGAGAATGGAGGAGAAGGGATTACAGCGTGGCCATCCCCCCTGGGGGGTTATTTCTCACTTTCTGTCTCTCTCTGTCTGGCGAGCGCACGCACCCTATAGCAAAATCCTCTCCAAAAAAAAAAAAAAAAAAAAAACACTTAAAGAATATAGAGTGCTGCTGCTTCATTGATTAGTGAAAATATACTTTTTATAATAGTTCTATTAGTCCTGTGGTTGGGATCAATGTATATTAGCTGGAGTTAGAGGTCCTGCCACGGCCCAGCACAGCGGTACAGGTGGAGATCACGTCTTTGACCGTATCTAAGCCATGCCTTCCGAGGCCACCTGGAGAGCGCCCTGCAGCTGCCACTGGCTCCCTCGTTCAGTATTTGGGCAGACAGCTATACACTCCGCTATGCATGTATGTTGCCTCATTTAATCCCAGGATCACCTGAAAAGTACCATTGAAAGGTATGGTTCCCATGAGTTCTAGTACGCTTCTCAGAGGGAACGTTTTCCATTTCTTTTTTATTTATGATAGAGTAGGAGCACATGAGTGGGGAGGGCAAGGGGGAGACCCCTCTGAGGGTCTGGTCATGCTGTGGCCCTTCCTTCAGCACTACAGCCTGTCAGATCTTGGGTACTCATGTGTGTGCCTGATTTATCTTTGGCTGACCAGGCTGGGGTTCAGACCTTGGTCCAGGGGACCCGCTTGACTTCTGTGGAACAGCATGTTACTGTGGTGTCATGGAGCCGGCCCTAGAGGGAAAGTCTATAGACGTGAGGTAACTCCGGAAAGTTCGTGGAGACTGGAATTAAAGAACAAGTTTATTTTGGTGCAAAAAAATTTTTTTTAATCTATGCATAGTCCTTTTTCAAAAAAATTAATTTCTTCCACAAGTGAAAGAGAGACAGTACCCTCAACAGTGCTCTGATGCCACGCATCAACCTCAGCCAGCCCGAAGGCACAGGCACGTGTGTGCCTGGTACACTCCGGGAAGTCACTGGACTTGAACCAGAAACCTTCCCATCTGGGACGGTCTTGCAGAGCATCATGTTTTCACCACTGCATCACGGTCTGGCCCCTATAATGTGCGTTGTCCTTGAACTTTTTGAAGGTCCCTTGAAGAGACAAGCTGTGGTTCCTTGCACTTTAGTTCTCTGCCAACGTGAGACGTCTTGACACGGTTGGTTCAGCCTGGAATTTGGTGGCTGGTATTTTGTTAACATTCCTCCTCTGGTTATAAGTCATGCCAGCTGCCAGTCTTCCCATGTCCTTCCCTCTCGACCCCGAGGTCTCACAGCATAGCCCTCACATCGGCTTTTCCGAGAATGAGACCTGGCCGCACCTATCAACTGTGTGATGTGGGCCGCGAGACTGAGACTGGAGCCCGGGCTGTCTGCCTGGCCCCCCTTCTCTCACCCCACTGGAAACTAGATCTGCAAAAAGCTGTGGGTAACCGTCATCCGTCCCCACACGCTCCCCACTAGCCGTGCGCTCTTTCACAGACCATTAGCTGCGTGTGCGAGGATAATGTTGTTACTGTTGGGGAGGTGTTTGCTGGAGCCGGCAGGAAGTCGGTCCTTCCCTGTTTACCTAAACTGCCAACTGGAACGGAAGGCTTCTGCCTAATGAAGGAGGTGAGGGGGCTGAGAGAAGGTAGGGAAGGAAGAAAGTACCTCTTTGTGTTCACAGAAGGGACCCCAGAACAGGTCCCTCTTCACTCCCTAAGGGGGGGTGGCCCTTGTGACGTGGGGAAGGGATTATGTACGCCCGCTCCATCTGCCACCGCCCCTTCAGTTGGTGGTTGTGGTTATACTCGTCCACAGCCCTGGGACCTTTTCTTGTTCCTACTTTCATCCCTTAGCTTTTCCAGCCCACGTTTTAGCATCGAGCCGGGGTGAGGGTACGAGGAGCAGACAGTAGGCCGTGTCCAGTAAGAGAAGTGCAGGGGCTGTCAGGAGGTGTGTGCCTGTCATCCTGGTCCTCGGCGAGGTGGGAGTGGACAGCGATAGAGCTGGTGGGCTGGGGACTGCCCGTCATCACAGCTGGTCTTGTGTCTGTCGCAGTCCATAATGAGCAACTTTTATTGGCATTAGGGTATCAGATCTGTAAGGGCTGTCTCTTAAGTGTGTTTCCATGGGGATAAGGTAAGCGGCTCACGAGACGACAGTGGGATGTTCTGCTACCTGAGCAAACACTGCAGCCCTGCCAGGCGGGGATGGCGCTCTTCCGCAAGGTCAGTCCTTAACTACATTAGACCTTGCCCCTCCTGAGCGCTCCCTAGCTCCGTCGCCTCTGCCAGGCCCGACTTCGTATTCCCGTGCAGACGAGTGGCTTGTGTGACCACTGTTCTTTCCTACTGCGAAACGTGTTTGGTGCGGAGCTCACTCCAGACACTGGGTTGGGGCCTGAAATGTAGGCCAGTCCTGAGATGCTCGGTGATCCTGAGAGGATTGCCTGCCAAGTACATGGCACAGTTTTCCCTTGGCAGGGGCCTGGCAGGGCTGGGGTCCGAATTACCTCCGCAGTCCTGCCTGGCCGCTCTTCGCTGCCCCTCAGGAAGACCTCACGTGGCCACTTCTGTGAGACCTGGCCATTCTCGAGCACTCAGTAACGGGGGAGGTAAGGGGCTGCCTGTGGCCCGGACTTCCAAGGGCATTGGGAAACACCCGTAAGTGCGACAGGAAAGGGTAAGGACACAGAAGGACAGACTCCTTGCAGAGCATGTGCAGTGAGTACTAAGGACGGGTGGAGCAGGGGCCCGCTTCACCAGCCCTGCCGCTGTGACGCGGCACAAGCTGTGCCCCCTTGAGCTCCTAGCATAGCGTGAGCCCCACCTGCTGTGTATTTTGGTCCTCTGACCTCTACTCCAAGACATCTGCAAAGCTCCTCTTAGATGGGGGACAAACAGAGCTTCCGAAGCCAGGCGCTCTGCCAGAGCTCCGGGGCAGCCTGGGTCTCCTCACGGAAGAAGAGCTCAGCTGGACAAAGCCTGGAGGCCATACTGTATTGGCCACAGGCCCTCAGGGACAGGCCCGGAGCCATCCCGAGGGGGCAGTCCCATGCTGGTTTGGTGATCTTGCCTACAGAAGGCTTCCTGAGCAGGTTCGTGGTGCCCCTTGGCACTGGCCCCTCTTGCTCTGGGTCAGGGCTCTGAAGGGCATGGCTCCAGTAACTGAGGTATGTGGTGTGGGCAGCAGCTGGGAGTGTCAGTGGTGCCTTCAGATGAAGTTGTTCCTGAGACGCTGTTCCCGCTCCAGGGAGAGCTCTGCACTGGCTGGATATGAATCCTCTGCGGGCCAGAGGAAACAGGTAAGTAGCCAACCCTGCCACTGTCTCATCCCTTCCCTCCCGCTTCACCTAGGTCCACTCTGCCCAGGTCAGTCACGGCCGCTGACGCCAGCCGTCCTCTGGAAGTAGGGCCTGGACAGGTACGTGGTTTCAGGGCCATCAGGAAGATGGGTGAAATGAAGTTACTTCTCTGCGCCTCCCCACACTCATTCTCTGCCCCCGTCCTCTGTGCCCTGGGGAACTGACCTCTGGAGACTGGGTTCTCCTGGCCTCCACGCCCTCTGATTTCTGGGCAGTAGGTCAGTGGGAAGCAACAGCGCGGGGTGGAGAGGGCAGGAGAGAGTGGCGGGCATTTCCTCCCCTGCTCTGGCCCTACGGTCCTGACAGCGATCTGATCTGTGACACTAGCGGCACTATCGCCTCCTCCATGGCTCTGGCTTTACCTGACAAGGATGCCCTTTGCCCGTCCAGGGCTGAAAAGGACAGTCATTTCACTTGTTTCTCGCTGGCTGCCTTGGTCTCCACCGCCTAAGCCCTGTGCACACCTCTGTTAATAGGCCTCTCATTAAGTGGCTTCAGACCCTCGCTCCAGTGTGCACAGGTGAGGGTCCGATTTTGCAGGAGCCCTGACGTCTGTAATCACCTGCATAAGGTCCTGCAGGGCTGCATTCCTTTTTCTTTGTCTCATTGGGGATCCCTTGGATCCTGGTTCCAGCCTCATGAATGCCCTGCTTCTCCAGGGGGAGAAGCCTCGGATTCCCATCCTGACTCCCCCAGATCCCTGTCTCCTCGTGGCGGCGGAATTACTCAGCCGTACAGTTTGAAACCCTAGACTACTGTTCTCGTTCTGTCCTCCTCTGTTGCTGAGTTATTTTTTGAAGATTCCAATGAACTTTTTTTTGCTTCCTTGCTGAAATTTGTTAATTGTTCTCAGAAGCCCATAGATAAGGTCCATTCTCTTAGAACTGTCATAACCCTTCCTGCAAAGGATTTGGGACCCAGCGAAGCTGCCTGGAGCCAAGTCCTATGTGCTTCCTCCCACGCCCTTTCACGTCTTTCACTGTTCCTTCAAAACCCAGTTCCGGTACTCCTTCCTCTGCAGAAGTTTTTCTCGCCCCCAGGTGGGCTGTTGACTCCTGTTTGGGGTGTCGCCCCACTTGCCACCAAGCTCCTGGGTCTTACTCGTGTCCTTGTTCGCATGCCTGGCCCAGTGTGCAGCAGTCCAGGCCTTAATCTGTGTGCTGACCGAAGGAACAACTGCCCTGCCCCGCCTGCATAACTGTGTGCGGGTGCGACGCACACACCCTACAGCAAACAGGCATGCTGAACCCAAAGACAGGAGTTCTTCACTGACAGAACAGCCACCTCCTTGCTCTACCCCCACCCTCCCACTGGATCGGGGCGTCTTCCTGTCTGATACTGCCCCTTCTGTAAGCATCTGTGTTCTCTGTGGCCCTCCTCGCGAGCAGTGATCGCTGCTGGAAATAGCAACATGACTCAAGGGACCAGCTTCTGCCTGTGAGGCAGGCAGCTTAGGATGGAGGCCAATGAAGACTGAATGAAAGAGCGGGAAAGTAGATTGGAAAAGGAAACCCTGATGTGGCTTGAATTGTAGGACACATCAGAAAATTTACAGTGAAATGGTGCTAGCAGACACAGAAGGAAGCATTGGGTGAGGCTGATGGTCTGACCAGTCCTAGAGAAGGACTTGTGAGGATGTTGAGGAAATCCTCTAGCCTTTTGCACATGCAAGTCCCACTCGGGGCTGCGCTTAGAGCCCCAGCTCCGAGCCCGCCCACGGCCACCCCACAGGACGCGGTTACCTGTGCGGCAGCCGTGCAGCCAGATGCGGTGTCCGTCATACTTGCAGCGGCACCGCATCATGTTGTTGGAGAAGTCCGACTCCGCCACCTCATATTTGGGGTTCACCACCACCTGGAGGGGGGGGACAGCCGAGGGCAGCGATAGGGTTTCTGTGTGCTGGCAGTGGCTGTAAGTCTCACATCTCAGCATTTACAGAGGTGTTTCTATTTGCTCCGTTACTCTTTGCAGCCTCCCCAGCAGGTAGGTGCTAATGTCCCCATTTTACAGATGGAAAGTCACAGCTCAGGTGGTGTGATTTGCCCGGTGTCCACTGGGTCAGGACTCAAACCCCTGCATCCTGGGTAAGTGTTCTTTCCCGATAGCACAGCCCCTCTAAATGGCAGGCCCGCTGGAGGAAATGGAGGTCCTGTGGGAATCGTGCAGCCTCCTTACCTGGAAGATATAGTCCCCAGGGCCCACATCTGTGATGTCCACCCATTGACAATCAATGTCGTGCCTGTAGGTGTCCCAGCAGCCTACGGTCACTCCCTGTTCCCCAAAGTTGGCACAGGCGTAGCGCCGTTGCAGCCCTGCGAGGGAGACAGATACTGAGACACTGAGAAAGTTCTCGAGAAAGGCCTGCTCGTCTGTCACCCGCTTTATCACACACTCCACGCCAGCCTCAGCAGTTCCGTGCACTTCCGTGCAGTTCACAGTGAGGGACCTGAGGATCAGTTATGTTACTGGCCCGTGTACCACAGCCAGAGTTCCTACTGTGAGGCCCACGCCACAGCAGACCACATCTGTGCTGTGACAGACCATCCCTTCGGGTGCTCTAGTGGACATCCCTACTGACCTGGCAAATGCGGGTGGGAAGTCCCAGCCCTACTATGCTACTTCATTTGTCCCTCCACCCAGCCCTCTAAAGATCCAGTGTCTGACCATGCCATTGCTAAGGGCTCCGAGCCGTGGCTATAGCAGGAACCACAGTCCCGGCCCTTTGCGAACCTAGCAGAGATAAAGTAGGTCTGCAGCTATCGTCTAAGATAGAGGGGCTGGCTTGGTGCGCGGAACAGCTGTCAGGCGATGCTGGATCCATGTGCAAGAGCTCAGGTTCGGTTCCCCGGTCGGCCTGTACATGCCAGGCACACGCCCGTGATCCTAGCTGGCGGGAAGGCTGGGATAGGACAGGGAGGAGGGTCATGTCGTGAGACCCTGTTGAGGGTGCTTATCTTCCTGTATCTCTTGGTGAAAAGAAAAAAAATCTTCTAAGCATTTGAAGGTGGGACAAAGGACAGTGGGAAGAGAAAGTATAGACGTACCTAAGATTTCAGGAGGTAAGAAATGGATCTTTCTGGACCAGCCCCTTGGTCTGGTGGTTAAGGGAGCTGGAGCCCACATGACTAACTATGGGGTTTGAATCTGGACCTGGCAGCTTGAGAAACACCAGGCGCCTGTGCATGTGTGCCCCGAAGCCCAGCAGGTGGGGAAGCAGAGGCTGCAGCGGAACTGTGCATTGTGGGGCACATGTGTGCTTCCTCTTCTCGCTGCTGAGAGCCAGCACTCCGGCAAGTTAAGAAATAAAATAAAAACTGCTGTTTCCGAGCTAGGGTCTCCAGGTGCCTCGGGCCGTTGAACAGGGCAGGGGGGGCTTGCTCCCGAAGGGACTGAGGGATCTAGGAGGACATAACAGGAGGAAGGTAGCTGGCAGGAGGCCACGTACCTGTGGGGCAGTTCGTGTCCTCCAGACAGAAGCTGGCCTTGTGCCCCTCAGCTACCTTGGAGCCGTTGGCAGTGAGGAGGTCGTAGTGGGTGAAGACCTCGATGCTGTGATAGTGCCTGCGGGAGAGGAGCTGTCAGCCGCCGCCGCGACCAGGGCCTCCCTGGAGGAGCTGGGAGGGAAGGTCGCGGCACTGGGCCCACCGTTACCCTGAGAGGAAAGTAAATAGCAGGCAGGGCCCTTGGCCCTCCGAACCACGCGCAGCCACAGCCATATCGCTGACATCCCTGCCAGCAAACTGCCCCACCCCCGAGGGTCTCACCCAGATGCGGAGAGTAACAGCTCTGCCCTGGTAGCCGCCAGGACGCTGCAAGGCCTGAACTGGAGGGGGAAGGCAGGGGCAGCTGGTCCAGGGCCAGCCTAGGAGCGGAGCTGCTGGGCGGGGAGCTGACTCTGCGCCCTGTCAGACTGCGACCAAATTGCTACCATTGTTCCCTCCCGGTGTAATGACAGCTCTGTGCTGCAGGGAAGGTGCTCATTATGTCAGGCAAGGCCAGGTCCCAGGGCCCTTGCCCAGTCCTCTCAGGTTTCCCCACCCACAGCTGTGTCTGTCTGTCTTTTTTTTTTTTTTTTTTGGAGAGGTTTTCGCTATAGGGCGCGTGCGCTCGCCAGACAGAGAGACAGAGAGACAGAAAGCGAGAAATCACCCCCCAGGGGGTATGGCCACGCCGCAATCCCTTCTCCTCCATTCTCCTCTCGGGATCTTGGGCACGCACGCACATGCGCCCGGCATGAGTTTAAGCCACCGGGTCCGGGACGCGAACCGCGGTTGACTACGTGGGAGTCCAGCGACATAGCCATTACGCTAACTGCTGGTCCCTCACAGCTGTGTCTTGAAGAAAATTTTAAAAAACTCCGTTCTGCCCTTGTCACAGCGTTGTCTCCCTCTGCCTGGTCTGGAGGCTCCTGATAGGGGATGCTTACTGCTTCTCCTCAGGGCCAGACTGCTCACGCCGTTCGCTGGGCCCTGCCTCGCAGCCGCAGGGTCCAGCGAGCTCGTTCTGCAGAGCCAGCGAACTCATTGGGGGACTATTTTGGGCTTTCGGGTTCTGGGAGTCCCTGCTTTACCTGGCTTTTGCAGACAAGGCCCAAGGTCCAACCTAGAACAATCTCCAAATCCCATTTCTAGCAGAGACCCACTGCTGGCCGCTGCTCTGGGGTGTTGCTGTGGGGAACATTTGCCGTAAGCATGGGCACCACGGGCACGCCCAGGGGAAGCCAGGGAGACGAGCAGGCAGGTGTCGCTGCTGGGGTGCCCCACTGCCGCCTGAGGCAGGTCGAGGCGGGTCCTCTAGGAATGCAGACCACCGAAAGGTTTGCCTAAGGCCGGGGCAGGACCACTGTTGGGTTGTCCCCAGGCCTCGAGGCCAGGCTGGGGCAGGCACTAACCTGTGGCACTGGTGCCAAATCCAGCTGTGGCGTCCAGTCTTGGGGCGAAAGTCGGCCCGGCCCAGGTTGTAGATCTGGGAGGAGAAGCGCAAGAGGCGGCGGTGCCCGTAGGGCCAGTCCATGTGGTCTGCAGACTGGGAGAGGCAGTTCTCTTCGTGGGCACAGTACAGCAGGCTGAGCGGCCGGTCCTCCAGGTAGGCCGTCTCCTGCACCAGCTGGGCGTTCATCACGAGGTCGGGGGCACCTGGGCCGGCAGAGGGCGGGCGGTGACGCGGGCAGGCCGGCCTTGCCCTCCAGCACGGAGGACAGCTTGCCCTAGGCTAAGCCCTCTGCGAGGACCCCAGAAAGGAAGAGCTGCTTGGGCTGGCCGCTGTAACATCATGCTTGGGACCTGGATCCCACAAGGCCGGCTGTGGTTCGAATCCTGACCCCAGGGCTTGAGACACAGTTGAGGTGTGTGCTCACAAGCATGCCCCAAGTGCTGGGGAGCGAGAAATGCAGAAAGGACGGACTCGGCATAACCACACCCCCTTGGGTGGGTGCGTGTGCCCTCGGACTAAAACAGTTATTTCAAAAAGGCTGTTTTTAAAAGTCTGGAGATCTGAGTTCTAGTCACAGTAGGAGGAACGAAATGGCCGAGGGGGAGCGGGGCAGGCAGGAAGAGCGCTGTCGTCCCAGTGCACCCTGCCGCAGGGCTGGGGCCTGGGCTCCGGGGCTCCTGTTCCCACCTGCTCGCTGCCATGGGTGTTCCCTGTAAGTCCTCCCCCGAGGCATCCACTGTACTTGGGAGAGAGCCAGCATGTGTCCTGAGAAACCCTAGGGTTCCTGAGGGAAAGGGGCGCTCCCAGGGAGGACAAGGAGAGAGAGATGAAGAAAGAGAGAAGGCGTGGCTGCAGGTGGGCCGGCTGCTGTGCTCAGCCACTGAGAGGCGGCCAGTGCAGGCAGCGAGACGGAAGGGGACGGTACCCTGGGAGAGGGCTGAGTGGGTGCGGGCCCTGACGTGCTGCAGGGCCCACTGATGCCCCGGGCAGAGGGAACGAGGACTCTGACACAGCAAAGCTGTCTTGGCACTGGAGGCTGACTGGGAAGGTCAGGTGGCCACTCGGGTTGGCACCAGCCTGCAACCTTGGGCTGGGTGCAGTTACCCTGGCACAGACCTGGCTGGCGGAGTCACAGGTGCTGCTGCCTGGGCACCTGGGTCTGCGGGGCAGGTCGAGGCCACAGGACGATCTTGTCCCGGAGCCTCCTGGGGACACCCAGTACTTGGAAGCGAGCACGCACCGGACCTCAGGCCCCATGGGCCTCACGTGCACGGGTACAGAGCTTCAAGACAGTTTTCCTTACTGTAAGCCACAGGAAGAATGCGTGTCAGGCTGTGACCCAGTACACACACTCGGGGCGGGACAACCCACTGCCGTACTGACCTAAGGCTGCGGCCTGCTGTGTGTTTCATTTGTTTAAACTGTGGTCAGGACCCCCAAACTGAAGAACCCTGTTTTGCACCCTTGTGCCTCTACGTCCATTTCCCTCCTCACAGCGCCTGCTGCTTGGGCAGGGTGGGGTTTGTACCCTACGCCCCTGGGGGATGGCAGAGCTGGCGCCTCCTCTGCGGAGGGCGAACCTGGGCCACAGGGAGTGCAGGTCCACCCATTCTGCACCCCAGAACCCCCTTGCTACTCACTGGCTGTGCAGGAGACTCCAGCTGAGAAGCGCCCGGCGCCCTGGGGGCAGTGCACTGGCCCGTGCCTCTGCACTGCTGCAGGGCCAGCTCCGTGCCTGCACAGCGCACCCCGCTCATCACCACTTCTCCGGCCCCTGGCGTCCCCTGCCAGTACCAGGTGTCCTAGGAAAACAGTGTGACCCCGTGAGGGGGGAGAGCTGCCTTCGGAGCCATTTCCTGACCCCCTGCCAGGCGATGACCTGTCATAGCACCCCACCAGACTGGGGTCTTCAGTGCCGAGAGCCCTCCCCAGGGCAGTCCTGCCACACCGGTCCTCTCGGATTCCAGAAATCTCTCCCATGCACGGAAGCAGGTACCCGCTGCCTGTGGCATCCACAGCCCCGCAGCCATCTCTCTCCCGGATGGCAGCCCTTGCTATTTGAAGAGGTTGGTCCTGTTCCCCTCCTGCCCTGCTGGGTGGTTTGTCCCCATTTCCCCCAGAAAATGCCCCTGTTGGCTGTCGGGCTCAGGGCTGAGCGCAGTCCCCCATGAGGTCCGCCTCGGCTCTGCATGGCCTGCAGCCACCGGGTGCAGTTGCAGAGGTGTCTGCGGTAGCCACGCCCAGGCCCTCCTGAGTTTGTGTCCCTGCTGCCTTTCCATGGGTCCACGTATCTCCCCGAGGGGTGCCATAACCTGGGCTTCCCCGGTAACTGAGCGGGGACTGTGTTCACGTCACCTCCTCCCACTGCCTTTAAGCCGCAAGGCGCATGGCAGGCTGTGGTGGTCTTACCGCGCCTCCTGCCTGCACACCGCACCCCCCACCCCCGTGAGAGCCGCCCTGCCGCCCTGACATGGACCTCCCACAGAGGCAGCTCTGGCCGCAGGGCCTTTGCACGGGGCCCCACCTCGCTGGCTAAGTGCCGCCTTCCCTCCCGCCAGCTGCGTGCCTGGCCGTATTCCCGTGGAATACTTCGCTAATGACGGCCTCTTTCACTTGGATCTGCTCTGTGGGCGGGACCGTGTCTTCTGCTTACTCCCTGGCAGCTAGCACTGTATCAGCCTGTAGTTCACAACGAACCGTTCAGTGAGCAAACGGAGGGCCAGCAGCCCTAGCACGGGAACTGTGCGCCCTTCAGTCCAGGAGGCTGAAGAGACTAGGAAGGAGCGAGGCGGGGACCTACCTTGATGGCGTGGCTGGCAAAGCCCAGGCCGAGCTGGCGGCAGGCCACCATGGCTTCGGTGAGCCCCCAGTGGTCACTGCACACACTCCCCCAGCGTCGGACCCCGTTCACCTCCACCTGCACCTCCACCACACCCTCCTCGGGGTTGCGGCCACCAGCCAGGCGCACCTGCAATGGCCAGAGGGGTGTGAGATGCGCCAGGCGGTGCAGGGGGGAGTTCGGGGCTGCAGAAGCCCAGAGACCAGCGTGGGCCGGCTCACTGGTGGCCTTCACACTCACCACCTCTTACAGCGAGGTCGGTCTCCTAGACAGCCTCTGCTGCCCTGCCTGCTGGGGCAGTGTGATGGGAGAGCCTGTGCCGGCTCTGCCCCGGCACTCCGCCTCCACCCAAACTCCTACCACGACGACAGCTCGCCGTTTGCAAAGGGCTTTCGGGACTGTTGCCTCCTGTAAATGGCCCCAGCGAGTCCGCCCCACCTCACAGAGCTGCCAGCTGTCGGCCCACACTTGAACCTGCACGTCCCAGGCAGCCTCCCCAAAGCCACTCAGCCTGTGCCTCCCCAGGGCACCGCCTCTCTCAGGGTCACCGAACACCTGAGGGCCCGTGGGAGAGTGTCCACCGCAGAGTCCCTGAGCTTCGGACATCTCTGAGAAGTGGGGACCAGGCAAGTGGCTCTCAGAGGGGATGGCTTTGCCGGCTGGCTCCTAGGAACAGGGCCTAGGGCCCGAGATAGAAGCGCAGCCAGCTACCTCCCATGAGCCTGTCCACTGGTTCAGCGTGGTGTCCTGGGGTCCCCCAGCCTGAGGCCACCTCAGACCCGCTCACCTGGTTCTGAAAGTCCGTGTTGGGGACATTGCACCTGACAGCAGCATCGTTCTCATGTTGGCAGCCGTTCTGGGCCCCCGCCAGAGCGAGGCAGTCCCCGAGGGTCCTCTCGTAGCCTTTGCAGCGCACCTCACTCAGGTGGATGGGCCCCAGCCCTGGGGGGAGAGGTGCTGTGGGCTCTGCACCCACCCTGGGCTTCCCCTCCACAGGGGCCTGTCCATCCTGGGCCCTGGCACCCCGGGGCCACCCTGAGATGGGCTCACGGCACCTCCAGACGCCCCATCCCACCCAGACCGCCTCACCTTGGCCCAGCTGGGCCCCAAAGAGGGCCTCCCGGGCAGAGCCAAAGCCCAGCTGGCGACACACGACGCTGGCGGAGATGAGGTTCCACCTGTGGTCGCATACCGTGCCCCACTGGTTGTTCACGAGCACTTCCACGCGGCCCTCGCCCACCTGTGCCCCTGAGCGCAGGCGCACCTTCTGCTCCTGCCGGAAGAAAACCGGCTTCAGGGGCGCCGGGGTACAGCCGGCAGTGCAGGGCCACATGGCAGAGCCCAGGACAGGACCCCTTCGAGCTCATGGTGGCGGCCGGAGCTGAGGACCAGGAGTCCCAGTCCCGGTTCCCCAGAGCAGAGCTCTCACGTTAATAAGCCCTCGACCTGCGTTTCTCCAGTGACCAGTGTCCGCCTCGTCTGTCAGGAGATGGTGGCAGTGCCTTGCCAGGACGTCCCACCGCCTCACCAGCGCCTGCTCATCTACTTTGCATAACGCAGGGCCCAGCTCAGTTCAGTCCCTCGGGCCTCACACATGTCGCTACATTCAATGACTTGCTACCTCCGTCCCTGGGCGGTGCTGGCAGCTGCCCCTCTGGCAGGGCTCTGGAAATCTGCGGGCACTCTCCTCCCCTTCCAGGTCCCCTCTCCTCTCCTGGCTGTCCTGGAGCCCCCTTCTGGCAGGTCCTGCTGAGAGCAGCCTGTGCCTCCAGGCCAGGGTGCAGGGCCCCTTGGGGCTCACCTCTGCCCAGGACTCCTTGCGCCGGGGCTTGGGCTTCAGCGAGCGGAAGCGGGGCCCTGCCACACAGCTGACCACAGCGTGCATGCCGCCTGGGCAGGCCGGCTGCAGCTTGCCCCGTGCCGGAGCCACCTGCACCTGGCAGCTGGCCATGTGGGGCTCTGTCCCCAGGCAGTTGACCCGGTGGATCCAGAAAGAATTCTTATCCGTCAGGCTCTTCAGCCTGGAGGACAAGGGAGACTGAGGGTGGAGGAGGGGTTGGGGGGAGAGCTGAGGACTAAGGGGGTCAGGACAGAAGGAAGGGCGGGGAAGGGGCAGGAGGGAGGTCCTTCCTGCCACACCCTTCGCATCTTTCCCAGGGATGGCACTCCTCACCTGGACTTGGGATCCTTTATCTTCGAATTCCAGACCTTCCTGTAGGGGAGAAAGCAGATGGCGGTGGTGGGGGCGCAGAGGGCCCAGTCCCTGCCACCCCAGTTCCTCGCAGCTGAGTTTGCACCAGACTGCATGCTTTGTAAGCCCGTCCTCGATCTTCCTCGAGTGCCAGGCACAGCAGCCCTGGTAGAACGGCCACCTCACTGACAGCGGTGATCACCCCGTTCTACATGGAGCCATCTCAGGCTGCTCCTCCACACCACCACCCAGATGAAGGGGAGCCTTCAGGGAGCACCCTAAGCGAAGGGACCAGGGAAAGGTCCCCGGGGGCAAGTGGAAGTTGAAGGCCTCGCTGGCAGGGGTGCCCTCCCAGGGACGCCCAGGCTGTGATCAGAACTGCCTCCCACATGGCGCTGAGTGACTCAGCAGGGCCCAGACGTGCAATTTCCAAGCAGCAGGAGCTGGGGGCCGTGTGGCTGCCTACCACCTGTCTTTCTTCAGGACCAGGGACATGTAGTCAGAAACGCAGGGACAGAGTAACGAGGGGCTCCCCAGCTCACAGGAAGCAGGACAGAGGCTGCCTGGGGTGGCGAGGCAGAGGCTCAGCATGGTGGGAGAGTTCCTCCTCGCAAACATGAAGTTTGCATGACACGGAGCTGCAGAACCCTGACCACGGTCCCCGCTCGCTGGGCTGATGCAATCCCCAGTGACAGTTCAGTCACATTTCCGACAGTGTTTTTTGTCTCTTCTCCCAGAACTTACCCCCATCCCACATCTTGCTGACACGCAACCCAATCTAAGCCTGGTTTGGATCAGAGAGGAGGAGAGTCTTTAGGGCAAAGTTGAGATCATTTAAATATATATATATATTTTTTTAAAGTTTGCTATAGGGCGTGTGAGCTTACAGGAGGGAGATGGGATGGGGAGATTTGACAAATCAATGCCTAGGAAGGATGGCCATGCCACAACCCCTTCTCCATTCTCTGGGTTTTGGTCACGCATGTGCACATGCCTGGCATGTTTCACAAGCCGCTGGGTCTGGGACTCCAACCATGCAGTCGGCCATGCGGGATCCAGCGCCTTAGCCTCCATGCCACCTGCTGACTCACAAAGTTGACATGATTCACAGTAGAGTGGATGGTTGAGGCCCAGTGCCCTCCCCGGGGACCCTAGCCAGGGCCTGAGAACTGAGACCAGATGCAGTTTTGTCCTTGGTGACAAGTATCTCCTGGGAAATCTAGTGTTAAAATCAGGGACAGGAAGTTCTATATCCCACTCTTCATTGTGGGGATACCCTGTACCGTTCTTTTTAGATGATTGGAAATACAGTGCTTATTTTCTGAACCCCTTCTAGGTATCTCCCAAGAGCTTGCAGCTCATCCTCGCTTGTCTCCTCTTCAGTATTCTGAGGGACCCATAGCCCAGGAAGTCCAGGCTGTCCTCAGCTGGGCCCCTTTTCCTCCCCACCTGACACGTGCTGCCTGTCCTGCAGACACCACTCCTGCCAATCCCACCAGCCCTACTGCACTCTGCAGGGTCCCCCATGTCACACACATCACACACTCGTCCCACTCACACACTGGAGTGTGCTCTCACACATGCACGCATGCACTCACGGTCTCCCAGGCCCGCCCTCCTACCTGTAGTAGTGGCTGTCGGCAGGCACCTCTCCAGGGAAGCCCAGCATCCCGCACACCACCCTGCTGTTGTTCATGGTCCAGCCTTGGTCACACACTTGCCGCCAGTGGCCCTCATACTTCACCTCCACGGCGCCCTCGGTCACTGGGCTACGCCGCTTGGCGCTGGCCAGGATGGGCTTGAGCCGCACCTCCTCCAGCCGCCGGCCCTGCAGGTGCACGGTCACCCGTGGGCCTGGGGCCCCTCTGCTCCTGCTGAGCCCACACAATCACAGACCACCCACCCAGCCCCTCACTGGACAGGCCAGGAGGCAGGCCCAGAGACGGGGAGATACTGGTCGAACGCCACAGAGCAATTACGAGGTAGAGCCGTGGTTTGTCTAGGCCTTTCCTCAACTCCTCCAACCAGTTAAACTGCAGAGACTAGGCAGACTGGGCCCTCCCCGGGACTAGGATGGAGCCTTGGAGCTGGGAGGGTAGAGGAGCCCTCTTCATGCCACCCCAAGGAGAGCTGAGATGGGCACTGGTCAGCTCAAGACTACCAGAGGGGACCCTTTGGCTCACAAAACCCCCATCCTAGCCCTGGGGTGACCTCAACTCGGGAGAGCCCTCCTCATGGCCTGCTGCATCCAGTTCAGGGGCAATGGCCAGCTGTCCTCAGCCTGGAGCTGTCTGGCCGTGGAAACAAGAGCCCTTCTCTGCCCACCCCTGTTGTTTGGCTTGGGCTGTTTTTAGCTTGTCTTGTTTGTGCTGGGAAGAAGCAGCAATTGTGGCCTGGCCTTGTGGGCAAGACAACCCCCTTCCCCCTTACAGGATTCCCAGCATGCCCAGCCTCTGTTTCTCTGACCTGCCCTGAACCAACCCAGGGCCTCTGTCGTGCACCTGTTCCATGCCACATGCAGAAGTCAGGGCCCCAAGGATGAGGCTCAGCCCAAGCGCTCCTTACTTTTCCAGGCTCGTCCTCCAGGAGGGTCTCTGCCCCCTGGCCCAGCCCTTGGCTTAGGCTAGGACCTGAGTGACCTCCTCACCTGGGGCCCAAGGGCATTGGAGACCCTCTCAGAAAGATAGCCACGCTGGCGCTGGGGGTGGCACACCACTCCAACATCTTCCGAGTGGCTGCAGTCACTGACGCCCCAGCCATTAGATCCACACTGGTCCAGAGAGTTCTCTGTGCCCAGGCAGCGCACATTATCCAGCCAGATGGGTCCTGTGGAGGTGGGGAGGGGTGATGCTTAAGGATAAGCTCAGAGACAGATCATAGGCTGCGTTCCCTGGACAGGACCCCATTCCCATCAAGTATCCTCTAAACCCTGAATAGAAAATGGGAAAGTACGTGGAGGGTGATTTTCCTGGGGTCTTAGTATCCACAGCCTTTCCTACTACCTCCTCTTGGCACCAGGTCCTGTAGAGTCTACCTTTGGAAAATGCCAGATAGGTATAGTAAGTAGACCTACCCATTCATCTACCCATCATTCATTCAGCAGCATTTGCTAAGCACCTACTGTGCCAATTACTGCATTCAAGGAACTTACAGTTTAGTGGTGGAGATGGTGGTGGCCTAATTACAAAACAGAATGGGAGGGTTGGAGAAGGGTCATTTGCAGCTGGGGGGCACTTAGGAAATGCCTGATGGAAGAGGTCATTTGAGCTGGCTATTAAAGGATGGGTGGGCATCTGATATGTTCTGTTGGAGCCTCATCTCCTCACCATTCTGCTGGGCAGTGCCGCTCACTCACCCTCCCCTTGGCCATACTGGGCACTGTGGGCCCATGTCAAGGCAGTTGCAAAGCCCAGCTGGCGGCAGGCCACTGTGGCCTCTTGGAGAGCGAAGCTATCATCACACACGGTGCCCCACTGGCCCTGGTGCAGTATTTCCAGGCGGCCCTCCTCTGGCCTGCTCCCTGGGCCCACCAGCCGGAGCTTCGCGGTGCCCAGTGACTGTGGCCTGCTGGGAGGGGCTTGGCTTAGCAGCAGCAGCAGCAGGAACTGGGAGAGGGTGGCTGGTGGATACCACATCATGGTGACTTCCAGGGCAGCTGGGCCAAGGCACCTGGGGAATGAGTAAATGTGACAATCATCACCATCTTTGTCCTGATCTCAGATCTCTTCAACAATTTGGCAGCTGCTGGCAGAGACAAAGGACAGCAGGGCCTTGTGTATGTGCATGCATGTGCACACACACCGTGTGTGTGTGTGTGTGTGTGTGTGTGTGTGTGAGCAATGGCATTGATTGGGTCTGGACCTTGAGGTTAGTTGATTTGGTTCAAATCCACCACGTATTGGCTACGTGACCTTAAGGAGGTTTAAGTTTAACCTTACTGAGCCTCCATCTCCTCACTGGTAAAATAAGGATGATAATCGCTATCACGGCATTGTTGAGAATGCTAAATAGGACACCGTATAGATAGTCCTAGCACAGGCCTCACACGTGGTAAGTAAGGAACAGTAGTTGGGACCGGCAGTTAGCTTAATGGCTATGTCACTGGACTCCCATGTAGCCGACTGCGGTTCGTGTCCAAAACCCAGTGGCTTAAAACTCACTCTGAGTGCGTGCCCAAGATCCTGAGAGGAAAATGGAGGAGAAGGGATTGCGGTGTGGCCACCCCCCTGGGGGGTGATTTCTCGCTTTCTGTCTCTCTGTCTCTCTTTGTCTATCTGGCGAGCGCACGCACCCTATAGCAAAAACCTCTCCAAAAAAAAGGGAAGAAACAGTAGCTATTTGCGATACAGTCTTATATGTGGGTAGAGGAGGTAGGCTAGCCTTTTGAGTCATGGGGAAGAATTCAGAGGTGCCCTCAGGTCCAGAATATCTGCCCTAAGGGCATTGCCCTTACCCTTTAATGTTCTCAGAACCCTAATCAAATGTGAAAGCACCACCTCCACCACAGAAGCACACAGAACGCTGGAGTGGAAAGGCTGATAGAGAGTAGTCAGGATCTCTGCCCCTCCTTGACTGTGTGGCTTAGGCATGTCTCTTAAATTCTCTGGGCCCTGGGACCAGCAGTTAGCGTAAGGCTATGTGGCTGGACTCCCATGTAGTCGACCGCGGTTCGTGTCCCAGACCCGGTGGCTTAAAACTCACGCCGGGCGCATGTGTGTGCGTGCCCAAGATCCCAAGAGGAGAATGGAGGAGAAGGGATTGCGGCATGGCCATCCCCCATGGGAGATGATTTCTCGCTTTCTATCTCTCTGTCTCTCTCTGTCTGTCTGGCGAGCGCACGTGCCCTATAGCAAAAATCTCTCCAAAAAAAAAAAAAAAAAAAAAAAAATCTCTGGGCCCTAACTCCTTACTGCTGAAGGGACAGGATAAACCAACTATTGTTTACTGTCTCCTCCCTGGATAGCTGGAGGATAGCTATGATACCCTTGGATATCTGGATAGCCCCTAATTATCCTTGGATAGCCTGTAACAGCCTCAAGCCATCGCTTAGGTGCATCTGGGTGTACAACGCATGATGCATCGAGCCCTTCCGGTGCACTTGCTGCAGGCCAGTGACTAGGCCAGGTGCTGAGACAAGACATGAAGCCAATGGACACCCCTCCCTACCCTCAGGAAGCTCAGAGCAGAGGGATCAGGGAAGGCTTTCAGAGAAGGAACATTTACTGTAGGCGTGGTTGCATGAGTAAGAGTTCTTCTTGGTGGGAAAAAGGGAATTGCAGAGAGAGCAGGATAGGTAAAGGAAGCCATGGAGAAAAGTTAAGGAATTGCCCTCCTCTTAATCCATACTACAGTGTTGGGGGCTGTGAGGGGAGCGGTGGACGGCACGCTGGGGACAGATCATCTGAGGCCTGATCCGAGGCCTGATCTGAGGCCTGCGCACTTGCCCTCACCCGGCAGGAAATGAGGGGCCGTGGGGGTTTCAGGAAACAGCAGCGAGAAGAGGGTCCCTGCCTGAGAGTCATAGCTTGTTAGCACAGCTGGGGACCTCTGAAGCTCCTCTGCCCCCAGGCTCTGCTGCCTTGGGGTGCTGAGGCCCACCCCCGAAGTGGAGCAGGAAGATGGCTCCTAGATCCCTGCCCAGTGCTTGACTCCTAGACAGCTGGTTCTGGCGAGACCTGCCTCCCCATGGCCACTGCTGCCCAGGGGAATCCGCAGCTCACCAGCCTGGGTGGGGAGGGTCCTCTGCCCTGGCTGCTCCCACACGTGGCTGGCTCTGGATGGCAGTCGCGCTTATCCCTTCCAGCAGGAGCCCGCTCCCTCTCCAGGGCCTTGACCAGCGCAGAGCTGGGTGCAAGGGGCTTCCGGAAGTGCACGTGATGGGCTCAGGGGATGAAGCGCCACGGGACTGGGGGCTTTGTCATGTGTCCCCAGAGCCGGGATAGTGCCAGGGGTGTAGCTGGCACCCATAAACCTCCGTGGTTGTGTGGCCGAGAGGAAGCAGGGCACAGTGCTCAGGAGCACAGACTGGGAGTCGGCCAGCCTGGGGCCAGTTAGTCGCTAGGTGATGGGTTCACTTCTCCTGGCCTCCAGTCTCCCTCTGTGAAATGCAGCCAATTATAGCACCTCCTTACAGAATTTTTGTGGATTAAATGAATGAATGTTAAACACTTAGAAGTGCAAGTTCTCGATAGCAGTTAACTATTACTATTTTAGTTTTTGTTATAGGGTGCGTGCGTTCACCAGAGAGATATGAGAAAGAATGGGTGAGAGGGAAATCAACCCCCCGAGGGGGCGGCCATAGAGTAGGCCTCCTCTCAGGATTCTGCGCTAACAGCTGGGGTAGAGCCGTTGCCCCAGACTGGTCTCACCCCGCTTGTTCACAGAGGAAATGGAGGCCCAGCTGTGTGGACTGAGTATGCTACTCTGCAGCACTCCCCAGATTTACCCCTCTCCTCCTCCTCTCTCCGCTCCCTGAGGTTGGATGGGGGTCTCTCCCCATGCCTCCCGCAGCCTCTTCCCACCCTGACCCCTCCTGTGTCTCCTTTCTGGACTTAAACACCTGCATCTTCAGGCCCCTCCCCACTCAGGGCTGTGGGCCACAGGAGCAGAGCTCTGCACTGCTCCCTGAGGACTGAGCTGGCCTGTGTCACTGTGGGTAGGGACATTCCCAGATGACAAAGGAGGCTGGGGAGGGTGCCTCAGTGCTCAGCGCCCTCAGCTGCTGGCCTGGGACATGAGCTCACCTCCCCCACACCCTGAGAGGCAGTGCTCCCACCTCCATAGCCCTGGTGTGTTTGGGTCAGGTGTATCCTGAATCTCTCTGTAAAATGGGGCGGCCCTAGGGGTGCCCCCTCTCTGACAGCCCTGATGGGGCTTGGGGTGGGCCAGCAGGTCTGCAGTTTGGCTGTGGCTGAAATCCTGACACCAAGAGGTCTCAGAGGCTGCACAGTCGCAGGTAGGCAGGCTCCCTCCCTTCCAAGGGGCAAGGGTGGGCGTGTGCTGCAGGCCCTGGGTTCTGGCGAGAAGCTCACACACAGTGTGGGTGCAGGGGGAGGCCCCTAGCAGCCTCTGCCCACAGCGGTGCCCCTACCAGCCTTCGCTCGCACCACGCTTCTCTTCTCCCCCAAGCACAGCCTTCACTCCCAGCCTCAAGGCTTTGCTCTCAGGGCTCCTTCCACCCAGAGAGCACTCTCCCTCTAGCTCTGTGTGCTAAAGTTTTTATTTTTTTGGAGAGGTCTTTTGCTATAGGGCATGTGCTCGCCAGACAGACAGAGAGACACAGGGAGACAGAAAATGAGAAATCACCCACAGGGGGGATGGCCACTCCGCAATCCCTTCTCCTCCATTCTCCTCTAGGGATCTTGGGCACGCACACACACGCGCCCAGCATGAGTTTAAGCCACCGGGTCGGGGACTCGAACCGTAGTCGACTACATGGGAGTTCAGCGACATAGCCATTACGCCAACTGCTGGTTCCTCAGTGTTAAACTTCTACGTATCCTTCAACACCCAGTCCAAACGCTGCCCCTCCAGTAAGCCCTCCCTGCCCCCCATCTTCTGCAGTTCGTGTGCTTGCTTCCTGACTCCACACGGGTCTCCACGTAGGTACCCCCAGCACTGAACACGGAGAGAGGCCCAGGCTGAGGGTCTTCCCTCAGGAGGACGCAGCCTGAAGCATGGCAGTTCTTTTCCCTAAGGAGACAGGGGAGGGGTGGGAAGGGGCAGGAGAGCGGGGGAGCGAGGTGAGGACAATAATAATGGATTGCGGAGTGCGGACTGCACACTGAGGCCGGCTTACAGATGAGATGAGGCCCAGAGTTCAGTAACGGCCCAGCCCGGGGACACACGAGGCAGCTGACCAGAAGCCGGGCTCTCCCAGCACAGAGATGGATGAGTTGGCAGAGGAGGGGACAACGGAGGCGGCAGAGGCTGAATGGACAGTCACCCTGTGGCTGGCTGATTTATGCCCCAGGCCATGGTCTCAGGGCACTCACTGCCACCGAGTGGCAGATCCAAGACGCTGCCAGCTTGAGGCAGAGGCACCTGCTCCAGGTGCTGCCAGGGGACAGCGGCACCTGCCTGGCCTGTCCAGGTAGGAGGGCTGCAAGAGGTCAAATGCCTGTGGGCCCTGTCCCCGGTGTACCCACAGCCTCTTCCCTGCAGCTCCTTGGGATGGGACTTCCCCTGTCCGCCTGTCCCCTCCCAGGGATCGCGCATTCTGTGGCCCCGAAGCAGGCTCTGAGCTCCACCGTCCAGGATAAGAAAGGTGGGCGCCAAGGCCCTCCCACGCCACTGCCCCTCCATCCCCACCTCCTCGGCCTGCCGACCCCAAGCCTAGAGGAGAGCTCAGCTGGGCCGGCTCTGTCCCCCACGTCACAGCCTTGCCCCTTCCCCACCGCCCCAGCCGAGCCCTGGGGGGAAGGCAGAGGAAAGCTCACAAACAAGACAGCAGGCCACCCAGCCAGGGAGCACCGCCCTGGGCCTGACCCCGCTCCCCTCCTCGTCCCTGTCCCACTGGAAACAGGTTGGTGAGCCACTGGGGGACTAGGCTGGCTGTCCGTGGGACCCCGTCGCGGGACAGGAGCCCTCGGAGGCCTGCAGACCCGCAGAGGCGTAGGACAGGCAGACTGAGCGCGGCGAGAGACGGCCGGGCCAGGCGCCGGCGGGGCTCACCAGCTGGAGCGACGGTCGGGGCGGGGCGGCGGCGGCGGACGGCGCTAACGGGCCTCCCGGGCGCCCTGGGGCCTTTTATCCGCGCGTCTCCGCGGCCCCCAGCCCCCAGCGGCCTTGGAGGAGGCCCCGCCGGCCCCGCCCCCGGGCGGGTCTGGAGTCCGCCGAGCCCCGCCCGCGGCACCCCGGTCGGGACGCGGGCCACGGGGCGGGGGGCGCCCGCCGCAGGCAGCCTCGGGCCAGGAAGTCCCGGGTCGGGGAGCCGCAGGGCGGGCGGCAGCTGTTTCCGTGGGGTAGAGGGACGGACGGATTAGAGTTCCCGGCCGGGGGCCAGCGGCCGCGCCGTTCTCTGCCCCGCGGGGCGCGAGGTAGCGCCCACCAGAGCCGCCGGGCACAGGCACCTGCCGACGTCAGTGCTCCAGCACCAGGGAGGCCCCCGGGGCCGGGCCTGCGGCGCACGTCCTCACGTGGGAGCGCCCCACGTTTACAGGGGTTACTTTGGACAACGAGGACATCCTCTTTTGGGTTTGAGGGGCTGGGCTCAAATGAGGTCAGGGTGGAGTACCCCTGGGCCCCCTTTGCAGTAGAGGGGGGGGGGACTCTCCATTGCCCTGCCCCCCAAGTTCACTGAATTATTCAAGATGGGAATTCAGAATGTGACTCTACCGTTGCGCAGATGGGAACACGGAGCCCCCACGGAGTCCCTGGATACACCACGTGCTCCCCAAGGTAATGCCCAGGGGGTGGGAAACTAAATCCCCACTGCAGGCTGGACAGGGTGCAGTGAGGCGGGGAGGGGGCTGCGGCTGTGTGAGAGAGGGGAGTCCCACACCCAACGAGCGGGTGCCTGAATCCCAGCCCCAGATTCTCTCCCAGGACTTGGTCCTGCCCAGCCCCTCAGTGACCCCTTCTGTACAGTGGGCTTCCCGGCTTCCTCCCTAGGCGGGGCCAGTCCGGCCTGGTTCCCTCCTTGCCCCCACTGGCCCCAGGGCCTTCCAAAGGCTCTTTCATTCAGCAAACCTTTATTGATTTTCTCCTACATGCCAGACAGGGTGCTGGAGAGCTAGACGGGGAGGGGGCCTTTCCAGTCTGGTGCAAACAAACACCCCCAGAAGCAGAGCGTGATAAGAGGCGGGATGGCAAGGGGGGGCCTTTCTGGTCCCTGGTGACAGCCAGGTCACATTGACCCTGCCACCAGGGCCCTGCCATCCACCCCTGGCCACCCATGTCCGAGATGTCCCCCCAGTGCCCTGCTCCACCCCAGCAGGGCCCAAAACATTCCCGGGGATGAATCACCAGGAAAGAATGCTCTCAGCTTTGGGTCAGCACAGCGCGGGACCCAGTTCAGCCCTGGGGACAATGAGGCAGCTGTGGACAGGGTGCCAGGTATGCCTGGGCCCCCTCCTTGCCCAGCCACCTCTCATGCCCAGCCAGGAGAAACATGAGGGCTCCAAAACGTGGCCTCCGCCTGCTGCCAGCTACCCCCTGGCCTGGCCACCCGGAGCTAAAAATATCCTGGAGCCCAGGGGCTGGCAGGGTGGGGCCAGGGAATGAATGGATATTGCCCGGAAATCCTCTTCCCTGCAAGAATCTGGGCAGGGGCGAGAGGGCTGGAAGCAGGCGGGAGATGTTCAAGGGGTTTGTTGAGAGCCCCCACCCTAGAAGTGAGGGGCAGCCCCGTGACTTAACGTGGTAGGAGCTCCTCATCCTGTGTGACCTCAGGCACTGCCCTGCACCCATTTGTCCTGCCCTGGCGTTCAGGCCCCCTGCGATGTTCAGGACACAGGCCTGTGCTGTGACAACAGCCCCAGCCACTGGCTTGTCCTCAAACGCTACTGCGCCGCGGGTCGGATGAGACATGGTTCATCTCAATCAGCTGAGATCTGACCGATTCCGCCTGCCTGGGCCCCCATGGCCAAGCCCAGCCTGTGCCTTCACGACCCTGCGCCCAGGCCCCTCTGCCCCGCCTGCTCGGTTACTCCAAACCCGGACTCTGTCGTAGAGCCTGACGCAGAGCCAGTGTTCTGCAAGTGCGTGTGGGCTGAATAAGCAGGCCTACTAGGCACCTATGCCCGGGCTGGTCCAGGAGACACCAACGAGCCGGATATAGCCCTGCCCTGTCCTTGAGGTGACCACAGAATAGGGGCAGGAAACCCACGGCCTTGTCGTCGCCCTGGTCACAAGCCCGCAGGGATGCAGCAGTTGCTTTATGTATCGTCTCGTTTAATTATCTCAGAAACCCTGTAGACGGTACTTGCAGCACCCCCTTTCACAGACAGTTAAACTGAGCACAGAGAGGTTAACTGACTCGGGCAAAGCCACACAGCTGTTACCTGCAGAGGATGACCTGAGGGGGTAAGCAAGAGTGCAAGCGCAAGGCCGTGAGGGGACAGAGAAGCCAAGTCTGAGGGCCGAAGGCTTCAGGGAAGAAGTGCCTTCCACTCACTGAGGAGGGGGGTGGAAATGGCCGCCCTGGAAACCTTGGGGCACTGCCCAGGTGTCAGAGGTCATCACTGCTCCACTCACCCCTCAGCTGGTCCCCAGGGCCTGGGTGCAAGCGTCCTCCTCGGCCCACCCCGCGCCATCCCAGGGGGAGGAGCTCAAGGCAGCTCTTGTCCTGGGTGCTCCTCAGCCTGCCCCTCCCTGCCTAAACCAGGACGCTTTCCTCCCTGTTGGGAGGGCTGGAATCGCCCAGAAAGTGCTGGCCTCCCAAGAGCGCCTGGGGGAGTGGCTAGAACCCACGCTCCCTGCAAGGCAAACCTCTTCCTCCTCTGCCCGCGAAGGTCCGGCTTTCCTTTGCTGCAAGCCGTGCCCAGGAGCAGGGCTTTTGACCAGGGGTGATGGGAACTGGGGGTGAGGGGAGGCCATGCAGTTGGGAAGGGCAGATCTGGTAAGGCTGGCCAAGGGGACGGTTTGGGGGGGATGCAGGACGAGCTGCCTGTCCTAAGCAGGAGGTCTGGGGGAGGAGCTGATTAGACAGGAACTGCGGGAAGTCAGGACCTTTGCCCTGTGCGCAGTGTCCCTTCCCCGTTCCGCTGCAGAAGCTTTAGGATCAGCACCATTGCTTGGTAAACTCTGGAGGTGGACAAGCTCGCCCCAGCATGGGCAGGGCCCAGGCAAGAGTCAAAGGAGGCCTGGTATTGGGCGTCTGAGTATTTAAAAGCTAAATCACACTAACTCGGTGTTGGCTCAAACGTCACCTTTCGTGCCTTGGCAAATACACCTTCGGAAAGACCTGGAAGGTCAGGTTGGAACTCAGAACGTTCTGCTCCTTGGAGCTCTGTGAGCAATGTGTTGTTATAGGAGCGTCTGCCCCAGCCGGAGCGCCAACCCACCCGTCTGCCTCCCACTGTGACAGACCTGCAGGGCAACGAGCAGTGCAGGCCCTCATGTGGCTTCCCTGGGCGCCCACTGAGGCCCAGGCTACATCCAGGGAGCGGGCTGGGGCCTGGCAGGCAAGGATTCCTGGAGCAGGGCTTGTAAATGGCCTGGGGGAGCCAGCCCTCAGACCCCTTGGCCCTGTGGGGAGGGCGTGGTTGGACCAGGGCCAGGTGACTCCCTTGGAAGTACGGAGGACCCGGGCAGGGCCCCTTCCTTGCTCAGGTGTAAGGGCCACATGCCACATGTGTTTGGGGGAGGGGCCGGAGGATGTGACAGGGAGCTGCAGGTCACACCTGTGCTTTGGGATGAAAAGAAGAGAGGACTCCAGCTGGGGTAGGAGTGGGGAGAGCGGAGGCCTGTTCTGGTTTGCAGTGAAGAGGTGGGCAGGTGGGGAGGGTTGAGGAGGGAGCCGCCAGAGCGGTGGCCAGGCCGGGGCACGGCGGGCACTGGAGCAGCTAGAGAGCGGAGGGCCCAGCTCCAGAGCCGGATGGGCCCCCTTACCCTGCCGTGTCCTGGGAGAGCGGGCTGGGGCGGGCCTGTAGGAACCTCAGGCCTTGGGGCTGGTTCCCTAGAGAGTATTTCACTCCTCTCCTGCAGGGTCCTGCCTTAGCTTACGACGGGGTGGGGTGGGGTGGGGTGGGGGACGGGGAGGAGTTTAAGCTGTCAGCGGCTGAAGGAGAGGAGGGGCCTTAAACTCCCCCATTCTTCTTCCAGGATTCCCAGCACCAAGGCCCTCAGTTCCCACAGGCTACCTGGGGATACCTGACAGCCTGCGCTCCCCTGGACGCTTTCCCAAAGGTGCTCACCAACACCGCCCCTGCCCTCCGCCTAGTAGTGGTGTGGTGGCGAAGGTGACTGGATCCCCGTGGCCAGCTGTGCAGTTCAAGTCCCAGACCCGCCAGCTTGAAAGACCTGCTGGGGCGTGTGCGTGCCGGGGTGCGGCCCCGGGGGTGATTTCGCACTCTCCCTCACTGTCTCTCCCTGGCTAGTCCAACTGCCCTACAGCAAAACTAAAGTAAATAATCAAAGGTGGCCGCCATGGGCATCCTCCTCCCAGCTCCTCTCCCACCCGCTCCCCACCCACTGCCCACCCCTCTGTTCCCTTTCCTCTCCCTCTCCCTTTCATGGCTGCACACCCCTCCGAGTCCCTCCAGTTCTTACCTGCTCTCCCCTCCCCTGCCCTCTGGGCTGCTGAGCAGAGGAGCAGCCCTGGGTGTTTTCTTCAGGTAAGTTACAGCCGTGAGTTCTGGGCCAGAGACGAGGGAGGAGGGCTCGGGGCCCCGGCCTCCGGCCTCCCAGGTCCCCCCGGGCCCCGGCCTCTGGGCTCCCAGGTCCCACCGGGCCCCAGCCTCCAGACTCCCAGGTCCCCCCGGGCCCCGGCCACCGGCCTCCCAGGGTACCCCTGGGCCCCGGCCTCCGGCCTCCCAGGTCCCCCTGGGCCCCCACCTCCGGCCTCCCAGGTCCTCCCAGGCCCCGGCCTCCGGCCTCCCAGGTCCCCCCGGGCCTCGCACGGTCTGCACTGACCTCACCTCCTGGTAACTGCGCCCCTTTTTCCTCAAGCAATGCCAGTTGCAAGATAAATTAAAAGACATTTCTCACTCCCTGCTCTTTTCTTGAGTTTTTAAAGCGAATAACCCGGTATATAACGTAATGGTGTTGTTCTCGCGGCTCCTCAGGGCGGACGACGGCCACAGGCCTCAGTGGCCGGACTGGGAGCCCCGCAGCTGTCAGCTGTCTCCCAGACGAGGGTCTTGGCTCTTCTTGGCCCCTTTGGGGAGATCACTGACTACTGGGGCAGAGCCAGACTGAGCACTCGCAATTTAGGAGGTAGGCCCTGCCCTGGGTCCACCATCTGTGGATTAGCTCTGGAGGTAGCTGAGCCGCTCCACGGCCACTGTGCGGGAACAGAGCTGCTGATGGAAGAGAGGTGGGTGGGCCCTGACTCTCACCTTCCTCCTTGTATCGCGGGCATCTGAGCCTGTCAACCTGGAGGTTTGCAAACGTTCAGATGCTCTGTGAGGAATCGGGTAGGACAGTTTGAGGCTGGGGCCGACAGATTCCGAAGGGCTCCTTTTCATGTATCCAGCCCCTGCTCAGCTTCCGGGCAGTAGGAGGCAGCGGGGGCTGTGTGGGTGGGGAAAGTGCCCTGGGCTGGCTAGGGGGTCAGCGAGGACCTGCCGAGACAGAGGTCAAGAGAGGCCCCGCATCGGCAGTAGTTGAGCCAAAACCAGCCTCAGAGAGTGGGGAGGGCGGGGTGGGATGCGGAACCACGGGCATCAGAGGGTAATCAAAGACCAACCAGAAGTCAGCCCCGGGGATGCCAGGGCTCCATCTGAGGGGCCTGTCCAGACACCACCAGGCAGAGCAGGAGGTAGGCCTGCCAGTCTCACGTTCCAGCCCAGCAGCTCTCCCAGGGTGTCAGCAATCCCTGAGAATGTACTCACTTGCCAGAGAGACAGAGACAGAAAGTGAGAAATCAGCTCCCAGGGGAGATGGCCATGCTGCAACTCCTTCTCCTCCATTCTCCTCACGGGATTTTGGGAGCACATACACGGGTCTTTGGGACCTATAGCCTTCTATATCCAAGATGTTCCCCATTTTTTATTTTTTAATTTTTAATAAAGTACCCACCATGGGAATGGTCTTCTTTGGCCACTGTGATCACTTCTCCATCTCTCCCTCCTTTTGAGATTTTGGGCATGCATGCATATATGCCTGGTATCTGTCTGCCCTTCTTTTTCTTCTTTCTTTTTCTCCCTTTTCCTCCCTCCCTCCCTCCCTCCCTCCCTCCCTCCCTCCTTCCTTCCTTCCTTCCTTCCTTCCTTCCTTCCTTCCTTCCTTCCTTCCTTCCTTCCTTCCTTCCTTCCTTCCTTTCTTTCTTTCTTTCTTTCTTTCTTTCTTTCTTTCTTTCTTTCTTTCTCTCCTTCTTTCCTTTCTTCTTTTACGGTTCTTTGCCATCGGTTATGGCACTTGCCAGAGAGACAGAGATAAATCACTCCCCAGGGGAGATGGCCATGCTACAATCCCTTCTCCTCCATTCTCCTCTTGGTTCATGTACGTACATGAACCCAGCATGAGATTCAAACCATGGTCGGCCATGAGGGAGTTCAACACCTTAACCACCATGCCACCTGCTGGCCCCACTCCAGCATGTTTGTTAAGCCTCCAGATGTAGGACTCAAACTGCACAGCTGGCCACGTAGGATCCAGTCATCTTAACCACCAGGCCATGGCCTGGCCCTCTCAAATGGGCTTTCATCTCTGGTGGGAGAGCCAGGTCTTCTGTCCTAGTTAGAGCTCTACACAGACTTTCACTTCCCCAAAGAAGTTGTCAGGCGAGATTCTTCATTATCTTCCTCAGGAGGCCCTACCTGTGTTGGGCCAGGCCTGGAAAGTCAGGCCAACATCTGGATTCTGCCCACCTTCCTGCATGGTGTGCATTTCAACATCCATTCAACACCACAAGAATCTATGTCACCGTGAACACCACACTGAAGGTCCTCCTGGAGACCAGTTAGCCAACAGGTGTCATTGATGCCCATCAGCTCGGGCAGGCAGAAGGGCCCAGAGCCAGATCCAAATGCCATCCCCTCTCCCCTGGAGTGGGCCTAGCCTTCGTAATTCACACGGATCTGGAGGTCCTGGGATAATTTTTACTTCTAGACTATTCCAGACACACCGGTGGCCAAGGAAGAGTTAAATAACTACAAGGCTGTTGATGCATTCACAAAGGAAACTGCCCAGAAGGTACACGGAAAGCTCCATTTCCTAGCCACTAACTGAAAACTGCTTTTCTTGAGGCACCTTGACCTCCACAGTGTTGACTGAACTCTCCAGACAAAATGCAGATAAATGATGTCTCCTTTTAGCACTGAGTGCTAGTAAATAAGGTGGGAGTGAAGGAACCACCAAGAGATGAGAAGAAACTAAACTGAGGGGAAGTCATTTCCTCTCTTCATTACCAGTTAATGAGCATAAGGGCTGCCCACCAGCACTCTGAATTACTGTCGCTGTGGGGAGGCGCTGTGACGGGAACTCGTTGTAACGCCTTAGGCCTTGGCAGGGACTTGTAGAGCAGACCTAACGGGGCGTGTGTCTCATTCAGGTTGGAGTGTTGTCTGTACTCAGTCTTGGGCATGGAGCCATCATATTGCAAGGCATTGTGGCGACACAGAGGAAAGGCCCAGCTTGCCCTCAGTGTTGTCATGTAAGGCATGAATTATTTCCTATGTGAATTATAGCAGCCAGTGAAATCGTTGTCTAGATGAGCTCATTCACTTATTCATTCAACAGATATTTATTTTTGCTATAGGGCACTTGTGCTTGCTGGAGAGAGAGAGACAGAGAGAGAATGAAAGTGAGAAGTCTCCCCCACCCCCTTGCCGGGGGCCCGCCATGCTGCAATCCCTTCTCTCAGGATTTTGGGCACACAACACATGCGTCCCGTATGATTTTCAAGCCACTGGGTCCAGAACTTAAACTGTGGAGTTGGCCATGTGGGGTCCATCTGCCTTAACTTCCAAGCCACCTACTGACCCTCAGCAGAGATTTACTGAGCGCCTATTGTTTATGCAGCCACTTTGGGGGGCTAGAAAAGTAAATACGACACACATTTCTCAGGCTCCAGGGTATTGCTGGGTCTCATCCACTATTAAAATCACTTTTCTCAGGTTCTTTTACTTTCTTTTTTATTTTAGGTGTTGTCATAGGGCATGTGTGTGCCAGAAAGACGCAGAGAGACAGAGATAGAAGGGATGTCACTGCCCAGGGTGGATGGCCATGCCACAATCCCTTCTCCTCCGTTCTCTTCTTGGAATTTATGGCATGCATGCACCCACGTCTGGCACGAGTTTCAAGCTGCTGGATCCAGAAACTGTGGTCGGCCATGTGGGGATCCAGCTCCTTACCTGCTTACGCCACCTGCTAGCCCATTTTTCAGGTTCGCAGCTCTGTTCTTCAGATAGTGCTTTCAGCACCAACCTCTCTCCCCACAAATTCTTGCCTAATTTACAGCTGGGGGTTTTCTTTTCTTTCTTTTTTTTGAAGAGATTTTTGCTATAAGGTGCATGTGCTCACCAGAAAGACAGACAGAAAGAGACAGAAAGCTAAAAATTGACCCCAGGGGCGATGGCCATGTCACGATCCTTTCTCCTCCATTCTTCTCTAGGTATCTTGGACATGCATGCACACATGCCCGGCATAAGTTTAAGCCACCAGGTCTGGTACTCGAACCGTGGTCAGCTACATGGGAGTCCAATGACATAGCCATTATGCCAACTGCTGGTCCCCAGCTGGGAGTTTTCAAGGGGTGGACAACATAGATGCCTACACCAGGCTGTATATTGCAACGTCTCTGTCATCTTCGTTTCCAGCTTTGCACCCTCCCCCTCACTGATGTTTATTACCTGGGAAACTTCTTGAAAAAGCTTTAGAGTACTTGTGGCTAATACCCACTGCATAAAAACTGAGGTCTGGGCCAGATCTCCTAAAGCTGCCACCTCTCAGGTCACGGGATGGTGCTACCCTCCTTCTGAGTAAGAAACACACCGCTCCCCACTGCACTGCAGTGCTTCACCTGTAGCCAGACTCACCAGCACTGCATTGCATTGATCATTATAGCTTTACAGTGAGTTTTACATCAGACCGTGCAAGTCCTCCAATGTGTTTCAAAATTACTTTTGGTTATTCTGGTGTCTATGCCTTTCCATATCCATTTTACAATTGGCTTGTCAATTTCTCCCAAAACAAGAAAAAAAGAGAAGGAAAAGAAAGAGAAAGAAAATGAAGAAAGAAAGAATGCCCGCTGGGATGTTGATAGGGATGGTACTGAATTTAGAGATCAGTTTGAGGAGAGATGACATTTAAAGAAAATTGGGCCTTCTGATCCATGAATGAAATGTAGTTCTCCATTTATTCTGGTCTTTTTTGATTTCTTTAATCAGTGATTTGTAGTTTTTAGCATAAATATCCCATGCATAACTTCTTTTGTTATATTTATGCCTAAGTATTTTGGTAGTATTATAAATGGTGCTTAAGATTTACAACTTTTTCTAATTTGGCCATTGCTAGTGCTATAGAAAAATACAGCAAATTTTGTACATATTGACTTCATATACTGAAATGGCTAACTCAGTTCTAGTAGTTTGCATATTCCTTGGATTTTTCAGCATAAAAAAAGCATGTCATCTGTCAGTAGAGACAGTTTTATTTCAGTCGTACTAATCTGTATGCCTTTCAGGTTTTTGTTTGTTTGTTTGTTTGTTTTTGTCCCATTGTACTTTCTGGTACTTCCAGGATGAAGATGAAGAAAAGGGATAAAAATGAACATCTTTGCTGATTCCCAATTTTGAAGAAAAAGCATTTCGATTTTCACCATTACATGTGTTATATGCAGGTCCATCTCATCTAAATAGTCAAACTTAAGTGTGTAGAGTTATTCTTAGTATGCTCTTTTTATTCTTTTAATGTCTGTAGGGTCTGTACTTAGATCCCCTGCTTTCTTTCTGATATTGGTTAATTTATGCCATCTCTTACTATTTTTCTATCAGTTTTGCTAGAGGATTGTTAATTTTATTAATCCTTTGACAATCAGCTTTTTGTTTAATTGGTTTTCTCTCTTTTTTTTAGTTTTTCAGTTTCACTGATTTCTGCTTTTATCTTTCCTCTCTGTTTGGCTTGTTTATTTTGTCATTTTCCTAGGTTCTTGAGGTAGAAAATTAGATTGCTGATTTGATTCTCTCCCTCATATCTAAGGTAAGCATTCAGAGCTATAAATTGTCCTTTTAGCATTGTTTTATCTCTGTCCCACCAGTTTTGAGGTGTTTTGTTTTCATTTTCATTCAGTTCAATGTATTTTTTTAATCTTCAGTATTTCTTTTGTGTCCTATGAATTATTTACAAGTGTGTTGTTTCACTTCCAGATGTTTGGAGATTTTCCAGTTATGTTTTTATTATTATTATTATTTTTTTTTTTTGGAGAGGTTTTTGCTATAGGGCGCGTGCGCTCGCCAGACAGACAGAGAGAGACAGAGAGATAGAAAGCAGGAAATCACCCCCCAGGGGGGTGGCCACGCCGCAATCCCTTCTCCTCCATTCTCCTCTCGGGATCTTGGGCACGCATGCACACGCGCCCGGCGTGAGTTTAAGCCACCAGGTCTGGGACTCGAACCGCGGTCGACTACGTGGGAGTCCAGCGACATAGCCATTACGCTAACTGCTGGTCCCGCAGTTATGTTTTTATTATTGATTTCTATTGTGGTCAATAACAGACTTTATGTGATTTAAATTCTTTGACATTTGTTGAGGTTGTTTTATGTCCTAAGATATGGTCTGTCCTGGTATATAATCCAGAGACTCTTGAAAAGAATGTGGATGCTGCTGTCATGGCGTAAAGTATTCTATGAATGTTAATCAGTCAACACTGTTGGCTGACGGTATTGCTGAGTTCTATATTCTGCTGATATTTTTAGTTATTCAATTATTTCTTAACAGACGAGCACTGATGTCACTGATGATGATTGTAGACTTACCTCTTTGTTCTTTCAGTTCTGTCAGTTTTCATCTCACATATTTTGAGCTCTATTGTCTGTACATACTACTTAGGATTGCTGTGTCTTTTTGGTGTAGTAACCCCCCTCCCTTGTTTTGTATTACATTTATATGCTTTTATTTGAGGCACTAATATCTATTGATTAAGACAAAGCCTTCTGGACCAGCCAGGAGCATAGTGGTTAAGGTGGCTGAATCCCACACAGCCAACTGTGTGGTTTGGGTCCTGGACCCTGCAGCTTCAGAAACACACAGGCATGTGTGCATGCATGCCCAAAATCCCAAGAGGAGGGAGGAGGGTTTGCAACCTGACCATTTGGCATGAGGGAGTCCTTTCTTACTTTCTCTTTCCCTCTCCTGTGCATGCACATGCCCTCTGGCAGGAAAAAATAAAAAAATAAAAAAATAAAAAGCTTTCATTCTACTTAAAAATAAATAGATGATGCTAAACCCAAGTTTGGTCATTCATAATATCACTTTGGTACTATTTTTAGTTTTCTTCCTTTCTTCCCTTCTTTGTTTCTTTTCTTCCTTCCTTCCTTTCTTATTTTTCTTTCCTTTTTATTTTTCACAAGAGAAACTGAAAGAAGCCAGGGCAGTAGGGCTAAAGTGAGAATTTGACTATTTTCTTTGTAGGGCAATAGTAAACCAGGGAAAGAAGTTATGAAGGTAGATGGTATACTTTGCATAGACCAGTGGTTTGGGGAGGTGTGGTTTTGTCCAGCACCATTTACATCCTTTGAGAACCTTATAAAAAGGCAAGTTACCTGGCCCTATCTTAGAACTACTAAGTCAGAAATTCCAGGAGTGTGGCCCAGCCATGTCTGTTTTAATAACCACCCACCCAAGTGATATCTTTGTACCCTCTAGTGTGAGAAATACAGGGATAGACTAAGAAAAATAAAGTTGCCATGTGTTCAGAAAACCAAAAGGCTAACCACAATTTTGTATCTAAATCCCACTAGAAATATATTTTTTATGTAATTATTTGCTAGTCCTTCTGTCAGAAAACAGACTGGAATCTCTTCTTCCATATATGTTTCTAACCTGTTACTTTCTAGCTAGGTCCCCCGCCCCCCATGTGTTATTCATGTCATGCCCTTCTCTGTCTGGTCATTGTCTTTCCTCTGAAGTACACATTTCTATTAACAGAGTCATTCCTCCTTTCTTTTCATTAATGCTTGCATAATATTTTTTTCCTGCATTTTACTCCAACTTGCCTGTATTGTTATATTTGAAGTGAATTACCAGCATGTAGTTGGGTCATGCTTTTAAATCTACTCTGCCAATATCTGTCTTTTTATTGGTGTTTTTAGATCATTTACATTTAATACAGTTATTGATATATCAATGCACAACTCTGCCATTTTATGTTTTATTCCATTGTTTCTACATCCTCTTCTTCCTGCCTTCCTGTGGACCCCTTGAACATTTTTCAGAATTCTATTCTGATTAACCTATAGTGCTTTTATTTTGGGGGGGGGTTCGCTATAGGGCGCTTCCGCTCGCCAGACAGACAGAGAGAGACATAGAGACAGAAAGCGAGAAATCATCCCCCAGAGGGGATGGGCACGCCACAGTCCCTTCTCCTCCATTCTCCTCTTGGGATCTTGGGCACGCACACACATGCGCCCGGCGTGAGTTTTAAGCCACCGGGTCCGGGACGCGAACCGCGGTCAACTACGTGGGAGTCCAGCAACATAGCCATTATGCTAACTGCTGGTTCCCAACCTATAGTGCTTTTTAATGTATCAGTTTGTACAGCTTTGGTTTTTGTTAAATAATTATTTAATTTTATTTATTGGGTTGTTGGAAAAGTCATGATGTTTTTTTATGTTTTTCTATGCAAAAATATTTCATGACTTTACAGACAACCCAATATTATTATTATTATTATCTTAATCTGACAGAGATAGAAAGAGAGAGAGGGAAAGTGAGAAAGCAAGCCACCAGGTCTGGGGATCTATGGTTGGTCATGTGGGAGTCCAGCACCTTAAACCACCATGCTGCCTGCTGGCCCTGTAGCTTTTTTTTTTTTTTTTTTTTTTTTTTTTTTTTAAGAATTACTTATTTAACTTTATTTATTTATTATTTTTTCATTTGCTATAAGGCACATATTCTCACCAGAGAAAGACAGAGAGAGGGAACATGAAAAAGTAAGCCACCAGGTCTGGGACTCGAACTGTGGTTGGCCATGTGGGAGTCCAGCACCTTAACCACTATGCCACTTGCTGGCCCCTGTAACTTTGTTTTTAATAGTTGCTTTAGGTATTATATGTACCTACTTTATTACAGTCTACTATTATTGCCATTTTCTTAGTTAAAGCAGCTGTATAAACCTTCCCTTTACATCCCTTTCTCCTCGCCCCAGCTGTAATTGTCTTAAATGTTTATAACCACAGAAGACACTCCAAGTCTTATCATTTTTACTTCAATCTTAAAACATAATTTAAAAGTCAAAAGCAGAAAGAAATGGGTATTTACCCATCTTTTTACTTTTCTGTTTTTCTTTCTTCCTTCCTGATGTTCCAAATTCTCGTCCTCTCCTTTCTGTTTAGACCACTTCTGCTAGTCATTTTTTCAGGATTGATGTCCTGGCAACAAATTCTTAGTTTTTCTTCATCTGAGAATGTCTGGATTACTCCTCTATTTCTGAAGGATTTTTTCCCCCAACTGGATACAAGTTTCTGGGTTGACAGGTCTTTTCTTTCCATTCTTTCCTTTCTTGAAAATGTGCCATTTCTTCCTGGACTTGGTAATTTTTGATGAGAAATCCACTGTCATTTGAGTTGTTTTCCTGTAAGTAAGGTGTTGTTTTTCTTTCACTGCTTTCAAGAATTTTCTTCAGGCACTTCTGCCGGGGTGCAGTTGTAACAGTGTCTTGTGAAGTTGGAGGCCTCACGGCCCCCAGGTGGACCTGAAAGCGTTCTGGGCGTGTGGGTGGGGCCTAAGCTCCTGAGGAGCCGGAGCGGGGAAAGTGGGTCATGGTGTGAAGAGACCCTGTCAAGGAGGGCCTTCGGGCTCCCTCCCTCCTCTTCTCGCTCGCATGCTATCCAAAATAATATTTTTCCTGGTCTGGTTTTCAGAATTTTGACTATGATGTGTCTGACTGGAATTTACCTGAGGAGGGTTTATCCTGCTTGAGGTTTGTCCATCTTCTTGAACTCATAGATTTATGTATTTTGCCAGATTTAGAGAAAGTTCAACCCTTATTTCTTCAAGTACTTTTTCAGTCCTGCTTTATTTTTCCTCTGTTTCCAGGACTCTGTTGACACAATGATGAATGGCAGCCCTTTTGGTATAGCCCTACAATTCCTGAGCTCTGTTCTTTTTTTTCTAGTTTATTTTCTCTACATTGTTCAGATTAGATCATTTCTATTTTTCTGTCATTGAATCCCCTCTTTTTTTTAAATAATTATTTCATTTTATTTATTATTTTTATTATTATTATTTTCAATCTGACTAGAGAGAGAGAGAGAAAGTGAGAAAGCAATCCACCAGATCTGGGACTCAAACCGTGGTCGGCCATGTGGGAATCCAGCACCTTAACCACCACACCACCTGCCGGCCCCAATCCCCTGATTCTTCTTCTATCTTTTCCATTCTGTTCTTGAGCTCATGCAGTGGGATGTGAAATTTTGGCTATGGTATTTTTCTGTTCTCAAATTTCACTTTGATTCTTTATATTTTCACTTTGTTTTCTTTTTCTGAGACTTTCTGTTTCTTTGCTGATACTTTGTTTCAACTGTGTTTGTGATTATTTTTTCTTTCAAATTTGCTATAGGGTGCATATGCTCACCAGTGAGAGAGAGAGAGAGAGAGAGAGCCTCCAGGGGGATGCCCACACAGTCCCTTCTCCTCCCTTCTCTTCCCTTCTCTTCCCTTCTCTTCCCTTCTCTTCTTGGAAATTTGGGCATGTGTGTTTTTCAAGCTGCCTGATCTGGGACTCGTACCAGGCAGTTGGCCATGTGGGATCCAGCTGCCTTAGTCACCATGCTACCTGGCTGTCCTGTGATTGTTTTTTGAAACATTTTTCTAATGGCCACTTTATAATCTTTTCAGGTAGTTCTAACATCTCTGTCATCTCAGTGTTGGTATCTCTTGTCTTTCATTCAGTTGAGAGCTTTCTGGGTGTAGTGAATGACTTTTGATTAGAACTTGGACATTTTGGGTCTCATGCTTAAACTGTGGGTCTTGTTTAAACCTTCTGTTCACCTGGCTTTCTTTTGACACTGCTCCAGCGTGGGCAGTGGGGGATGATCTGTTAACTGCAAGGTGAGGGTGTAAGTTCAGGTTCCCCTATGTGGCCTTCATGGGGGGGGGGGGTGTTGGTTGGGGTGACAGTGGGCTGGGGAGTGGTGCAACAGGGTTTTCTCCAGAGTTCGGTTGGGGTAGAATTGTCACTGTCTAGATACTTTTTGTCTTGCTAGTTGCCCTTTTCTGATCCTTTGACTAGAGAGAGCAGGCTTTCCTTTTATTGAAACTTTTTATTTATTTATTTTTAGGCTTTTGCCACATGACACGTGTGCTCACTGGAGAGAGAGAGTGAAAGTAAGAAGTCACCCCCCCCCTCCCCCAGAGGGAACGACTACTCCACAATCCCTTCTCCTCCACTCTCCTCTCTGGATTTTGGGCCTGCATGAACACGCACCCAGCATGATTTTTAAGCCGCCAGGATTGGGACTCAAACTGCGGTTGGCCATGTGGGAGTCAGCACCTTAACCACCACGCCAGCAGGCCCCGAGAGCAGGCTTTTGCTGGAGGCTCTGTGACTGGCAGTGCCCTTGGCTGTCCTGCTCCTGGCTTCTCCAGCAACGAGCCTTAGGTACATGTGAGAGGAAGAGAAAGCCAGAGAAGCCATCCTCCTCCTTGGGTCCCGAGGTTCCTAGCTGGTTTGCTGCTTCTCTCTACCTTTCAGACTCTCCTTGTCTGTCTTATATGTAATGCATAAGGTTTTTAATTGTAGTTAAACCTCCAGTTAGTGGGAGGGCTAGTAGAAAGTATTCCTGTTTCATCTTCCCAGAAGCAGCATCCATGTTCTTCCTCTTATTTTCTGAAGAGTTTGTGTAGGCTTGGTATCGCCTCCTTAAATGTTTGCTAGAAATTTCTCATGAGGCCATTGGAACCGAGGTTTTCTGTTGAAAGATTTTCAACTGTGGATTTCTTTTCTATCTGGGATGATTAGAGTTACCTATGCTCACTGAGTGAGTTTAGTGGTTTGGGATTTTTGAAGAATTTGTGCATTTTGTCTACGGTGTTAAATTTATAGGCATAAATACTTCACATTCCCTTACTTTGCTTTTCATGCCTTAAGGTCTATAATGATATCTCCTCTTAAAGAAAATTCTAGCAGGACCAGCAGTTGGCGTAATGGCTATGTCGCTGGGCTCCCATGTAGTCGACCACAGTTCGAGTCCCGAACCTGGTGGCTTAAACTCACGCCGGGCGCGTGTGCGTGTGTGCCCAAGACCCCAAGAGGAGAATGGAGGAGAAGGGATGGAAGCGTGTCCATCCCCCTGGGGGTGATTTCTTGCTTTCTGTCTCTCTGTCTCTCTCTGTCTGTCTGGTGAGCGCACATGCCCTATAGCAAAATTCTCTCAAAAAAAAAAAAAAGAAAAAAAAAAAAAAAGAAAATTCTAGCATTGATAGTTTGCGTCTTCCTTCTTTTTCTCTTGGTCAGTCAGATTTTAAGGAAACAGGCATCATCTTGTGAGGCTTCTGCCTCAGCTGAGCTGTTTGAATGGAGTCCATCCAGAGGGCTGGATCTCCTCCATGTGAGGCTCTGGCCCGTCATGCCGGGAGAAGGCTGCGTCTGCCAGCCCAGATGACTCGGTGAATCTGAGGGCTCATGACTTCATATTTGCCCATCTTGGACTGTAGGACCCATCCCCTCCCTGCCAGGGCCCTGACCTTGCCATAACAAGCCACTGAGACTGCGTGTCCATATCCAGTCTTGCCGCCACCATTATTTACTGTGCTTAATCTTCTTGTGGCTACAGGAGATGAGGGTCTCTTTAAATCCTATGGGGGAGTGGTGGCAGGTGTCCTAGTGGTTAGAGCACTAGACTCCCACATGGCTGACTGAGGTTTGAGACCCAGACCTGCTGGCTTGAAACTCATGCTGGGCACGTGCGCACGCGTGCCCCAAATCCACGAGGAGGACAGCAGAGAAGAGGTCGCAGCATGGTGACCCCCTGGGGGGCGAGTTCTCACTTCCCGTCTCACCATCTCTCTCTCTCTCTCTGTCTCTCTCTGGCAAGCGTATGCATTCTATGGCAAAAACCTTAACAATAAATAAATAAAGAAATACTACCAGGGATGCCTGGTTAATAGCTGGCTGAGTCTGTTTTCTTTCTGAAATATTTCTAGGGCAATATTAAAAAGTCACCCAATTCTTTCATTCCAAAATTCACGTCCTAGAGTGACTCAATATTTTCCCTTCCGTCTGTGTGCTTCCCCAGCGCACCCTGGCGGGTCTCGTGTTGTGAGCTACGGCACACTGAGGGTGTCACCACTGCACTCGGCCTCGGTGCGTCCTTCAGTTGTGGGAACTGGTGCACAATCCGATTCCAGAACCCCTCCTGAGGGGGTGCTTCCGTACCGAGGGAATCAGAGTCTGAGACGAGGACAGGGTGTGCATTGTTCGCATGTGATCCAAGGCCGGCACGGAAGAGCCAGACCGGGGAGAAAGCCACGGACAGGCTGTGGACAAGTGGAGGCATGAGCCACGGGGGGGGCAGCCTGTCTGGGAAGGTGTGCCTCGGAGCGCTGCCAGCTCTTCCTCCGTTTGTGTCCCGGCCATGCAGGGCTGTCTGTGAGGGAGGACGTGAAGCGTGGAAACCACCGCGGTGGCCCTGTGCACGAGTGCGCCATGGAGACCAGGGCGGCCACATCCAGGTTCAAAGCTACGGTATATTCCCACCCCTGGCGTGACCCCAACCATGTGACTGGGCTTCTCCTAACCTGGTCCTAACAGCTGCTCTCTCGGTCCCCCGAGCTTCCTCTGGTGCCAGCTCTCTCCCAGGAGAGGCAGCCTGCTTTTCTGGGGCGTCAGTGCTCTGCCTGGCTCTGCTGAGGGGGACGACAGCAAGGCGTGGGCGGGCTGGTTCTGTTCCCCGATCCCAGCTGTACCGGCCGTGGAAGAGCAGCCCCAAGTGCGCGGTGTCCGCGCCCTAGCTCCTGCTGCCGGTGAGGCTGGCCTCTGGGTCGAGTAGTCCCCACAGGTGCAGTTAAGCTAAGGGTTATGAAATGAGTTTGTCCTAGATTAGGGTGGGCCCTAAATCCAGTGACTAGTGTCCTTTTTTCCTTTTTTTTCCCGAGAGAGAGACAGAGAGATGGAGAGACAGAGGGAGAAAGCCCACCCTAATGGGGCATAGTTATGCCACAATCCCTTTTCTATTTCTCCACCTGGTTGGAATTCAGGACGTGCATGTACATGAGCCTGGCATGTTTTTCAAATTGCTGGGGCCTAAATTTAAAGCATGTGGTTGGCCGGATGGGATCCAGCTTCCCTAACTGCTGGGCCGTGGTTCTGGCCCACGACTGCCATCTATGTAAGAGAGATTGAGACCCGTGGAGACGGGAAGGCTCTGCGAGATGGAACCGGAGACTGGAGTGGAGCTGCCACAAGACAAGGAGCCCGGAGCCCCAGCAGCTGGAAGACAAGGCGGGATCCTCCCCTCGGGCCTTTGAGGGAGCACGCCCTGCTGACACCTGGAGATTGGGCCTCTGGGCTCCAGACTGAGAGAAGAACCTCCTGTTGTTTCCAGCCACAGATTTCGTGGTAATTTATGACTGCAGCCCTGGAAACAAATGTATCGGCCACAGACCAACGTTCGCTGTGAGAGAACCAAGCAGCCCACAGAGCGGCCGCTGCCCCGTGCTGTTACCTGGGTTTCTGGGAAGCACCTACTCCTGGGGCCTGCCCTCTGCCGACCTCATGGACGCACCCCGCTAGGCCAGAACTTGGCCATACTTGTAGTAATTAAAAAAAAATTTTTTTTTGCCAGAGAGCGTATGGACTTATTGGAGAGAGACAGAGAGAGAACAAAAGGGAGAAAACACCCCGCATGGGGCATGGTGACTCCACAGTCCCTGTTCTATCTTTCCCTCCTCTTGGGATTTGGGGCATATATGCACATGCACTCAGTGTGTTTTTTAAACTGCTGGGTCCAGGACTTGAACTGTGTAGTTGGCCATGTGGGATCTGACGGCCTTAATAACCAGTTAGGAGGGAGGCAGGTTTAGATGGCGCACTTGTGACACAGGGCTACATGCTCCATGTCATATGCCCCTGGCTGGGTAATGCCCACAGGCAACCCTTCAAGCACAGGACTCGGTGGAGAAAGAGCTGGTAAAAACAGCGCCCCAGCCTCCCAGCTGCAGTGGGAAATTCTAGGAGCCTCCTTCGAACGAGGGCGGGAGGCAAGTTCCCACCTGGCCGCACAGTGCGGAAGCCCCTGCCCTAGTCCTGCCCAGTCCTGCCCAGTCCTGCCCTAGTCCTACCCTGTCCTGCCCTGTCCTGCCCCAGCCCCGCCCCAGCCCCGCCCCAGCCCCGCCTCAGACCCTCCGTGTGCTACCAGAGCCTCTGTGGGGGCTCTGGGCGTCCTGTGACCCTGTGCACAGAGCAGGTGGAGACTCACTGAGTTACAACAGGGGTCTCAGCCTGGGCGCTGTGTGGCCTTTAAGGGGACCTGTGGAGTCCCCTGAAGTTGTAAAAAACACCATGCTCCCTCTGAAGGCCCACTCAGTATCCACTCAGTAAGGCCTTGACGTGTGGGGTGTCTCCACGTAGCCCTGACGCGACCCAGTTCCCCAGGCCCCGCCTTGCCAGAAGACATGGCTACAGCCTCATTTCCCCCCATCCCTCAGGCCTTTCCTAGTGGGACCCTTTGGGGTGACAGATCAGTTTGCTTGTGTTGCTTGGAAATCATGGACCCCAGCTTTACTAAGTTTAAAAAGGGGGTTTGTGGGAGGTGATGGGAAAGCTGCATCATCCAGTCTGTGAAAGGTGGGCTGGGGCCCGGGAGGCTCAGCTGTCAGCTGGAACCGAAGGGCAGCCGTCAGGTGGCCCCAGTGCCGAGGCTCGGTCCTCACCCAGGGTCCCACTCCCAAACGGAGAAGGTCTGTTTGGGCCAGAGGACGTCCTGCGCTGGGCCTTGCTTGGGGTGAGGGGATGGGAGGTGGAGAGGGACTCTGACAGCCCTACCCAGACATCACGGGTTGGGGTGAGGGAGCCCCAGAAGGAAAGTGAAGACGCCAGACGAACACCAGCTGCCAGGCTAGGGCCAGAGCCGCCTTACTGTCCCTGACCTGGCTCCCCTCCCTGGGTCACTGCCACTTCCCACTCGGTTCCTTGAAGGGCGAGGGGGAACCGCCGATGTTTTTTTATAACTTACAGGATACCGCGCCTCGGCGATGAGCGATAATTAGACCGTGATCGTTCTATTTAAGCTCTTCACTTCATCAGTTATAGCCGTCTCTGCTGTCTCCTCGTATTGATTCGAGTCCCTCGTTCTGGAAGTCTTCAAGCACCCTCCTGGGACGCTAGCACCAGCGTGACCCTCGCGGGCACGTGAAGGCCCTGTGCCGAAGCAGACTTTCCGTGCGGTCGCTTGAGATCCTTTTTCATCTTAATTGTTTCGAAAGACAGGACAGGACAGCCACTCCCTCTCTTTCTAATCTGAATCTAAGTAGGAGGGAAGGGCTCAGGTAATGGGGCATGCAGCGGCTTCCAGCTGGAAGGATGAGGCACGTGGCTCCAGGTGCCTGCTCAGAGGACACGTGGCACATGGCCTGGAGAGTGGCCAGGGGCCCTTGTGAGGTGAGAGTGGAGGAGAGGCGACCCAGGCAGACTGCAAGTACCCGGTCTACCCGCAGTCCTCACGGCGGGCAGCAGTGGCTCAGGCCCGGCCGGGAGCTCAGGAAGCAGCACACGGGCTTGAGCTGCCTCAGGTCTCGGCGATGTGGGCGGGGAGGAAGGGCTGGAGCTCAAAGGCAGGAGGCAGCTTCGAGCTGCCCGCAGTGAGGCCCTGCCCCGGCCTGCCCCGGCCTGCCCCAGGCCCACTGTGTCAGAACCTCTGCAGCGGGGGCTCTGGGCATCTTACGACCTTGCTGCATGGTGAAGGTGGGCACCACGGAGTTACAGCAGGGCTCTCGGCCTGGGAGCTGGGTGGGCTTTAAGGGGATCTGTGGAGGCCCTGACGTTGTACTCACAACTGTGTCAGGCTGCTGGAGAGGACTCCGCCGTTTTCATCCGAGTCTCACCGAAGCCGTGACTCCAGTGGACACGAAGCATTGACTTAGAGGGGATGGACGGCTTGAGACGGGGCATGGGGAGGGTCCTTGAGCTTTGGGGATTTTGACACCAGCAGTCCTTTGACACATTCCTGTCACAACTCATAAGCCTATCCTCCCTCCCTTAGCTCTGCAGCCAGGCGGCCCACCACCAGCCTCGCTCCTCTGTCAGCTACAGCGAGGGAATGCCAAGGTTTGGAGGTGGGATTCACCCAGGCGCGTGTCTTCTGAAATCCAGGCACAGGAGCCGTTCCCGAGTGGTAAGGAAGTGGTTCTCAAAGGGCAGGCCTCCGACCAGCACTTCAGTTCAGCTGGTGGCTTACTGCATTGCTGACAGAAATACCTGAGACTGGGTGAACATGTAAAGAAACGGGTTTGATGACGCACAGTTCTGGGGGCTGCAAAGCTCGAAGGCATCACAGGATGATGGAAAGCAGAACTTTTCGCAGTGTGGGGCACGATCTGCATCCATACGGCCTTCTCACTGCCGCTCGGGCTCTTTCCTTCTGCTTGTAAACCTGCCAGAGCTGTCATGGAGGCCCCGTCAGATGACATTACCACATCCAAAGGCCTCACCTGGGATACCACGAAGGACTTACAGTCTCACGTAACACCTTTATAAGACAATCGCTACAGTCAGGTCCTCACACACAAATTTCTGGAGGATATCCAGTCACTGTCCACTAAGACCAAATTCCAAAACATGAAACTTTGGGGGACAAACCATTATCCAAAACATGACACCTAGGAACTGACTAGAAATGTCCATTATCAGGCTCCACCGCAGACTTGCTGAATGAGAAACTTTAGAGAGCGCCGCCTGCAGGGACAGTTGATGGTTACTGAAGTGCAGTGCTGGAAGCCACGTGAGTGATCACAGTCTGAGTCCCGGGCCCAGTCAACCTGAAGCACACGGGGCATGCATGTACCCAAGGTCGTGAGGAGCCAGAGGGCTAGGGCAGGGGTTTGCAGTGTGGTGAGAACCTGGCGAGGGTCTCCCTCTCTTTCTCGTGCACACTCTATCATGAATGCAATAGTACTTCTAAAAAAATGTCAGAGGCCTGTAGCTGGGGATGAGAGAGGACTGGGATGCTGTGTTTATTTGCTAACTTGTGGTACACAGAGGCAAGTTTTAGATTACTTCAGACATACAGCGACCTCTGTAGAGAGTTCTAGAACTCATCTAGGAGTGTCACCTGGACTTTGGGAGAAGGGCCAGGGCTGGAGAAGCAGTCGTCAGGGAGTAGATTTAAGTCCCTGGGGATGTGTGAAGGGACGAGAAGGGAGCTGAGTACAGAGCCTGCATCCTGGGGCTTCCTCTGCACTGAGGCAGCCTTTTGTTAGGGCCTCGGAGTCCATGCATGGCCCACGGCGGTCCCTGCTCTCGAGAAGCTGACCATCCAGTTGGGAAGACGAGACCTGACCTTCCCATTTGGGAAGATGATGAACTTCAACACGTGGGTTGAAGATGATAATCTCAACATCTGGGGAGGGCAGGGTGGAGGGAAGGCTTTCATCAGGATGATGACAGAGGATGGGACCAGTGGTTAGCGTAATGGCATGTCGTTGGACTCCCACATAGTTGACCGTGGTTCGAGTCCCAGACCCGGTGGCTTAAACTCACGCCGGCCGCGTGTGCGTGTGTGCCCAAGATCCCGAGAGGAGAATGAAGGAGAAGGGATTGTGGCGTGGCCATCCCCCCTAGGGGGTGATTTCTCGCTTTCTATCTCTCTCTCTGTCTCTGTCCGGTGAGTGCACGTGCCCTATAGCAAAAACCTCTAAAAAAAGAAAAGAAAAAAAAGAAAAAGAAAAAGATGGTGACAGAGGAGTTCTTCAGGAGGAGTGCCCCGTGCATGGGAGTCGAGGAGCAGGTAAGTGGTTTTGTAGGGAGGGTGTCCTTCACCGCCTCCCTGCCATACTAGACTGTCAGAGAACAGGAAATCCTGCTGGTTGGAGCACAGGATCAGTGGGTGAGACCAGAGGGAGGTGACGCTACATGGGGTGTGGGGGGCGAATGCTGGAGGGACACTGAGTGGGGAGGAGCTGGGCCCCTGGCCCAGGGCTGGACAGAGTGGGTGCTATGGTTCATGCGTTTCCCCAACAATTACGTGTTGATATTTGGTTGTGACCAAATTAAAAGGATAAAAAAAATCAGACTACAGTGTTGAGAGTGGGGCCTTTGGGATGAGATCAGGATTAAGGTCGCTAGTGCAGGGCCCCTGTGATTAACTCCTGGGGGGCTTATAAGGAGACACACACACACACACACACACACACACGCATGAACACAGAAACATGGGGACACCCCGAGATGTGCACCCCAGTTCTCTCACCATGTGATAACCCTACACTGCTTGGGGACCCCACCAACAGGGAAAGACTTACCAGATGTGACCCCCGAACCTCAGACCCCCAAAGTGTGAGCTCCACTCTCTTAAATTACCCAGACTCAGGTATTTTTTGTTACTAGCAGCGGAACGGATAATACAGCCCAATGGTGAGTTCGGAAGAGCAGGCTGGCAGCAGAGGCCAGGGCCCTGGGGGAGGAGAGCTGGGAGGTTATTCCAGGCAGGAAGTGACAAGGCCCCTCGGTTAAGGTGCCGGCAGTTTGGCAGATCGCATGGCCCGGGGGTGGTCTGGGGGCTTCTCAGTGAAGGGTGGAGGATGAACAAAGCGCTGCTTTCCCATCGTATCCAGGCACGGGGTGCCCTGTGGACAGACGAGTGACCCCAAGTTCCCGTGTGACTAGGGGGAGGGGGTGTGGGTGCCCCAGTAGGGGAGTGACCGGATAACCCCCAGGGTAGCTCCCTCTGGACCATGGAGCAGCAGAGGGAAGGTGAGAGCAGGTGACAGAACCCAGACACACCCTGAAGGAGAAGAGCAGGTCCCTCGCCGAGGCGGGCGGAAGGACACCATTCGCGGAAACGGCGAGAAGCCCCGGTTATATGGAGAGGGTATGTAGATGCATTTTCAGGAAGGTCTAGAGTTCTGGGAAATGGTGGTCTGGTGGTAACGGCACCAGACATGGCACATGGCCAACTGCGATTCGAGTCCCGGACCCGGAGGCTTGAAACTCACGCTGGGCATCTGTGTGCATGCTCAGAATCTCAGCAGGAGAATGGAGGAGAAGGGACTGTGGTGTGGTCATTCCCTACGGGGAGTGATTTCTCACTTTCCCTCTCTCCGCCTCTCCTGCTAGCATATGCACCCTATGGCAAAAATCTTTTTTTTTTTTTTTTTTTTTTTTTTTTTAAGAATGATTTATTTATTTATTTAATTCCATTTGATTTTTATTATTTTTTAATTTGATCAGACAGAGACAGAGAGAGATATGGAAAGCAAGAAACAAGGGCCAGGTCTGGGACTCAAACTGTAGTTGGCCATGTGGGGATCTAGCGCCTTTAACCACCATACCGCCTGCTGGCCCCAGGCAAAAATATTTTAAAAACAGAAAAAAAAAAAAAAAAAAAAAAAGAAAGATCTGGAAAGAAGCACAGCCAGGACTGGGACCAGCAGTTAGCGTAATGGCTATGTCACTGGACTCCCATGTAGTCAACTGTGGTTCAAGTCCCGGACCAGGTGGCTTAAACTCACACCGGGTGTGTGTGTATGTGTGCCCAAGATCTGAGAGGAGAATGGAAGAGAAGAGACTGCAATGTGGCCATCACCCCTGGGGAGCAATTTCTCCCTTTCTGACTCTCTGTCTTTCTGGAGAGCGCACACACACCCCTCCCCCCCCAAAAAAAAATAGAAAAGAAAAGAAAAGAAAAAGAAAAGCACCACCAGGACTGGCAAGAGGTTCTCCCCAGGGAAGAAGTGAGACTGGAGAAGGGGGGGGGAAGGAGACATCGCTTCTATTGCTTTAGACGTCCTTACTTGTCCTTCCAGTTCCTCTTCACAGCTAACGTATATGACTACATTACTCCCACGGTTAAAACAACCGTTACGACTTAGAAGTGGCTGCAGAATGGGTGTGAGGAGGGCCCGGATCTTCAGTTCTGTTGTGTAGCTGTGTGAATGGTAGTGCCGGTGTACATGGCTAAGGGGCAGTGAGATGAGAATATGCCCGTGGGGGGATTCTCGACCCCGGCGTCCTCCAGAATCCCCAGAGGGCTGCCTCACATGCAGATAGATTCTTAGGCCTCGTTGCAGCCTACGGAAGTGGGGTGTCAGCGTGAGCCCCCACATCTGCATGACCCGCTTCCTGTGATCTGGCTTAGGTGGCCCTTGCAGCACGCCGTGGCAGCTCCAGAGACGCCGCCCTCCGTGAGCTCAGCACCAGGCAGCTGGCACCAGTCTTGCAGGGTACCTGGGCAGGGCGGCTCCCTCCTCAGCCGCCGAAAACAAGAAACGGAAGGAGCGGGCGAGGCCGGCAGCAGGGCGGCGTGGGGCAGCTGTTCCTGTGGGCGGTCCGCGCAGACAGCCACCGCTCAGCGACGAGCGGAGGTCGCTGCTCCCGAGACCTTCGGTTACCGAGGAACAGTGAACTTTGCCAGACAGATTGAAAACCAGAGCAGAGCCACCCAAACCATCCACCCCAAATTCATTTCGAATTGTAAGCAAGTGGGGGAAACGGGCACTAATTAAATATTTAACTCATGTCCATTAAGGCGAGAATATTGGTTTTAGTGCAAATTTATGACATGGCTGTATTTTTTATAACCGCCCATATATCGCATATAGGCCGGGGCTCCGTTCACGGCATGAAGTGTGCAGTGTATTTATGCCCATTTTATAGGACTTGGAGCGTCACTCGAGCATGTTAAGTGATTAGAAAGACATAGAATATTCGCTTTTACAATGTGGTTGGTCATCTCAGTCATAAATTTGCTGTCGAGTCACCACCGGTCAGCCCAGTAACCACCAATTACGACCCTGCGCCTGTGGGAAACACGGGCTGCTTTATGACAATCCATTTTACTGTGCAGTTTTCAGGGACCTGTGGAGGCCAGTGTGAGTCTGGTGGTACATTCGCAAGGTGGGGAAGGAGCGGCATGTAGCCTTACCTTGCCTGACCAGGGCAGGGCAACCTCTGTGATTTCAAACACGAGTTTCGAGACTCTGCAGAGCAGAGGGGCTGCGGAGTGCTGTGGGCATGGGGAGGACCCCAGGCCTCTGCCTGCTCTGCTGTGGAGCCTGACGGAGCCCTTTGACCTGTCGGAAGAGACTTCCCTCAACTCTGAGGAGCTCCCGAGTCTCTGTTCTTCTACAGTGGACAAAATGGATGCTGAAGTCGGATTGGGCTCAGTGGTGAAGATTGGGCCAGAGCGGGCCCTTCTTCCATGGGAGTTTCCAGTAAACCGATTTTGCATAACCTCACATTTCTGAAATGGAGGAATAGGCCTCACTCTGTTTTGTGTAACTTAAAAGCTGAGAGAGAGCTTAGAGAGCCAAGGTCCAGTTCCTTCTCTGAAGACCACTCACACGCATGCACGCACACGCAATCTAGCAACAAACAAAACTAACTTCTCCTGAAGACGAACCATCACCAACGCTACACCAGGAACTGCAGGGCGTCCCCTTGGTTAGCCTTCAGAATGCTCCCTGAAGGAGGTGCTCTTACCATCCCCGCTTGCAGATGAGAAAGGCAAGGCCAAGTTGAGTGACTTGTCTTGGTAACCCAGCCAGAAAGTGTCTTGGCTTTGAACTAGGTATTCTTGACTCAAAGTTCAAGTTCTCAGCCATTGCTTTGGGGAACTGGTTGAGTTGTGGTGGTGGGAAGGGTTGTTGGGGTGAAGGTTTAGGTTCTAGAGCTCTCCTGGGGGCAGGGGCAGAGCACCGGGATGGTCCAGGCAAGTTGAGGCATAGCCACCGACTTGTTCAGCTACTTTGCCAGAAGGGATCTGTAGCCTTCGGGTCAGGTCTGTTCCCTGGGGCAGCCCTGTTCCCCAGCCCATAAACCTGAGAACAGTTCCTAGCAACAGAGAACTTCTCCCTGGCGAAGCCAAGCATTTCTAGATGTTGCATGACTACAAAATATCTTCGTATCAGTATTTCCAGCAAGGTCTTGCCCCCAGAGTGGCTCAGAGGTAGGCCCTGGAGGGTTCTAACACTTTATTTAGAGTTTCTGATGCTCATGCCTTCTGACCACGTTAAGACGGCAATACCACAAATTGTGGCCTTATCAAATCTGCAAGAATCAATCCCAGTAGAAATCTGAGGTTCAGAGAAGCAGAGGCTCCCACAGACACATGGCAGAGTCCCCACTGAGACCCGTCCTCCTGCGACTGCACCCTGTCTTCTGAGGTGATCATCCTGCTGTGCCCACCTGGGCTCCGACTTTGAACACACCTGGTGATTGGGAGAAAGCCCTGAAGGCTCGCTATCACTGGTCTACCACTTCATTCATTCCTGGACTTAGACTCTATTTCAGTTCATGGGGCCCTACCCTTCACTTTGGCAGGGAGGATGACTTCGTTCTCCAATGAAAGTCAGGAAGAAAAGATATACTGGGTTGTTGGAAAAGCCATGACACAGTTTTGTATAAAAGAACATAGAAAAAAATACATCCTGACTTTTCTGGTCAAAATGCAAAATGCGGGACCAGCAGTTAGTGTAATGGCTATGTCGCTGGACTCCCACGTAGTCGACCGCGGTTCAAGTCCTGGACCCAGCGGCTTAAAATCACGCCGGGCGCGTGTGCGTGAGTGCCCAAGATCCCGAGAGGAGAATGGAGGAGAAGGGATTGCGGCGTGGCTATCTCCCCTGGGGGGTGATTTCTTGCTTTCTATCTCTCTGTCTCTCTCCGTCTGTCTGGTGAGCGCATGCGCCCTATAGCGAAAACCTCTCCAAAAAAAAAAAAAAAAAAAAAAAAGCAAAATGCAAACCACCCTGAAAAATGGTTCAGCAAAGTCTTAGAAAGGTAAATGTATATTTGCCACATGACCCAGTTCATTCCTGAGTATTTGCCCTGAAGAAATAAAAAGTTGTGTTCACACAAAAACTTGTGCCTGAATGCTGATAACATCTTCACTCGTGAGCACAGAAACCAACCAAACAAAACCTTAAAACAGCCAGCCCCAGTCTCCTTCAGTGGGTAACTGAATAGACAAACTGGTACCTTCATTCTTCCGGAAGACTGCTACCTAGCAACAGGGAACAACTCCCCACTGTGCAATGGCGGGTGACTCTCCACACACGATGTGGACTGAGGAAGCCAGTCTCAAGAGGCCACCGGCTGTACGGTTCTGTTCCTAGCACATCCTGGAAGAGGCAAAGCCACAGAGATGGAGAGCAGATCAGTGCTTGCCAGGGATTATGGGTGGGGGACAGCTGCAATTTGGGGTGGTGGGACTGTCCATGTCCTGATTGTGGGGTGGGTGTGAGAATTGAAATGTATGTTAAACCTCATGGACCTGTATACCAAAGAAAAGTGAAATTAAAACAAATCAGGAGGGGCCAGCAGGTGGCATAGTAGTTAAGGTGTTGGATTCCCATGTGGCCCACCATGGTTAGAATCCTAGACCCGGAAGTTTGAGACTCACACCGGGCACATATGCATGCATGTGCAAAATCCCAGGAGAAGAATGGAGAAGGGATTGTGGCATGACCATCCCCCCAGGGGATGATTTCTCATTTTCCTTCTCACTGTCTGGTGTGCACCCATACCCTGTGGCAAAAAACTTTAAAAAAAGAAAAACAAATGAGGAAAGGGTGCATCCCTGCTAGACTAGTCCAGCTCTGACAGCACCAGGAAGGCGGGCTTCCCTGGGGGAGACACTTCTGGGCCAGTGGAGGACCCTGACTTTCAGCTCCGCAGAGAGCAAGACCCAGCTCTGCTGAAGCTCCTGCATCCTGGTCCAGGGACAGCAGTCCCCTCAGCTCCTGGAAGAAAGCCCAGTGACCAACAGCCCGCCCCTTCCTCCCGCAGAGCTGGGGTGGGCTAGCAGGCTACCAGCTCCAAGACCTTCTCGGGGCTCCTTTAGGACTGACAAGAGGTGCCAAGGCCCCTTTTCCACTGGCTGTTAGGGAGCCACTGAAGGCTCTGGGGGACAGATGTGACCCACGCTTGGCTGCTCCTTTGCACTACACGCTACTCCCTGGGATTCCAGAGAAAGAAACCCACCTTCCACTTCCACTCCCCTCCTAATCATACACAGACAGGGGCCAGCTTGCAGCTGCTGCATTCTGCTACTGGGAAGGTCTCCTGGAACTGAAGAAGCCTGACCTGGCCACCCCAGCCAGAAGCCCAAGGCAGCTGGCGTGGAGAGCCCAAGGATGCTGGGAAAAGGGACCCCAGGGTGATAAGCTCCTGGGTGATGACGCCGTCCTTGGCAGTGGCTTCTGGCCCTGTCCAGGCGTGAACACAGTGTGAGGCTGGGAGTTCTGTGGTGACCCACTGGCCACAGGGTCATATCAGGAGGCAGGAGGAGAAATGCAGGGGGTGGTGGCATTAACCATTTGTGGTTTCAGCAGGGTTCTTGGGGTGGCAGCTCGTGGTACGAGTGACTGGCAAGGCCTTGGCACAGAGCTGGAGACACTGGGCGGGCCTGAGGCTGCCAGCCTCGGCGGCCAGTACTTTTCCCTACTTACTCATCAGCCTCAAAAACATCCCCACCCACTCGCGGTGAAGGCTGCCCTGCATTTTTCACCTTGGGGCTATCATTCCGAGGAAGAAATTTCAGCCCAGGAGGAAAGTCTTGGCCAAGTTCAAAGGCAAGGACTTGGGGAATGGAAAGTCCTCTGAAACCTTGCTTGGATGGTGACTGCCTGACCCAGATTTTTCCTTCTCAAAAATATGCTCAGAGCTCAAAGGCCTGGGTGTCCCACAGACCGGGGCGTGACAGAGCCGCAGGGAAAACACTCCAGACGGCACAGCTGGGGCCTTGCTCGGAGAAACCTCCAGGCCGAGTGTTAAGGCCAGACTCCAAGGGTCAGCCTGGCGGAGGCACGTTTCTGTGGGGCCTCCTGGGGGGGCCAGGCTAGAGCCCACCCAGAGCCCCTGGCTGGGTCTTCTCCCAGGGCCAGGGCTCACCCGTCCCCATTTCCCAGGGGTCTTATACCCCCCGCCCCCCACGTGGGTGTCGAGACCCAGGAGGGGACTCGGGAAGCCCGCAGTGTGGCTGCTGCTCTGGACAGCGTGTCTGCAGCCAGGTCTGCGAGGGCAGGTGCTTCTCACATACAGTGTCCCCGGGGTGGCCAGTGGGCATGGGCCAGTGTCTGCCCACCCTTGCTGGCTCCTCTATGACAAGGAACGGAGCGGCTGTCCTTTCTCCTCCCAGCAGGGTGACCGGATCCGGCCTGGGTCACAGCTGCGCTGAGGAGTGGCTTCCCACAGTGCAGTCCCCTTCCCCGAAGGAAGGAAGGAGTGGAAGTGCGACGGAAAGGGAAGAGCTCTCAGGTCAGCCTCTTCTCGGTTTCCAGTCCCCAGCGTGGGCTTATTCCGCTCTAAATGACTGGGGCTCCCGCTGGGCGCCCGCTGCCATGGCAGTCAGCTACCCAGGCCCCTTGCAGTCCCAGGGTCCCGAAGCATCCTGTCCAGGCGAACTCGAACGTCACACCCGGGGGCCTCAAAGCTCTCCCACATGCAGTGGACCCCGGCTACAAACGCCCCAGCGCCCTCGCCCAGCCGGGTTCTGTGCTCTGCTCTGGGAGGAGGAGGCTGGGACCTCACAAACCACAGACTCCCTCTGGCAGCTGTTGGCCACTGGGTTCTGCCAGTGGGGAGGCCAGGAGGCCAGGAGGGCAGGAGGGCAGGAAGGGGCAGCTGGGCCTCGCTCCTTCTGGACTGGCTTCTCCTTTCTGGCAACCTCACCCCAAGGGCCATGGCTCTTCCTCCTGGCAGCACAAGTCAGTTCCAGTTTCTAGCTTTTTTTGTGTTTTTCCATGCTTCTGGAGTCAGCCTCGTGGTGGCCCCTCAGGTATCCCAGCCAGACGCACGCCTCCTCAGAAGTCCAGGTCCCAGCCTCCTGGGCAGTGCTCCTCCAGCTTGGGGGTTCTAACAGCCCAACGTTTCCCTTCTCCCCACCCTGGCGGTGCTGGTTGGCGGTCAGTCATTCCTTGTTATCCCATTGTATCCCTTCCCCACCATCCTTTGTTCCCTCTCCCTTTGGGTCATCCAAGACTGGCTTAACGAAGTTTCTAGATTAAATTACCTCTGTTGAGAGAGCTGCTGTGGCTTCTGTCTCCCCGACAGATGCTGACTGGTGCAGACCCTTGGCTGCCAGGCAGACGGCACGAGGAGGCTGTAATTCACACCTGTTCCCCATCCAGCAGAGCAGACGTGGTGCCAGCACGCCCGGTCACCACGCTGTGCTGGGGCCAATCCGGTCCCTGTAACCTGACCATGGGCAAAGTTCCGGGCTCCTGCTATGCTTTGTCTATGCCCCCCAAAGGTCACGCATTGAAATTTGTTTGTGTCGTGAAGGTATTAAGACAGCAGAGACGATCTCCTATGGTGAGAGACGGAGCTCTGGGAGGCGATCAGGAGTAGATAAGGTCAGCAGGCAGGACCCCCGTAATCGAATCCCGGTGGACTTACAAGGAGGAGAGAGATGTGGGACCAGCAGTTAGTGTAATGGCTATGTCGCTGGACTCCCATGTAGTCGATTGCGGTTCACATCCCAGACGTGGTGGCTTAAAACTCACGTCGGGCGCGTGTGCGTGCGTGCCCAAGATCCCGAGAGGAGAATGGAGAAGGGATTGCAGCGTGGCCATCCTCCCGCCAGGGGGTGATTTCTCGCTTTCTGTCTCTCTGTCTCTCTGTCTTTCTGGTGAGCGCATACGCCCTATAGCAAGAACCTCTCCCCCCCCCAAAAAAAAAAAATAAGGAGAGGGATGCAGAAACCGACAGACCCACGCGCGCTTCCTCTGCCTCACTGCGTGGTGTCCTGTGCCACCCTGGGACACCACAAGCATCACCATAAACAAGAAGACCCACACCAGATGTGGGCCCTTTGCGTGGGCCTCCAAAACTGTGAGCTAAATAAACCTCTGTTCTCTAGAAATGCCAGACCCAGCTGTTTCTGTTATTAGAAACAGAACGGACTGACAGCTCCTTGTGGCGAGGTCTTCGTAGGGTCCCTGGATGCCCACGGAGGAGGGCGAGGAAGGAAGACCTCAGTGGGGCGGTTGTCTGGCTTGGGGCTTCCTTCAGCTTGCAGGACCCCCTGCTCCCCACTGAGGTGGCTGGAGATGCCACCTCTCACCAGAATCAGCTTGCACAGCCCCCACCCCGCAGTGTCCCCTCTGTGTCTAGTCAGTTGTCAGGGGACAGGCCTGGTGACATGGCTGTGAGCATGCAGAGCCCGTGGGAGTGAGGAAAGTCCAGCCCGGGCGGCATCTCAGGGTGAGTCCTCCCAGCTCAGCGCCAAGTTCATCCAGAGACTCAGAGCCGGAAGAGAACCCAGAGATCGGCCGTTTCCTACCTGCTGTTTTAGTGATGAAGAAACCAGGACTCAGAGAGGTCAGGCAGCCTGTGCAAGGTCACACAGCCTGTTAGGGGCACGTGGCAAAGCCCAAGTTCTGACTGGAGCGCTCAGCCCTCCCATGGCCGCACAGAGGCTGTCCGTCTGCGAATCTCTGCAGGCCGGCCGAGGTCAGCTGCGAGGTCAGCTGCTTCTGCCTGGGGCCCTCTCCTGGGTTTCCGGAGAAGGCAGTTGTGTTCCCGCTTTTACCGTGTGCTTTTAGGGTTCCCCACCTCCTCGGCTCTTTCTTGTTCTCTACTTCTGGCCCATCTCCCCGGATTCTCTGCTGCCCGCTCTGCCCTCCCCACCCGGCTCCAAAGCGGGTCTGGGGCTCACTTTCCCACCGACACGAGCCCTGCCCCACGTGCCTGCCCCACGGCCCCACGGCCCTGATTAAGCTGCTGCCCCCTGAAGCTCATTTTGCTCAAGGGTTCTTGGGAAGATGGGGCAACATCCTTGAGTCCAGACGTAACGGTTCACTTGCTCAGCCCGGGTCACTCCCCAAGGTGCTTTTCTCTGACGAGCTTGTCAGTGCAGAAGAAAGAGCAGCGAGAGCAGAGATCACATCTCAGGCCTGGCCCCCCGCCCCCCGGCACAGCCAATAGAACCTCAGCTTAGACTTGGGGTGCGAGACCATGCGCCCTGGCTGGGGGCTCTCAAGCCTGATGTGAATCAAAATCACCCAGGAAGCTGCGGAAAATTACTTCCTGCACCGCCCCCACCCTCATGAGCCTTCAAAACAGAGGGCAGGGGTGGGGCTGCGGGCCCGCCCATTTTCAACACTCTGAGTGATCCCGACCCAGCGGGGCTGAGGAGAGCTGAGCAGCACTGTCTAGACAGGTGGCAGAGGGCGCCTGAGGCTGTCAGCACACTTCGGCGGGAAGAAAGGGCAGAGCAGAGCTGGACCAGCGCGGGCACGAGGCTCTGCAGTTAAGCCCCTGAGGGGGAACGAGTGCCCCTGACAGCCTGTGCGGACAGACCGGGCCGGGTCCTCCGTGAGACGATCCTTCTGGGTCAGGAGTGTCTCTTTCCTGTCTTGTGCCACCTCAGGAACCCAGAGACCTGCCACTGGGACACCCTCTCCTGCCTGGGATGCAGGATGACTTTAAGGTGGCACATGCCCTTGGGGGCTTCTGTGCATGAGTCTGATGCCAAGGAAGAGTGCGTTTAAGAAATATGTGACTTGGGACCAGCAGTTAGCATAGTGGCTATGTCGCTGGACTCCCACATAGTCAACTATGGTTCAAATACTGGACCCAGTGGCTTAAACTCACGCCGGGCGCATGTGCGTGCGTGCCCAAGATCCCGAAAGGAGAATGGAGGAGAAGGGATTGCGGCGTGGCCATCCGCCCTGGGGGGGGTGATTTCTCACTTTCTATCTCTCTGTCTCTCTCTGTCTGTCTGGCGAGCGCGCATGCCCTATAGCAAAAAGCTCTCCAAAAAAAAAAAAAAAAGAAAGAAAGAAAGAAAGAAAGAAAGAAAGGAAAGAAAGAAAGAAAGAAAGACAGACGTGACTGAAGTGGCTTTGCCTCTCTTTTTCTAAAGTTTTACCCCTCCCCTCTCTCTCTCTCTCTCTCTCTCTCTCTCTCTCTCTCTCATCTCTCTACCTACCATCTCTCTATCTCATCTCTCTGTTACACAGCAACGTAACAATGTTTAAGCATCGACCAGCATTTGAAAGTGGTTTGTGCTGCAAGGTCCGGTGACATCATGGGGTGTGTGTTTACCCTGTCTTCCCCAGAATGGCCGCTGGACCCAGGAGCTGTGCTCCTGTGGAAGGGCTATTTGGATCAGGAGAGATTCCGGTCTCAGCCAGACTGTGTTCGAACATGCTGGCACTGGGGCTGAGACGGGGGGGGGGGGGGTGGGGGGGTGGGGGGGGCAGGTCTGGCCGAGCACCTGCTTAGGCCTGCGACAGGAATGTTCGTGATCACTGGCAGTGCACCTGCCGAGTGGGAGATGGACAGAGACAGGGCGCGCGGGGAGGGAGCAAGGCGGCCCACACGGCAAAGAGGGGGAGGGCAAAGGGGTCCGTTTACAGCCTGCCGGGGCGTAGAGCGCCATGCTCTCAGCTCCAGGGGACATGGCCGTGCCTCGTCACGCAGCCCCCGTCTTCTCCCACATCGGCTCACACAGTTTCTGTTTCTTGCAGCCCCTGAGTCCTGACTCATGAACAGGGACAGGGGAGCACCAGTCCAAAGGCCGGCAGGTCCCGAGAGCCGCTGTGGCACAGCGCTGAAGCAAATGGGGCTAACGATAGGCATTTGTTCTTGAGCACCTACTACGCGCCAAACACAGGTCATGCATTTTATATTCACCAAATTTTAAAAGCGTGGCAACAACCCTAAAAGGCAAACGTGATGACCTCATCTTGCAGAAACGGGAGGTGAGGCTCAAAGAGGGGAGTTAGCTTTCTAACGCACATCAGGAAGGGTAGAACTGAGACTCAATGCCAAGTCCGTGGGGCTGTCCTCCAGCCACGCCATGCTGCTTTCTGCGTGATGGAAGACAGGACAGTGTGCAGACGCCCCTAACCTGCCTCACAGCGGCATAGGGAGGGCAGAATCTGGAGAAGCAGGAGCAGCAGACCCGGCTCAGGCTAAGGGCCCGCTGAGTAAGGGTCCACTGAGTCCAAAGGCCTTTCAGGCAGCGGCTGTCCAGGACCCTGGAGAGCTCCCGAGGAGCCCAACCTACACTGCAGGCCTACCCCGGCTGGGCCCCTCAGAAGCCTCCGCGTGTTGGAGCGGGTCCTCTGGCCTATGCAGGGAGGGTGTATTCCCTGGGGCCCCGAGATTATCCTGATCACTCTCCACCTCCCGCCCTACCCCGCTGTAAGTTTTCCTCTGCCTCAGCTTTTGGGGGGACGGTATGCTGACGTAGGCTGCCCGGGTCTCCATAGCTGGAGGGTTGAGAAGAGCTGCAAGGACCTCTTTTCAAGCTAGCCCACCTTCTCACAGATGAAGTGACTGGCAAACGGGCTCTGTTCATCACACCAGGCCTCCTCTGGCAATGTAAACCCAAACTGGCTGCTTTGCATAATAAAAGGTTAAAATTACGAGGCGGACAGAGAAGAATAGAGCTTGATCGGGCTCGAGATCTGTGACCGAACATCCTCGCGCTGGCCTTTCACAATAGCACCCGTCACGTGTCTGCCCGGGGCTACGGCTGTTTATTTTTAATCCACGTTTCCCCAAAATAGATAATAATAATTGTCCTGCAGCTTTTCTGGCAGCACCCTCTGCGTCGACCAAGAGCAACAATATTTCCTTGACCATGTGCATTTGAGGTTTCCTCTGACACCGTAAATGGCTCTTCTGCTTGGTATTTAAGCTGGCTCTTCGGGGGAAGTGCCGGCCAGTTCAGACTTCCGTAATAAGTTCTTCATGACCGCTTTTGCCGTGGCGTGACGTTAATGAAATCATTCTGAATATCACTGAGCAGATAATGAGCCCAGAGGCAGGGCTCTGGCGAGGCCCAGCTGGGGGGTGGGGGTGACTGAGGAAGCAGGGGCAGAGCGGTGTCCCTGGCTCCTGAAGGAAGGTGGAGGGAACCTGAAACTCGCTCCTCTCCCTCCTGGCGGGGGCACCTGTGGGTTTAATGGCTCTGTCCGCAGTCTGCACGAGAGAAAGATACCCAGGCCAGGTAGGCGTTTCCTCCTGAGCAGAGCAAGACCCTGGAGGTAGGGTCTCAATGTTTTGGGGGGTGTTTGGCTTTGTGCCTCTCTCCCTTGCTCTCCCTGCAGACACCCATGCTGGTCTGCCCCCTGTGCCCTCCCCCAGCAACCAGGCCCACCGGCCAGGCTCGCAGCACTCCCAGCCCCCGCCTGACTCTGCCTTTTCAGTCAGATGTTGGCCTGGGCTCCCATTTTCCCCGGGGCTCCTGGGCATTTCCTCGGGCTGGGAAGGTGAAGGAGGCGCCTGCTCAGGGCTCCATTGAGCTGTTCCCTGAGTTTATGGGTCACCATGGACTGAACATTCCAGGCTGAGCCAGCTGCTCGGGGTGGGGGGGGGGGGACGGGGAGATCGGGGTCTCTTGGATGAAGGTCTCTTGGAGGGCTCTGAGATAAGCAGCAGACAGAAGCAGTGGCCCCAGTCCGGGCACTGCACACCACCGTGCAAATGACACGTGACAGTACCGCGGCTCCAGGCACGCCTCGGACACTGCAGCTTTGTATGCGCGGCGGCAGGTTCCTGTCTTGTTAGCAAAATCAAGACCTTGCGACGCGTCCTCAACAGTCGGAAGTCCAGGCTGTGGGAGGAGGACCATTTTCTACTTTGCAGCCAGGTGTGATGGACGCCGGGCAGCCCTCTGTGTAGGGGCCCCATACCTTCTGAGAGACACGCGTCACACGGAAGAGAAACCACATTGTGCTGGCTGTGTCTGGCCTCAGGAGCGTGAGACCAGCTGGGTCCCAAACCTTCCGCTCCGGGTAAGGAGGGCGGAGCCGTAGTCCCCGCAGCTGCGTGCTCCTGAGACAGTCACGTGCCAGACCTTCAGCTGGGCACCCGGGCCTGTGTGGCCGTGAAGCCCACTGACCATCAGGAGGTGCTGGTGTGAGACCTGTGCGCCTGGGCTTTGGACCCGGATGGGGTTGTTAGCAACGCTGACCCCACTGTACACACAGGGCTGGAGCAGGGCCCAGGTCACTCCCCCCCGCTGCAAACAGCAGTTCCGTTTCATCCTTCTAGACATTCCAGAGCTGCTGGAATAAGTCTGCCCTTCAGAGGGGCCGTTCAGTAGCCGTGGCCCTGCCTGGCCCTTTCGGCTCTTCCCATAGGAGAACAAACAGGAAGGCAGTGCTGGCAGTAGATGGGATGGGATGGCCCGCCCCGGCCTGGCCCCACCCGCAGCTGCAGGGCTGCTGGCCCAGCCAGGTGTGGAGCTGTTGGCCGAGCAGCCCTGCCAGAGAGGCCCCCAGGAAGGTCACTGGGAGGCCAGGCGCGGCGGCTCTGCCTGTGCGTGACCTCAGAGGGTGCCTTCACCTCCAGGCCTTGCTCCCCAGCTGTTCAGTGGAGACAGCGTGGGAGGGTTGACCTCTGTCCCTGCTCACTTTTTATTTTTTGGAGAGGTTTTCGCTATAGGGCGCGTGTGCTCACCAAACAGACAGAGAGAGACAGAGAGACAGAAAGAGAGAAATCACCCCCCAAGGGGGATGGCCACGCCACAATCCCTTCCCTATTCTCTTCTCGGGATCTTGGGCACGCACGCACACGCACCCAACGTGAGTTTAAGCCACCAGGTCCAGGACTTGAACCACAGTCAACTACGCAGGAGTCCAGTGACGTAGCCATTACGCCCACTGCGGTCCCCCTGCTCACTTCTGACATGGCCTATAGGTGCCTGCTGAGGGGATGGCTCACAGGAGGGATGGGTCCTCCTGGACCCTGGGGCCTGGAGCTCTCAGGCCACCTCTAGGCAGCTTGGATGGAGGTAAACACATTCTTTTCTCATCTGGGAGCTAGACATGCCCTGGCTGGGACATGGCCCCTGCTCCGACAGCTGGTCTCCCAGCTGGAGCTCCCAGAGGTGCCAGCACAGCAGAACCACTCATGCAGCTGATCTCGGAGAGTGGCCTGGAGGTTATGCGTGCGTCTCCCCCACCCCAGAACAGCCGTCCCCTGTGGCCAAACATCTCAGCTCATGGGAGCACAAAGCAGATAAAAGAGATCTGAGCCAGAGTGGCAGGTGTGGGAGGAGGGGACAGAGGCTCAGCTCCTCTCCTTCCAGAAAAAATCAGCTCAGGCCATGTGCTGTGCCCTGGGGGAGGGGACAACTGCTCCCTGCCATCTTCCCTCTCCTGAACTACGGCCTGACCATACTTAGACCAGTGTCCTCACTTAGGAAGGACAGGAGGGAGAAGAGGAAGGCACATGACATTTAACAGAGAGTGGAGCTTGGTTGTCAATATCACCCCTGGGCAGGAATAGCAGTAGCCGTCATGGTAACCCAGTAGTAGCAGCAAGAGCTAACGCTTACGAGTGCTGGCTATGTACTAAGTGCAGTCACCTGTGCTATTTCACTGCATCCTCACAGCAGAAACGCGAGCGTTAAGGTATCGTAGTCAGTTTGAGCTGCTACAACAAAATGCCATAGATCAGGGAGCTTATAAACAACAGACCTTTATTTTTCACGGTTCTGGTGACTGGAAGTCCACGGGTTGGGTGCCAGCAGGCTGAGTTCTGGTGAAGGCTCTCTTCTGGGCCGCAGGCTGCTGCTCTGGGATGGTGGGAGAGGCTGAGACTGTATTCCCAGGGGGGGAGGAGGGGAGGGAGCTCTCTGGGGCCCCTTGCATAAGGACATCAATCTCCACCCTCACAACCTAACCTCCTCCCAAAGGCCCCATGTCCTAATACCATCACATGGGGAGTTAGGATTTAATATATGGATTTGTATTAAACGTTCGGTTCATTGCATATCATTAGCTCCATTTCCAGGCAAGAAACGGAAGCCAAAAAAAAAGTGAGTAACTTGCCTGAAGCTACCCAGCCGGTCCAGAGCAATCCAGGACTCAGACTGAGGCCTGTCCACCCTCAGCCCTACCTGGGCTTAGCTATGGAGCAGCAGAGCGAGCAGACATGCCGATGGGGCCTGTGGATCCAGCCGTGGATGAGACGGTGAGCAGCCAGGGACTCGGGGGAGGAAGGCAAAGTGGCAGGCAGATGTCAGTGGCTTAGACAGATGTGCAGGGCCTGAGAGGGTGCCCTGCAAGTCATAGCCAGGGGTAAGGGCCTGGCGGCAGTGCCAAGGCCACCAGGAGTCTAGAGAGCTGGGCAGGTGCCCACATTTGGGTGTACGACAGGAGGGCAAGTCAGGCTGTCAGCCTCAGGGAGGGATTTGAGTGAGGAGACCCCCCAGCCTCACACTTGGTATTTTTCTGGGGCCTGCAGAAGCTTCTTCAAATTTAGAACCAGTTAGCCTCTCTGGGGAGTTTGGGAGCTGGTGGTGTAGCTGCTCCTTGGATGACTCTGATTCAGATGCCCCAGGGACCAGTCTAGCCCTGGAGAGAGGATGGGAGCAGCAAGCCCTCGATCTCAGGGAGAGAGAGTCACAAGGCAGGTTGTGAAGTATGGAGCGCGAACACCAGGTCACAAGGAGAAGGCCGATGCCGGGACAGACACTGGGCCTCCAGGAGAACCTCCGCCGGGTGGAGTGAGTCTTCAGATCCCTCCCTGCGGGGCCGTTGGGACAAAGTTAGGACAGGAAGTGATGGGAACAGGATGATCATGCCCCTCCTTCAAACTCCATGGAGGCTTCTTCCCACACCTTTTGAATAAATCCAAACTCCCTCCAAGGCCCCCAGGACCTCTCTCTGTGGCCTCATCAGTGTCCTTGTCCACGTTGCTCTTCTTCCCCTGGAGCACCCGAGCATCCCGGGCCTTCTGAAGCCAGAGGAGCACCCTCTCGGTTTTCGCTCTCCAGTTCCCAGTGAGGGGCCCCTGGACGCCGTGAGGCAGACGCCCTCGAGCCCCAGCTGACTTCCGCTTCAGCCCCTTCTTGCTGTCACCCTCGGGTCTCCCCAATGTGCGCACTATCTCGCCTCCCCTGCCCTTCCCAGCTCTGTGCGGTGGGTCACGTCAGTCTCGTTTATCTAGGGTGGCGGGGAAAGTGTGGAAACTCCAGAGCTTTAGCAAGAGCTCTCTGGGAACTCTGAAACCTTTTCTTTAGCACTAAACTTCAGCCATGAAGGAGTAGGGAAAATTCACACCGCGACTGTCTGAAAGAAACGGCGGTGGGGGGGGTGTGCGTGTCCCGTTGGGGTGTGGCTGCCCCGCCCCCGGAGGAGGTTTGCTCTACCTTGGCCTGTCTTCTGTGGCCTGATCCACTCTGCCCGATCCTGCCAGGGTTGTGTGCGTGTCCCGTGTGTCATGTGTGCGTGTCTGGATTCCTCAGGGTGCTTCCAATGGCAAATGACAGAAACTCAACTCCAACTAGCTTAACCTGCAGGGACGCACGGGCCATGTAGCTGGGAAGGCAGGGCGATGCTGGACCAGACGAGGCCGGCCGGGCCAGGGCAGCTAGGGCGAGCGCTCCTCTCGCTCCCCAGCCCCTCCTTGCCTACCTCCAACTTTTTTTTTTTTGGAGAGGATTTTGCTATAGGGCGCGTGCGCTCGCCAGACAGACAGAGAGAGACAGAGAGACAGAAAACGAGAAATCACCCCCCCAGGGGGGATGGCCATGCCACAATCTCTTCTCCTCCATTCTCCTCTCGGGATCTTGGGCAAGCACGCACACACGCCTGGCATGAGTTTAAGCCACCAGGTCCAGGACGCGAACCGCGGTCGACTACGTGAGAGTCCAGCGACATAGCCATTATGCTACCTGCTGGTCCCCCCTACCTCCAACTTTTCTTTCCTCCCTGCCACCCCATCTCCTGGCTCTTCTGTCTATTAGGGACCTTATTCTCTCCCCTTGAAGAGCTTTCTTCACATGGCGGGGACCACGACCATCACCTGTCCCATGCCATCTCGTCACTGGTCACTGTCATGAAGGATGCGCCTCCCTCCCATTGTCCCTATGTCAGACCCCTTGGGAGCAGCCTCCTTGGCTCTGCTTGCTCATACGGCCAGACTTTTGACCAATCACGGTGAATGGGAAGGAGGTGGATGGAGTCTCGGTCACTTGTCTGCTTTTTTTGGGGAGAGTTTTATTTATTTATTTATTTATTTATTTATTTATTTATTTTCTATAGGGAAAATGTCTGCAGAGACAGAAAGAGGCAGAGAGACAGAAAGTGAGAAATCACCTCAGGAGGATGGCCACACTACAATCCCTTCTCCTCCGTTCTTCTCTCAGGATCTTGGACACACACGTACACATGCCTGGTGTGAGTTTTAAGCCACTGCATCTGGGACTCCAACCATGGTCAACTACATGGGAGTCCTGTGACAACCGTTACGCCATCTGCTAGTCCCCTTGCCTACTTTTATTTTATTTTATTTATTTATTTATTTATTTATTTATTTATTTAGCTATAGGGTGCATGTGCTCGCCAGAAAGACAGAGAGAGACAGAGAGACAGAAAGCGAGAAATCACCCCCCAGGGGAGATGGCCACACCGCAATCCCTTCTCCTCCATTCTCCTCTTGGTATCTTGGGCACACACACACGCGTCCGGCATGAGTTTAAGCCACCAGGTCCAAGACTTGAACCATGGTCAATTACATGGAAGTTCAGCAACATAGCCATTACACTAACTGCTGGTCCCGACCCTTGCCTACTTTTAAAGCCAGGACACAAGTCTCTGTAATTGGCACCACACTAGGATCACAGGATTAGAATGTGGGAGGAGTAGCTTAATGACAGAAAGGACAGAGGTGTGCTAGGATGACAAACATAATAGAAACTGACTAAATTATCTTACGATGCTTCTACTTTTTTATAAAGTTGCATGTGTTAGACTTAGTGTAAGCCATTCTCCACATGCTACTTGTCGTCCTTCTATAGCTACTCATGGTGTGTTTTCTGTACTTCATCTTTAATGATGAGGACACTGAGTTCCGAGAGGTTTGAGTGACTCGCCCAAGGCACATATCTAGTCAGTGGCTAGCGCAGGACCCAAACATAGGTGTGTTCATCCCCAAAGCCCAAGCTTGTCCCACTGCACACGAATAAACTGACAGGTCATCTCACATATTCTCACTTGGGAATTTTTTTCAGTTAAGTTTGGTTAAGATCCAGTAACAAATAGTTCCTAAATCTCTGTGCCCTAAGCCCACAGCGTTTTCTCTTTTGCTTAGTTGCCACGTCTGTTGTGGGTCAGCAAGTGCACTGTGCTCATCACAGTGGTTTAGGGAGCCAGGCTGATGGCAAAGCCACTGTCACAGATGTCACCAGCCACTGTGCCTGAGGGAAAAGGAGCTCTCAAGAGTCTAGAACCTTCCATCCATAACTCATTAACCGGAAGTAGCCTTGCAGCTGAATCTAACCACAGGGGACCCCAAAAGCACAAATCTAGCCTGAACTCTGAAATATTTAAAGAACAATCCTACACTTAAAAAAAAAATATTGTGTGAATTTTCTGCGGTACGTGATTTTAAATGTAATAGTTTTATTTCAGATTAGTGCATTATTGACGATTATATTGTACTGTTTATTTTAATCATTCTTTAATTATATACACAATGTATAAAGATAAATTTGGGCATTTTCCCCATTGGACAAATGATAAATGCTGTTTGATTTAGTTTAATTATGTAAAAAGGTGATTTGTTGACACATTTTAATTTGATGTAATGTTTCCTTGGAGGACCAAATAGATTCTACAAAGCAGGTTATAAATTGCAGCCTAAAAAATCTGCTGTTCGGACCTTGTATATGCAGCTAATGACATTTTTGCGTTTTGAAAAATCAAATCATTTTTTAAGTGTAAAATGTTTTCGGCCATAAAAAGGGATGAATTCCTGTCGTTTGAGGCAAAATGGATGGACCCAGAGGAAATAAGGCTAAGTGGTTAGCCAGGCACTGGGAGACAAACACCGTATGTCCCCGCTCATTAGCAGAAGCGAGGAGACTTGATTGCATAGCAGTGGCGAGGAATGGGCACCAGAGCTGGGAGGGGGACAGGTGGGAGAGCTGGGGCCATCCAGGAGTGTGTGTGAGCAAGCAGCAGGGGTCGGGAATACTACAGCATAGTGAAGAAAGCTGGCGACACTTCAACGTGCGTGACAGAACAGCCGGAAGAGCAGTTCTGGAATGTGCAAATGTAAGCTAATGCTAATGATGAGTGACGGAGAGGGCGGTCCTGCTTGCGGCCTGATTGGATTATTAGGCATTATATTCAGGTTTTGAAAAGTCACACCGGACCCCAAAAGATGTGCAGCTATTATATGTCCACGAGAAATCAAAGTCAAAATTGTTATTAGAAAGAAATTCCTTCAAAAACTATCAAGGGTTTTCTTCCACTGGTTATTGGGATTAAAGGGAAAATGTGAAACTATTTGCAAATACTTCTCAAAAATACATTATAGGAGTAGATCATCTTTCTTCTTAATAAATTTTTTTAAAAAGTCAAATTGGCTCTAATTGCCACTGTGCTTTCCCTTTTTAGCATCGGTTTATGGAGTACTAGGAAAAATTTTAAATTATTCTATTTTTTTATGGTCCTCATTAACTTGGTATTGTATTTCCATCTCAGCGTTCCTTATGTTTCCTGTCTAAAACCAATGGTCCATTCTGGGTGTAAATGAAACTGGGTATGACTAAACACGAGAAGAGTTTCATACTGTATGATGGTGGTACCCACCAGGATGATTCTGGGTGTAAATTAAACTGGGTATGACTAAACACGAGAAGAGTTTCATACTGTATGATGGTGGTACCCACCAGGATGATTCTGGGTGTAAATTAAACTGGGTATGACTAAACACGAGAAGAGTTTCATACTGTATGATGGTGGTACCCACCAGGATGATTAGCAGGGTATGGCTGAGTGATGAGCCAACGGGCCGAGACTGAGTCCCGGCCAAACTTATCTGATCGTCACTAACGAGGGGCGGGCAGGCTCTGAGAGCATGCCTGGGAGCGCTCACGCCCCTCCATTTACAGGAGTAGCTCCTTCTTACTGACTTAGAGGCCAATGGAAACATGCCACCATAGCCCACAGGTTCCTTGCAGTAGCTACAGGAGCCCACAGGATAGGCAGTGGGGACATGGCTCACACCACCAGGCACACCCAGAGCCCAGCATCGCTGCTCTGGACTGCAGGTGACAGCCTCGCCACGTCCAGCTCGGAGGACTACACATAGGCTCAGAGGCTTGCTGTGTGTTACTATTTGCTGGTATTTCTTGCTTTTTTGGAGGGAGAAAAAAAAAAAAAAAAAAGGGAAAGACTAACTGCTTTTATTTATTTATTTAAAAAATTTGCAACAGGGTATGTGTGCTTGCAAGAGAAAGCCAGAGAGAAAGAGAAGGAGAGAAATGTAATGAGGTAAAAAGATGGCTTGTTGGGACCAGCAGATGGTGTAATGGCTACATCACTGGACTCCCATGTAGTCGACCGTGGTTTGAGTCCTGGATCTGGCGGCTTAAACTCACGCTGGGCGCGTGTGCATGCCCAAGAGGAGAATGGAGAAGAAGGGACTGCGGCTTGGCCATCCCCCCCTGGGGGTGATTTCTCACTTTCTGTCTCTGTCTCTCTCTGTCCTTCTGGCGAGTGCATGCGCCCTATAGCAAAAACCTCTCCAAAAAAAAAAAAAAAAAAAAAAAAAAAAAAGGAGACTTGCTGACACCTTTTAATTTGATGTAATGTTCCCTTGAGGGGACACGGGGCGTAATCACACCACAACCCTTTCTCTCCATCTCTCCCTATTCGGATTTTGGGCACTCACACACAGCTGCGTGTTTCTCTGGTGCCGGGTCGGTCTGAGCCTCAAACAGTGAGGTCAGCCGTGTAGGATGCAGCTGCCTTACCCATCGGGCACGAAGCTGGCCCAGCCACCCCTTCCTGAGCGTATTCTCCTTCTAGTATATTAAGGTACAGACGGCACCGCCCAGGCCTGGCTCCTGTGTACGCAGCCGGGAAACGAGAAGCAGTGGTTGAAGTAGGAGGACGCAGGCAGGGCTGGGGAAGAGGTAGACACCCCCCAGGCCCCCGTGTGGACTCCCAGGCTGTGCCCTCCCCCTCCGCGGAGAGCCGAGATAATGAAGATAGAACAAGTTCAGAGAAGGGCGGCTGAAGCAATCAGGAGACATGACTTACGGGAGGAGAGTTTAATTGGTTTAGCCTAAAAAGCCCATTACGCTCTCTGGTGGACACGGTGATGCTATAAATACCCACAAGGTGACAACAAGGGAGAGAGGCTGGAATCCATCTCTCCGGCTAGGACGGCTACAACCAGGCTGAGAATAGGGAGTGCAGAGCCTGCTGAGGGTCTGGGCCCCTTCCAGGGGGTGGAGACGCTCCCACTGTCAGAATCCTTTGTCCAAACGAAAGCATGTATGGGACTTTAGACAAAGCTGATTGACAGCTTAGCTTCTCCCATGCACATGACAGATGGGGCTCAGGACCCCTCGCCGTACCCCCAGGGCTTAGCTGGAAAACCCCCATGTGGGGAACTGTGACGTCCCTCCAGCTGGGACATCTCACACGGGGTGTGGCCTCGTAGAAGCAGGAGCTAGGAGGGGGGCGCACGGAAAAGACAGGGGTTGGGATACAGCTCAGGGCACGGTGGCTGGGGAAGGGGCTTCGGATGAGACCCTGGCGTCTGCGAGACAAGTGAGGCCTCAGGAAGAACGGAGTTCATTACACCGTGAGCTGGCAGCTGCGGTCCGGGGAGCAGGGACCGGCCATGGCAGAGGACACGTGTGCACGAGCATGCTGCGGGGCTGTCCCATGGTCAGGAGAGCCCTCAGCTTCCGGGAGCTTCTCAGAGCTGTGCAAGTGGTGGGTGGCAGGGAGATGGAGAAGGGCGTCCTCAGGTTTGGGGTGACGGGGGAGGCCGCGTGGCAGGCATGAGAGTCTAGACCGGGGCGTGGAGGTCTGAGCTATCCCAGTGCCTCCTAACTGCCACATGACCTTGGTTGTCCGGCAATCACTTCCTTCTCCGAAACATAAGGCTTGATAAGAACAGGAAGTGGAGAAGGCGGATAAGCAAGTGGGTCCTCAGGTCGACGGCCGGGACGTGCTGCCAGCTCTGCCCCTTCTGGCTGGGCGGTCCTGGGAGAGCCGCTTCCTTCCTCCGTGCCTTGGCTCCTCCATGGAGTGGGGACGGCAGCGTCCACGCTGCTGTGGGGCGAGACGAGCAGCACGTGCGGAAGTCCAGCGAGCGCCTGGGGCATGTCAGGGCTGGTTCTGGTTCTCGTTGAGATGTCGGCCAGCTGGGTTCTGAGCTTCTCCCCAGCTCTGCGCTGGGATAAATGCTTTCTATGTGACAAGGAATGTGTCACATGGAGGACAGCAGGAAAGGGACTGAGAAGCACAGCTATCCTTGAGGACACGGAGCCATGTGTGCCCTTGTTCGTTCACTCATTCATCCATTCATTCATTCCAGATGCTTCTCTGTAGCATCTGCCGTGGGCCAGGTAATACTCAGGGTAGGGCTGCCGTGACCCACAGGCTTGGTCCTGCCCTTGTGGAGCTTGGACTGAGTGTGACAACGGGGGACTAAAGCCCAGAGGGGTCAGCGCTTTGACAGGGGAAGAGGGGGCAGGGGTGCAGAGCAGGGACTCTCCGTCTGGCCCGGGGAGAACAGGCAGGGTTTCCCGGGGGATGTGAGGGTATGTGGTGAGGCGCTGGCCAAGCAGGAGCTGGCCAGGGAAGTTGTGGGAAGGAGGTGGAGGAAGGCAGGGTGGGCTGGGATAGCATGCTTGGAAGAGCAGAGGCAGCACCGAGGCCTAGTGGCCGGCGAGAACAGCTTGTATTTGGGGCCTTGAGACTCTAGGGAGCATGGAGAGATGAGGCCAGAGGGTGGGCAGATCTGGCCATGCATGAGCTTCATCCCAAGGCAATGGGGAGCCCCCGGGGAGTGTGAGACAGAGGAGTGAGCTGATCGCACCTGTGCTTCAGGGAAGCGCTCTGATGCTCTTTCAAGAATGGGCTGGAGGGGCAAGGTGGTAGACCAGGGTCTGTGGAAGTCACCCAGGAAAGAGAATCAGAGACGCAGGACAGAACTGAACAGTATCTCCAGGGTATCGTGCAAGCCTGTGGCAGAATGAACGCAGGGCTGGGAAGAGAGGGGAGCCCAAGCTCCTGACCTGGAAAGCTCGTGGCATTTCTACGGACAGGAACTGGGGGTGCGGGACTTGGGGCCAAGGGCTATCATTCCTTTGGGGTCCTAGATGAGGTGCCTGGAGCTCTAGCATTAGTGCTGCAAGGTGGGGGCCATGCAGCCCCCGCGGTGCTAGCTGGGAGGCTGGTCTTTGGCTAGTACACCCATTTGCTGCTTCTTCTTCTTCTTCTTTTTTTTTTTTTTTAAAAAAAGGAATTATTTTATTTAACTTTATTTATTTATACACTTTTTAATTTTAATTTGACCAGAGAGAGAGAGAAAGTGAGAAAGCAAGCCACCAGGTTCAGGACTCGAACCGTAGTCACACATGTAGGAATCCAGCGCCTTTAACCAGCACACCATCTGCTGGCCCCATTTGGTTCTGATCTGCACACCAGCACCCTCGGTCCTGGACCAGCAGAGTCAGGCTGTTCTACAGACAGGAAACAGAGGCTCATGAGGCAAACTGATTTGCTCCGGCTACGGAGGCAGCTCTAGACCTGCAGAGGCTGGATCTCAGAGCAGAACCAGCCCGATTCAGGGGCCGAGGGGCTGCCTCATGAGCTGTGGCAGGGAGTCCTGCTCAGAGGGCCTGTGAGTGGCCGTCGGGAGAGCCAGATGTTTTCTAAGGCTGTGTGCAGGCAGGCGCTCAGGGAGTGTTTGCCTCCATCGGGTCTAGAGGGCCCCTGAGGACCGTAAGAGCCCGGCTTGTCGAGGAAGTGACCCTGGGCTGGCTGCAGAGCCGAGGTGAGAGCAGGGCTGAGGAGCGGGCACGTGGTCCACGTGTGAGGGCTGGGGGGTGCCAGGGTCCCCAGGTGTCACTAGGTGATAGGTCATCCGATGACCTGTGGTCGGCGTGTGTGACCTGCGCACGAGAGATGACCAGGGAAGGGGGATGGGCACTCTCTGCCTAACCCTGGAGTGAGTGGAGCAAAACCCTAAAGGGACCACAGCGGGGAAGGGGGGGCGGCGAGGAGGGCTAAGAGCGGGTCTGGTTGCCCGTGCGGCTCCCGGGGAAGCCCCCTGTTCTGAACGCCATGCCTCCTTCCTGGCTCTGTGTGTGCACATGTGCGTGTGCGTGTGTGTACGCGTGTGTATGCATGTGTGTTCGTGTGTGTGTGTGTGTGTTAAAGCCTGTGGTCTCAGGGCTCTCTTACTCTTGCAACTATTAGGTCACAGGTGGGGCCCTGAGGTTGGAGGGAGCCTCTGGGGGCCACTGACTCCTGGTGACACTCACTGGCAGGCACAAGGCTGGGCTCCGGAAGTGTTTCCTGGCGAGGGAAGGAGATGGGAGGGGGGAGGGAAAGACAGAAGAGCGTGGGCCTGCAGCAGAGCGGGGCTGGGAGGCCGCGCTCCAGCCGGTGGCCCCACTAGACCTTGCTCCCCTTAAGGTGAGGGAAGCCACCATCCCTGACACCCTGACACCGCAGTGCATGCTCAGCCATGTCGGACGGGCATCAGTGTGACAGTCACAGGCCTTTTGTGTGAGTGCCACCATGGAGGTGCTGCTAAGGTCTCCCAGGCCGCAGGGAGGGAATGAGGCACAGGGCGGTCAGGAACTGTCTCACGCCTCCAGGAAGTGGTTCAGCTGGGAACCCCACACAGGCCCATCTGACAACACAGCCGGCCCCCATCACGGGATCTGTCCTCCAGGGCGGTGTTAGCCGTGCTCCTCCTCCGTCCTCTGTCCTCCGTCCTCTGTCCTCCCTCTCACCCCACTCCCCCACCCCACCAGCAGTGCGGTCCTGCACCCGCAGAGCTGCCGAGGAGGCTCATTGCCAGCCCTCTCCTGCCCTCTTATGGCCGCCCCTGAACCAGCCTTTGCTGTGAGACTTCCAGGGCCTCAGGGCCTGAGTCCAGCCCAGGGAGGCCTGGCTTGGCAGTGACCCTAGCGAGGGAGTCCTGAGCCCTGGCTCCCAGGTGAGAGGCAGAGGGCTCTAATCGCCCTGGAGGGAGGGGAGTGGGGAGAGCTCTTTCTCCAAGGGACCTCGCTGGCAGCCCTCACTGAGCCTCTGTCCACCAGGGGACAGAGACAGCTCCAGGATCACGCACTGCTGAGAAACAGATCCTGCTGCCCGGGAATCGGACATCGAGGCGCTTCTGAGCTCGGGTCCCCTCTCTTCCTTCCCAGTCTTCCTCCCCAAACCTCTGCTCCGCTCAGCCCTCTGGAAAGGACAGTTTCCAGACCTCTGCTCAACTCGCTTTACCTGACTCTCTGGCTCCCGCCCTCCCGCTCCCTGAAACGATGGCCACGTCTCCCTCTCGCCTCTCTTATGAGACAATCGGCACAGACATACACCGTAATTAATGTAAGGATCAGCCCCCAACTTCACAACTCACACCTGTGTGTGTGATTCCACAACAGGAGCATGGTGCTCTCGGCCCGTGGCTCTTGCCTTTTTTGTTTCTTGTTTTTATTTTTATTTCTTTTTTTTTTTTCATCATTACATAATCATTTTCTTCTGTTGCTGCATGATCCTTCCAGTAAGGACCCAGCAGCTGTCTCATCTGCGATCACATAAACTGGGGGTTCTCCACCCGGATGGAGGGGCCTTCTGAGGGCTGATGTCCACCTGTTCATTCGGCCGCAGGAGCTCTGCGGTCCCCGAGCTCACAGCCTTGTCGCTGCTGTCACGGCTGCACTGCATTGTGGCAGGGGTGGGGGCTCAGCAAAGATCGTACTTGGGGAAAATCTGTGCGTTGAGACAGTCATAGAGGTAGTATAATGTGCACATGGCTGACTGCGCTGTTTCAAAAACGCTGCTGTGCAAGAACTTTTCTTCTTTTTAAAGTGACTCTTTGCTGGGCCCAGCAGGTGCACAGTGGTTATGGTGTTGGAGTCTCAAAAAGTCAACCACAGTTCGAGTCCCGGGCCTGACAGCTTGAAAATCACACTGGACACGTATGTGTGCACCCGAACTCCCAAGAGGAGAGTGAGGGAGAAGGGACTGTGTTGTGGTCATGCCCCCAGGGATCTCTCATTTTCCCTCTCACTGTCTTTGTCTGGTGAGTGCATGTGCCCTATGGCAAAAATCGTAAAAAAAAAAAGAAAGAAAAAATGCCTTCTTGGCATTTTTCTCCTGCTGGCTTGGCATTACGGTTCTCTGGAAAGTGCAGTTGTCTGGTGCCTCCAGTCAGAACAGGGCTTCCCCGTGACAGGGGCTGGGCCTGTCACCTCGAAGCCTGACCAGGCCCTCGTGTGTGGTGAGGACTCGTCAGTGAAGTGGAGCTCGTTGCACAGGGCGCTGGGACAGGCCAGGCTGGGTGGGCAAGGAGTTTATGTTCAGAATTTCTCAGCACGTCTGGGAAGAGAATTTTTATCGGCAGAGCCAGGACCACCTCCCCAGCCCACCCTCTGGGGGACGCAGAGAGTGGTTGCCCTAGGAAGGGCTTTGTAATCAGCACCAGGATGAAACAGGTCCCCACCGGTCCCCTCCAGGGCTCAGGACAGGCAGTGAAGGGACGTAGGTGTTCTCCTCCCGACCCTTCCCCACACCCTCCACTGCCACCATCCCAGAACCCCCCTCTAGGAAAAGCCGCCCATAGGAATCTCCAGGTGGAGGTTGTACTGGCCATGCCTGCTAAGGCCCCCAGGGCACGTGTTGGCACCTGGGGGCTGCTCAGTGCAAGGCAGCGTGGGTGACGGAAGTGCTCTGGGTGGCATCAGGGGACTTGGGTTAGAATTCCAGCTTTACCACTTCTGAGCTATGTGACTTTGGGAAAATTACTTGGCTTCTCTGACCCAGTGCTTTCTGGACAATTAAATGAAGGCACCACAGGTCCCTCCAGGATCAGAGACATCACAGTCAACGTGCACTAGAGTCAGCTAATATTTGAAAGCTTAAATGGTTCCATCTCTCTTCTTTCTTCTTTCCCTTTCATGGCAATTTTTTTTTGGTCTCACCTTCATTTTCAAATAGTAATCGACTCCCCTTGCAAACAGATTACTCTCCTTCCCTTGCCTTTGCCTCTCTCTGAGGCCTAGCCTCCTTAATTACGAAGTGGAGAGACAGCGTGACTCACAGGGCTCTGTGAGGACAGGGGTGATGTATAGCACCGGGTGCTGAGCTCGGCCTGCAGCGCTGGTTCGACAGATGGCACCTGTTTTCAAAGGGGGGGAAGTCTCTGGCTTTACGGGTGCTGGTCTGGAAATCCTAGCCTCCGGAGAGGAGGGAACAGGAAGCTCCTGAGCCTGCCATACCTGCCGGCCCCGGCAAGGCCCGCGAGTTTTCTGACAGCATTCAATCCCTGTTCAGGGTTGAGCTTTGTCTGCTTTCTGAAAAGAGTGTCTTTCAAAATCAAGGGATTACTCAGGCCTCTCATCCTTCAGTTAAAAGAGTCCCTTGGGTCAGCGAACAAGCGTTCAGGCGTGCTCACCGGGTCTGCGTCCCTCGCTGCACTGGGTGTCCTGCTTGGGAGGCACGCCTACTGCGAGAGACATGTCCCAGCTGTGCTCAGAGGGCAGCCCAGCCCGCTCATGCAGTGACGCCCCATACCTGCCTCAAGCCAGCCCGCAGGAGGCGGCGCCCAGCAGGACAGTGGAGCAGCAGCACCAGGCGCTGGGGTCTGGCCTGCGCTCCCTGACTGATGGCTACCAGGGACTCAGGCTGGGGAAGGGCAGGGCCCAAGGTCACCCGTGCTGTCCCAGCCTCACAGGGACAGGTCAGGGCGGCCATGTGCTGAGTCTCCCACTGGGCAGGAAATGGGAGGAAACCCCACCAGCCTGGGGAGGGGAGACCGGCTTTGCCGAGCTGGGTGGACCTGAGGAGGGGCCCTGAGGCTTCTCTGAGCCGTCCTTTATTCAACTAGAAGGCGAACCGCTGTGCTCACAGGTCTCCCTGGGTCTTCCCAGTGTGACCTTCCGTCGCTTCCCTGTGGCAGCAGGATCGGGAGGAAGCTCTGTTTCCTTTTTGGCCCCAGGAGAATGTCTAAAGTCAAGAGATCAAGCAGGTTATCAGCGGAGCAGGGCCACTTCTGAAAGTGAAAGGTCGTTTAGTTGTAAATACTGGGACAGCAGGTGGTGGCCTGAGTGCTAAGCTGCCGGCAGACCACAGGGATGGGGCAGGGCCCAGCCTGACGCCCAGAGGCCCCCGTGGGCACGCCTGCGGTGGAAGACCAGCCGCTCCTCGCCCTCCTCTGCCAGCTCTGGCCCCCGATGCAGTCTGTCAGGGCCTCCTTCCCCAGGAGCCCGAGTGGGAGGTCTGCTGGCCTGTGCGCACCCCGGGGCTTCTTCCCAGAAACCGCGCTGCAGCGGCGCCTCTCACGTGCTCTCACTTGGGACAGTTTTCTGTTAACTTTGGTTAAGACCCAGTAAGAACTAGTTCCCAGATCGTGGCCTAAGACCACGCGTGTCTGAGGTCCCTGGACTTTCCTCCACCTCCCTCGATCACCGTGACGTTCTGCAGGGGCAGGCATGGAGCTTCCCACTTTACAGGCGAGGAAACTGAGGCTCAGAGACATCGGGACCACGTAGGGACTGCAGGCAGAGGTGCGTGGCCTGCTCCCGCCCCTCCCTCACGCGCCACACCACGCCGGCCGGAGCAGCCCACTGCAAGGCGGGCACTCAAGTGCTCCCACAGGAAAGCTGAATTTGGTGATGGGGTTAGGAATTACTTGCTGAGACCTCGGGCTGAGGACTAGGCATGTGTGGTTTCTGAATGAGCGAGAATGCCCTCCCTCAAGCAGAGGACTTGGGTACGCTGGGCTAGCCTGGCCAGTTCACCCTAGATCTGGAGCAAGGTGCAGGACCTCCCCGTCTGTGAAGTCAGCGCTGGGGAGTGCGTCGGTGACCCGCAAAGGTTTGCATTTTCCCCTCCCAAGGGTCCTTCCTCAACCTCTGGCCTAGACTTGTCTCCGCCCCTTACTCAGGTCTCTAGAGGAAGGTCGAGGACAGGAATGAAAGTGGAGAGAACGCCTACTGTGTGCTGGGTCTCGCTTCCTTCCTCATTCCATCCTTACCCTGTGAGCCTAGAGAACACCCAAGCTGGGGCTGGCCTGCCTGAGGGTGCACACCAGGACGGGAGGAGCGGGCCTTGAACCTGTGTGCCTGGTTGCTTTCCCTTGGCCTGTGAGGGTGAGGGCCATGTGTCCCAGGGAGCAGTTCTCAGAAGGAAAACCCAGTGACATCTGGGCGGGAATTTCAGCTACATTTAATTAAGACAAAAGTAGAAACAGTTCCGAGAAGTCGGGGACTCGTGGGTGTGGTAAAGTCTGTCCCTGGAATTCCAAGAACAAAGACCTCGGGAAGCCGCTGGCAAACACCCGTTAAAGGGGCTCTAGCATTCCATAAAATTCAGCACGCTTCGTGACACCAAGTGCGGGCCAAGTGTCGAGTGCTCTGGGGGCAGTGGAGAGAGTAAGGCCTTTGAAGATTCCTCCGAAGGGGACTAGGGGACTAGGGGCGTCTCTGGGCTCACCACACGGGACAGTGGGTGGGGAGACCTCGGGAGAGGTGGAAGTGGAGCCCTGTTGGCCAAGGCCCCAAGCCGATCCCTCCTGTTGTCCAGGGTCGTAGAGGTGGGAAGGCAGAAGAGCTCTCTGGGGATGCTGCCGGACATGTTGGGGGGCATCGCATTCCAGACCTCCGCTGGCCCATCCGCACTAGCCAGTTTCTTCTTTCTTCTCTTGTTTTCTTTTTCTTTTTTATTGAAAAAGATTTTTGTTATAGGGCATGTGTGCTCGCCGGAGAGACAGAAAGTAGGAAGTCACTCCCTAACCCCGGGGATGTGGCCACACTGCAATCCCTTCTCCTCCACTCTCCCCTCAGGATCTTGGGCATGCATGCACGTGTACCTGGCGTGAGTTTTAAATCACCGGATCCGGGACTCGAACTGTGGTCGACTATGTGGGAGTCCAGTGCCGTAACCATTATGCCACCTGCTGGTTCCATGCACTAGTATTTTCAAAGGCTTGAGACAGAAGGACTCTGGTTTGCATTTCCCCAGTCCTGAGTCGTCCACAGAACTTGCGTGACAGTGGGGCCCCTCCCCAAAGCGTCTTGCCCGGGGAGAATATTTCAGACATCTCTGGAATCGTCCATGGAACCCTTTTGGACACAGCGGCCTGGGGGCAGCGCCACGGTGGGCCTGGCAGGCGGCGAACGCATTGTCTTCTTTCAGAGTAGATGGTCAGTTTCTACTGTTGGGGGCTGGTGGTGTTTCTCTGCCCTCTTGGGTAGAAACTGTGTCTGTTGATGTTTGGGTTTCGCTTTGGCTGCTTTCTGAAAAGGTGTCTTTCAAAATGGGGGGATTACGCAGGCCTCTCATCCTTTTAGGTGAAAGGATCCCTCGGGTCAGCGAACAAGTGTTCAGGGCGCTGAGCGCAGTCACGGCTCTCGTAACATGTGCACGAGCACAACTGCCAGCAGGGAGTGACGCAGCCCGAATGCTGATAGGGAGAACACGCTGGAAAACAGCAGAGGAGGGGCCCCTTGGCCTCCCGCGTGGGGGTTTGCTCCGCAGGGCCCTGCTTTCATCTCCCTGAGGTCACTCTGTCCGCCCGCCAGGCCCCAGGCTTTCATTTGCAGGGTGGAAGTGGGTGTGTAACTGTTTACAGCCTTGCAGCAGTCCAAGCCTTGGCCTTACACGTGGCCGTCCTGTGAGGTGACACGTCGCCAGGGCTGTTTACCCAGCAGAGCTGGTGCGACATAACCTAGATCCCTCGGGCTGTGGCCAAATTAAATGCCTTCATGGGTGTGGTGACATTTTTTCTTGGTTGGGAAATAGCCTGGCATAGTGACTCAGGGGATGCTCTTCAGTGTCACGCAGGCTGGGGCCTGTCACGCCGTCCTTCTAAGCATGGATTCTTCCATAACACAGGGATAAATTCCTACCTTGATGTGTCTAGTGTTTGATGAATTTAAAGGCCCCTCAGGGTCTGCCTTTAGGACTGAATTGTTAAGAGTACACAAAGGGACCAGCAGATGGCATAATGGCTATGTCACTGGGCTCCCATGTAGTCGACTGCAGTTCGAGTCCCAGACCCGGTGGCTTAAACTCACGCCGGGTGCATGGGCATGTGTGCCCAAGATCCCAAGAGGAGAATGAAGGAGAAGGGATTGTGGCCATCCCCCTGGGGGGGGTGATTTCTCGCTTTCTGTCTCTCTGTCTCTCTTCTGGTGAGCGCACGCGCCCTATAGCAAAAACCTCTCAAAAAAAAAAAAAAAAAAAAAAAGAGTACATGAAATGCCATACAAACTAAATAGCACCATACACATGGAAAGGATTGTTCTTTCTTTCTTACTTTTTTAAGAATTATATAATTTTATTTATTATTATTATTTTTTGATTTGCTATAGGACATGTAAGCTCACCAGAGAGAGAGAGAGAGAAAGAAAGTGAGAAGGCAAACCACTTGGTCTGGGATTTGAACCCTGGTTGGCCATCTGGGAGTCTAACACTTTACCACCATTACACCTGCTGGCCCCAGGACTGGTCTTTTAAAATTATTATTTATGATAGAGCATGACAGAGAGAGAAGGCACGTGCACAGGAAGGCAGAGAGACACAGAGAGAAAAGCACCATCCAGAGTGCTTGGTCATGCCGGGGTCTCCTTCCTCCGGCCCTCCAGACCAGCTGGCTCCTGGACACGCATGCATGGGATTTGAACTGCCATTAACTCGTGTCTTGCAACTCCACAGTCTGGTGTGCTACCACTGCACCCACGTGGAAAGGATTATCGCTCACAGTTTCTGCGCTCCCAGTGTTTGCCAGCGTCTGTTCTGAATGAGCTACGTGCTTTATCTCATTTAAGTCTTCCCACAGCCCTGCAAGATGGGATAATATAATTCCCCCCATTTACAGAGAGGACACTGAGGCCAGAGCACTTGTCACTTGCCTAAGGTGACATGGAACCTGGATTCCCACTCAAGTCTCTTTCTCCGCAGAACTCCAGACCTCAATCTTGGCTGGAAAAGGAGTCTTCTGTGTGGAAGAGAGGGCGCAGGGTCCACCCTGGAGCCTTTGGTGTCAGCGCCCGAGATTCAGGCGGGAGGGAGGGTTGGCCTCACACCGCTCTTCTTGCTGTGGGGCGTGTGCGCTCACCGGTCAACAGTCACTGGCTTTGGCAGGTGACAGTCCTCTTCTGGTGCTGGGGAGGAAGCCCGAGTAATGGCCGCTGCCGTGGCTGCTGCGATATTTCTAGTCATAGTGACACTCGCTGAGCCCCAACCTCACTTCATCCTCACAACAGGGAGGGACCACCAAGCACCTCCGTCCTTAGCTGGAGAAACTGAGGCACAGAGAAAAACTGCAGCGTCCTACACCCAGTGGGCTTCAGGGCTGAGACCCGAACCCAGGACAGCCAGTGCCCCCATTCACGTCGGTGTTTCAGACCCACCTGAAGGGCCAGAGGGTGGAGATGTGGTCCAGCCGCCAGCCCGGGCCGGGAGAGAGCTAGGAGGCCAGCCCAGGCCGGGAGAGAGCTAGGAGGCCCCTGTACAGCTCCATCTTATCAGTGCGGGCACGAAGGTCGGCCTCACTGAGCCGCTTTTCTGGATGAGGTAGGGCAGGCGCTGAGAGTGTGGGGATCTCGGCGCAGCTGCCCGGCTAGGAAGGGGCGTGGGTCTGCTGGGCTCTGGAGACATCTTGCCCCTCTGCCTCTCACTCTCCCTTTGGGGTCCTTCCGCTCTCTGGGGCTCCGACTCCTTGAGTGGTCCAGGCACGCTGTGTCCCTGTCGTGGGGCACCCGTGGGACCAGGCCTATGCTCACATCTCCGTTAGCCCGCTAGCCCGCTAGCCTCCTTCTTCAGCTGCCAGACCCAAGGGCAGTGCCGAGGAGAGGGGGCGTGTGTGGGGCGAAGCAGATCACCTGTCCTGCCCGGTGACAGCCGTCCCACGAGTCTCCACAGAACACATTGGCTTCTCTTTCCTCTTAGTCTCTGGACAGCTCCCTGTTCAGAACCATGACCGTCCCCGCCCCGGTCTCCCTGGATCACACGCTCCTCACTGACAGGCCACACAGCACGTAGGGCACCGGGACCAGGAGCTTGTAGAACGCAGGGCTCCAGGCCGAGGCAGGGCTGCACTGGCCAGGCTGCAGGGGAACAGACGGCAGGGTGTCTGCTGGGCTGGGCCGGGAGGTGGGGAGAGGGGAGAGGCCGTCTGTGTATGCGACTGTCATTTTCACTGCATCTCATTTTCCTTTCATTTATTTTTATTTTTTTATGTAGTTTAAAGTTTTATTTATTTTTTTATGATGCAGAGCACATGCACTAGAGAGAGAGAGAGAGAGAGAGAGAGAGAGAGAGACCCTCTATGGGGTCTCGTCACGCTGCAGTCCCCTTTCTCAGCCCTTCATCTCGTCAGGACCTTGGGCACGTGTCTGGCTACACCAGGAATCTGGATTGGAGATGCCACTTGGCTTCTGGCACTAAAATGCAGTTTGCTAGCAGCTGTGCCAGCAGGTAGCAGGGCGAGCCACCACACTCACCAAACGCTCCACGTGCCAGGTTCTGGGGGCTGTATTGTACTGTGTTTTTTTGTTTGTTTTGTTTTATTTTATTTATTTATTTTTTCATTGCCAGAAGGCACATGTGCTCACCAGAAAGAGAGAGAGAGAGAGAGAGAGAGAGAGAACCCCCCCCCCCCAATGGGGCTCAGTAACGCTGTAATCCCTTTTCCTCCATCTCTCCACCCTGTCGGAATTTGGGGCACACACACATATGCACCTGGCATGTTTATCCAGCCATCGGAGTCAGGATTTGAGCCGCAGTCAGCCACGTGGGACCTGGCTCCCTTAGCCACTAGGCAGTGGGGTTGGCCCAAGACCAGAGGCGGAGCTCAAGCCCCAGCTCCATATCTGGGCAAGTCACCTAACCTGTCTGCACCCCGGAATCCTTGTCTCCAAACGCAGCCGGCTGCAGCACCATTCACCGAGGTGTATCGGACGAGGATTAGAGGAGGCTGTGTGTATTACCTACTGAGGACAGTGCCTGGCACCTGGTAAGAGCTGAGCGAGTGGAGGCTCAGTGCTGTTGTTACCCCGACCTTGGGGGTACACAGCCTGGTGACACACGGACATTAAAGACACAGATAACTTCCACCCAACGTGGCTAGGAAGGGTGCCACACTACCCCACGTACGGTGTTGGCCTCTCCTGCCTCCTGCTGTCCCTGAAATGCACCAGGTCACGCTTGCTGGGCTTCGCCTGTGATGGCGTGGAGCGGCGAGCACTCCCTCTGCTCCTGCTGGTCTCACCTTCTGAGAGGCGAGGCCCTGAAGGGACTGGGACTGGGATGAGTAGCCGAGGCTCCTCTGCAATTCTGCGCTGCAGACCAGAGACCATGAGGTGGGAGATCCAAGGGCCAGGATGGATACGGAAGCACGACATGGATTTGATGACAGCACCTGAAGTGACCGTTCCCTGGCAGGTCATCAGCATTTTGGAAGCAACAATGCAGAAAGGATTAGTGGTTGAGGTGGGGACCCACGCTCGCTGGCCCAGTGGATCCCTCAGGGCAGCGAGTCCGGGCAGCTGTCTGGGGCAGGCAGGGGCTTCATCACTGAAAGTCACCAGGACAGAACTCCACGCTAGGTGTCACTTGCCTTTTTCCATCATGATCTTAAGGACGACATCACCCTGGGGCAGGGGGACCAGACTTTGCAGGGGCCCCAGGAATTCTCAGCTTTAATCGATTCTCTGACAATCTTAATCTCTGATGCTAATTGTAGAAAATGAACAATATGTATTTTCTTTAGTATTGTCAGCTTTGTACCTAAAAGATCATCTCTGGGACCAGCAGATGACGTAATAGCTACATCACTGGACTCCCATGTAGTGACCGCGGTTTGAGTCCCGGACCCCATGGTTTAAGCTCAGGCCGAGCGTGTGTGCTTGCATGCCAAAGATCCCAAGAGGAGAGCAGAGGAAAAGGGATTGCGGTGTGGCCATTCCCCCGGAGGGTGATTTCTCACTTTCTGTCTGTCTTTCTCTGTCTTTCTGGCAAGCACACACACCCTATAGCAAAAACCTCTCAAAAAAAAAAAAAAAATCTCCGTGTGTATACACACACACACACACACACACACACACACATATATATATATATATATATATATATATATATATATATATATATTAGAGGGAGTCTTGCTATAGGGCATGTACACTTGCTGGGGGGACAGAGAGGGACAGAGAGATGGAGCAAGAAATAACCCCCCAGTGGGGATGGCCACACCACAATCCCTTCTTCTCCATTCTCTTGGGATTTGGGGCACGCATGCACACACACCTGGTGTGATTTTCAAGCTGCCAGATGTGGGACTTGAACCTCAGTCAGCTATGTTGGAGTCCAGCTATGTGACTATTACACCATCTGCTTGTTCCAGGCACGATTAAAAAAAAAAAAAAAGGATGTATTTTCTTGGAGTACCTCAGTTCGTGTGGAGAAGCTCCCTTCTAGCAGGTCAGGTGCTGGTTTTAGAGGGAGATGGGCCTGAAGCTAAATGGGACTCTGAGGCTTGCCAGTTGCTGGAACCCTTCCAAGGCCAGGGGTTGGAGGAGACGGAGGCATGATCGAGACCCCACCATGAGGATGAGCCAAGACTGTGCGCCCCTTTAGGGCAAGAGAGCCTGTGAGAGCAGGACCACAGAGGGGGTGCGTGGGTAAGGGCCATCGCCCACGTGACAGATGTCCCTCGAGGGTGGTCCTGTCTGGGTGGCTACAATGGGTTGAATGGTGGCCCTAAGAAATATGGGCCCAGTGGGTGCAGACTAAGTGGTGAAGATTTAGTGGGGGAGCCGACCCCAGGACGACTGGCTCACAAGTGGACGGGACCACGAGAGGCAGCAGGCCAGGGTGTGTGTGGAAAGGGAAGAATGGACCAGACCTCTGTCCTCGTCCTCGGCCAGCCCAGGCTCAACCTGAGATGAGTGACCTGGGTGAGCCCTCTCCTGGGGGACACGGGCGGTCGGTGGGTGGCTCTCCTTTCAATTCCTGCTTCCCTTCCTGTCTGATGGTGCTTACTGGCTCACTGTGGTCACGAGGAGGAGATTTTCCCGGGTGACTTCAGGGTACATGAGCAGAGGCCACGGGGATGCCGTCTCGGCACCAGCCCAGTTACTCCAGCCTGGTGTCCTTGCAGCTGCCCGCTGCAGGACAGGGCTAGTGGCTCTGGGGCCACTTCTGACACCAGAGCCCTGTGTCTTGGGAGCTGGAAGGGGCTCTCTGAACCTCATGGACTGGGTTCCTACTCAGCTGCTCGGGCTTCCACCCTGACCCTTAGTGTCGTCCTTCAAGCTTTGGGAGGCACGGCCTCCAGACCTCCGGGAAGCCTGACGAGGGAGTGTCGTGCATGAAGGAGCGGCCGGGGCTAGACGTTCCACAGCCAGGCTCGACTTGGCCGTTCGTTATTTTGTGCAGGACACGTGTGTTTGTGGTTGTGAGATTATATTGCACACATTAATATTGTCATATTTTCTGCTAGTAAAATTGCTCCTGACTCGTATAAAGGGATGAAACACGTCAGTATTTCATGGTGTTCCGCAAGATGCCCCGTCACTTCCAGGTACTCAGCCACACGGGCAAGTTTGGGAACCACTGATCTATAACGAGGGGTGAAATCATTGAACATGTAAGTGAGCAGGATGTTGGAGAGAGGCTATTTGTCACTAATCTGTCCGCATTGGAGGAGGTGGTAACTGTACCCGTGTACACGCAAAACAACAAATGGGAGTAATTTACATTCTCCGAAGAGCGATTACACTTCATGTCTAAGAAAATGGACAAGGAACACGTTTGGAGACCTCTTTTGGCTTTCAGAGCCGAATCAGGAAGTCAGCCTCGTTGCTTCGTGAGCCAGACATAGCCTCATTTCCCCACGGCCACACTTCGATCTGTCCATCCCACCTGTCCCCACGAATGGGCGCTGCAGGTGTAAAAGCCACATCACAGATGTTGGCCCCAGGCCCTAGAGTCCATGTGGCTCACCTCTCCATCTACCGACGTGGGAAAAGCCGCAGGAGGAGGACCATCCTGGGACCAAGGCTGTTGTCTCCCTGAGCTGGGTTGGATCGCACTGAGCTGTCGGATGAAACCTGGACCCCTGCGAACTGCCTCTTCAGTTATTTATGGGAAGACATCTGCAGAGGCCAAGCAGCCTGGACGTGTCCTTCTCCTGAGAACATCGTCCTCCCTCTGAACTTGGCCGTGAACTAGCCGCAGTTGGAGTGCAGCCAGCATCTTATCACGGAACCGCCCCAACCAGAGACTGAGCAGAGAAGTTCGCTGGAGACCGGGAAGTGGTGATTTGGGAGAAGAAGCCCAAGAACTGAAAGGACTAATTAGGGCCAGCCAGGCGGCGTGGTGGTTAAGGTGGTTAAGGGGGCTAGACCCCACATGGCCGACGTGGCGGATTGCGTCTAGGACCCTCTGGCTTGAGAATCACGCTGAGGGCATGTGTGTGCCTGCCCCAAGTCCTGAGAGGAGAATGGGGGAGCAGCGATCACGGCGTGGCCATCCCCTGGGGTGAGGGGTGTGATTTCTCACTTTCTCTCTCTCTCTGTTGGGCACATGCACCCTATAGCAAATTCAGAGGAAAGAAGCAGAAGGAGCAATTTCACAGCAGTAGCAATAATAATCATAATCATCATAATCATTAACCTCTTTTAATAATAATATAGTAATGCTATCAGATGAGGATGAGAAAGAAGAAAATGGTTAAGAAAACGAAACGTGAGGGATATCATTTAACCTGGGAAGGGCGACTTCAGATCAAACAAAACATGTTCCTTAATAAAATGGAGTGTGGGGACCAGCAGTTAGTGTAATGGTTATGTCGCTGGACTCGCACGTAGTCGACCGTGGTTCGAGTCCCGGACCCGGTGGCTTAAACTCGCACCGGGCGCGTGTGCGTGCGTGCGTGCCCAAGATCCTGAGAGGAGACTGGAGGAGAAGGGATTGTGGTGTGGCCATCCCTCCTGGGGGGTGATTTCTCGCTTTCTATCTCTCTGTCTCTCTCTGTCTGTCTGGCGAGCGCACACGCCCTATAGCAAAAACCTCTCCAAAAATAAAAAAATAAACAATAAAATGGAGTCTGTGACAAGGAGCACGCACAGAGCTTCACTGGAGAAAAAGACTTAGCGAAACCTCGGTGAAGGAGCCACAACTGGCTCTTAAAATGATGGGTTTAGGGGCATGTCCACTGGGTGCGGATTTATTCTGGCCTGACCATGTTGTTGGGCACCGTGCTGGGCTCTGCGGAAACAGCTGTTCAGAAGTCGGCACCATCTTGTCCTTTAAGGAATGACCGCTTTGGTGGGGAACCCAGGAAGAGGCCGTGATGACAATATCAGGCGATGGGGGCAGCGTTGCTGAACCAAGGGACATCTGCCTGAGACCAGGGGAGTAGGGGGAAGGCTGAGCAGTTCCTCGGTCGCCAGTGGAGAACGGATCCTGGCTTACTGAGCCCCGGGTGGCGCTGCTCACTCCGGGACACGCCGTGTGCCCCGAGAGGAGCCACCAGGAGCCCAGATGGCCTTGAAAGCGTCTTAATGACTGAGTCCATTCATAATGCAGCTGCCGCAGCCCCAGAAACTCAGACAACGGGCGGTATGATGGAGTCTGCCCTATTATAAATATTTGATCTCCTAAAACAGTATTACCGTAAATATTATTTGCTGTCCTGAAAAGCTCCAAGCTCATAGTTTTAATTTCCCACTTCAGGAGCCTAATGAAGAGGATTTCAGAGTGCACTCCCTGGGGACGGGGCTTACTGGCAGGCTCCATGCTCGCCCTGGGAGGGAGTGCGCATGCGGATCAGGTGCCACGGCTCTGGACCAGGGAGGCAGGTGGGCCAGGAGAGGGGGGTGCTGAAGATGGAAGGATGGGGGGAATGAGGTCTCTGTGGGGCATGAGGGAGACCGCAGAGAGGTGGTCAGCCTTCTACGTGAGGAGCATTTCTGTTTCCGACTCACTGGGAGGCCTCAGGCTGGTGCAGAGCTGCCTCATCTGCAAAAACGGGTGATAACCAGCCCTACCGTCTAGGCGGCATGTGCTGGAGAGCGTGCACACCTAGCACAGGGCACCTCACGTAGGAAGCTCTCAGGAAATGCTGGCCTCGCTCTCTCGCAGGGAGCAAGCCCGTGGCCCCTCAGCAGCTGCTGCTAATTGGCAGCCCATGGCCGCCGGGGTAAGACCCGCCCCTGGGCACGGCCCACCAAGGCCTGCCCCTTACTCCTCTCCTCCATCCCGACCTCCCGGCTGCTGGACAGGTCCAGGCCCCCAAAGAGGGCTTGCACTTGGCCGTGTGGCCCACATCCTCCTCACGCTGGCCAACTGGGCTCTCTGGCTGGGCCACGCGTGTCCACCTCCCCACCTCGTCCCGAAGCTCCTCTGGGTCTATTCTGCTGTAACTGCTGTTGCCTCCTCCCTGGAGCCTCCTCACACCCGCTACCTCTCCCCGGGCTCCTCCAGGGCCCAGCCCCTGTGACAGGAGCTGCTTGGCCACCTCCTCCCTGCAGCCGTGAGTGTCTAGCCAGCAAGAACAGAGCCTCACCCATCTCCCTGCTTCCAGGGCCCGGCTGAGTGCTTGGTGCCTGTGCTCAGCGACCATTGAACAAATGAATGCATTACACAGGGCCCTGTGCTCTCTTGAGGATGGTCATACCTGATGCGTCATTTATTCTTTTTTAAAAATAATTTTAAATTTAATTTTATTTATACTTATTATTATTTTAATTTGCTGTGGGGCATGTGCACTCACCAGAGAGAGAATGAGAAAGCAAGCTGCCCGGTCTGGGACTTGAACCATAGTCAGCCATGTAGGAGTTTAGTGCCTTAACAACTACGCCACCTGCTGACCCCCCTGGTGTGTTATTTATCCTACCGAAGTCCCTAGGTGCGCTGTGACCTGTCTCAGAGGCTCCGGGAGGTCACTTAACACCTTAGGAGCACCGTGGCAGACCAGGTTCCCCTTGGCCCTGGGTCAGGCGACTCTGCGTGGTTAGCGTGTTCTGGGTCTGGGCTGTCCCAGGGGCCTCAGGGCATCTCTCTGTGGCTCTGGCTCATTTAAGAGCCGAGGGCGTCTACTGAATGTTAGTGCTGTGTCCTGTAGTTCTCGGTCTCTGGGGGTGAGGCGGGGTGCAAGGGCTCTTCCTGGAGCTGGGAGCCCTCGAGAGCTCCCAGAGCCGTTGGACCCAGTGGCAGGGCTCTTGAGCATCGGAGGCATCCTCTTTCCAGTGTTTATAGCCTCATCTACAGAAGAGGAGGCCGAGGCACAGAGAAGTTAGGTTTCCTGCTCAAGGTCACACAGCTAGTCAGTGGCAGAACTTGGCAAGGAATTCAGGCTCTTAACTGCTGCTCATTTTCCTGGGGCTGTGACACGGCGATCATGCCAGAGCCTAAAACAAATCTAGCCCCCAGGATGGCGGGCGCTGGTGATTTAAAGGGCCTGGCAGTGCTTAATCTTCCTGCCGGGCTCCCTCATTTTAGAAAATGTGGAGATTTAAGAGCTCATAAAACTGAGCTATGACAGTGCCCGGCCAAGAGCTCTGCAGGGCTCTCTGCCCTGGGCTGCCCGGCCCGGCGGGCTCGGGCTCATCCCAAGTCAGCCTGGCGGAGTTCTGCAGTCCATTACAGTGGCCGGGCTACTCAGGTCCATGGGCCATTGCTGCCTAGTCCTTGCCAGGGCTAGGATGACTCCACGTGGCCATGTCACACTCGTTCAGGATCCTGGTGGTGGTTGCAGCGCCGGGCAGCAGGAACAGCCCGGTCACAAAAGCACGTGAGCACGGACAGCCCCCTGCACAGGGACTGTCCTCCCGCAGCCACGGCGAGGCAGAGGCTACGGCTGCACAGCCCTGAGGCTCCCGCAGCCCTTCTCCTAGCCTGGCCCGCCAGCGATCTCCTTCTGGTTGGGATCTCCTTCCAAAGTCGAGGGCTCGTGTTGCTGCTCTCCAGCCATGCGCTTAACACCTAGCAGGGCCTGTCCTGTGGGGGATCTCCAGTCAGGGGACACCAGATGAAGGGATGGATGGGTAGATGTAAGGATGGAAGAAAAGGGAGAGGGCTAGAAGGAAAAAAGATAAGGTGTATTGATTATTATTATTATTTAAATTTGCTAGGGGGCATGGTGCTTGCCAGAGAGAGACAGAGAAAGAGGGTGAGGGAGAAGTACTCCTCTCCGCGAGTATAACCACGTAGCAGTGTCTTCTCCATTTTTCTATCTTGTTGGGATTTGGGATACACGTGCACACGCACCTGGTATGCTTTCAAGCTACTGGGGCTGGGATTTGAACCACACCGGTGGCCATGTGAGATCCAACTCCCTTAACCAGCAGGCCATAAGGCTGGGCTGAGTGACTGATTTAAATCGATCCCATTTCCTGTCTCCCTGTGTGGGGCGTGAGGGTGTGAGTCTCCAGCTCCCCGCATGAGGAGGTGGAGGGCTTGTCCTCGTCTCTTCCATCTCACTTGCACTCGTGAGCTGCTCTGGCCAACGGGATGCAGGTGCCAAGGTACACGTTCTAAGCCAAGGCCTCGAGGCCTCCCCTGTCTTTCTGCCTTTGTTCTTGCAGCCCAGCTGAGCCACCAAGTGAATAAGCGTGAGCTGGCCTAGTGGAGGACGACGGATGGCCTGGCCAGCCCACCGCCCTAGCCTACAGCCTGCCCCACTAGCTGACCTGCAGAGCAGCAGAAGTCTCTATGAAAAAGATCGGAGAGAGGTTTTAGCTGCCAGTGCTGCCGAAGCCTATTCCATCGTAAATCGTTACAGAATGAATGCAGCAGGGGCATGTTAAGGACGTTCGCGCCCTGGGCAGGGGAGACCACATCTAGGCGAAGCATCCCACCTGGCTCTGCATTCTAGGGAGCGTGTTACTAGACCAGGCCTTGGTCAGAGGGAAAAGACTGGGGAGGAGGAGTCTGGAAGCTGGGTCCAGATGGCTTGAGAGAATTTGGGATTTTTAGCCAGGGAAAGAGAAGGCTAAAGAGACATAGAAGAGCTTCTTGAAATCTTTGAAAAGCCTGCTGTGTTTAAGAGGGCTGGACTTCTCCACTTCTGGCCAGGAGGAAAGAATGAACAGGACGGGCTGGCAGGTGGTATAGTGGTTAAGGTGCTGGACTCCCACATGGACGACCACAGTTCGAACCCAGACCTGGCAGCTTGAACATCATACCAGGTGCATGTGCGTGTGTGCCCAAAATCTCAAGAGGAGAATGAAGGAGAAAGGATTGTAGCATGGCCATCACCCCTGGGGGGGGGGGTGATTTTTCATTTTCTCTCTCACTGTTGCTCTGTGTTTCTCTCAGGAGAGAACACACCTTATGGCAAAAATAAAATAAAATAAAATAAAAAGGATGAACAGGGCAGAGGGTGGTGGAATCATAAAGGGACAATTTTAGTTCAGTTTAAGAAATAACGTTCTGCTGTCTTGAGCCATCCATCAGCCGCCCAGGGTCTTCACCGTTGGAGACCCTCATTATCCACTGATTAAAGGTTGTGAGCTTGGTGGGAGTATGGGTGCAAGGACTTCGAAGCTCTCTTCCACCTCTGAGTTCTGTGAAGAGCCACAGCCACGACTGCCGAGACCCAGGGGGTCTGTCACATTCTTTCGTAAAGACAGCCAAAAAGTGGGTTAATTGGAAGAATGTTTCCATCATTATATTGGACTCTGGTGGCTGCCGAGATGCGAGAACCTGGTCCTGCCAGGGGAGTGCACACAGCCTTTCTATAAGGAGCTATGTAAAGACTGCATCTATATAAAGGCTCATATGTGTGTGTCCTAAAACATTGCCTTTAATTATCTGACTACGTAGAGTTACACAACTCTCTCTATGGACGCGATGTATCATTTGCAATTCTGCTCGGAGGAGGTGGGAGTCAGCCTGGCTGGGTCCCTGTTTTCATGATGATGAGTGACCGATCCCGCCCAGTTAGAGAGAAAAACGTGAGGCCACTGCGCGGACCGGAGGGGGCAGGAGAGGAAGGCGGAGAACATCAAGCCGAAGGTGTGGCCGGATGGCAGGGGCGGCACAGTGAGCTGCTGGGGCGAGGGCTCAGATGGCTGAGGGTTCGCTGGTTGCTGGTGTGCTGCTTGTGAGACAGGAACTGGACCCAGTGAGTAGGCACACAGGGCAGGGACCCCCGAGGAGAGGTCACTGTAAGAAGAAATGGACACATCGTGTATCACAGTAGAGCCGACGTACAAGCGAAGATGCTCCACTCCTCTCCCCTCCCATAACGTCAGCTTCTCAAAGACTAACCCAGCTTAAATCAAAACTGAAAGCCCACACAGAGCTTCTCTAACCCAAATAGTAATCCCTCGCCCCAATTATTCCTTGGCAACTCATTTTCCAGGACCCACTCCCTGCTTAGGGGTGCTGATCTTTCCCTCTCTTAACAAACCCTCCCCTTCAGGGACCAGCAGTTAGCGTAATGGCTATGTTGCTGAACTCCCATGCAGTCAACCGTGGTTCGAGTCCCGGACCTGGTGGTTTAAACTCACGCCGGGCGCGTGTGCGTGCGTGCCCAAGACCCCGAGAGGAGAATGGAGGAGAAGGGATTGCGGCATGGCCATCCCCCCTGGGGGGTGATTTCTCACTTTCTGTCTCTATCTCTCTCTCTTTCTGGCAAGCGCATGAGCCCTATAGCAAAAACCTCTCAAAGACAAACAAACAAACAAACAAAACAGAATAAAGAATAAACCTCTCCCCTTCAGTATTTCTTCTCTGTGTTCACGTCTCTAGTTCTTCGTGATGTTATTCAAAACAGCAGGTTTCTGCATTGAGTGTTGGACCCACACCCCTCAACTTCCTGCATCACAATTTTCCTACATCGCTGGGCATGATGATGTTGTTGGTGATAATAGCTGGCATTTACTGAGCACTTACTGAGGGGCTATACCTACGTGTGTGTGTGTGTGTGTGTGTACACACACACATATATATATACTATATGTATATATACCTGCTTTTTATTTTAAATAGCAGGAGCCATTGCCATGGCTAGTCTTTATGGGAAAGAAGAAAACTTACAGCACATATTGAGGGGCTCAGCGGGCCACCTGTGGGGCACCAGCTTGTGGTGGGTTCCACAGGCAGGGCATGGTGGGTCTCGTCTTCACCCCGAATCAGACGACAGCACTATGTTGATTCACGAACCCTCGCGATGAGCCAGTGCAGTAGATGCTTTCGTGTTTCTGTGTTCCGGAAGAGCAGTTAAAGCACAGAGAGCATGGGGAAATTAGCCAAGGTCACACAGCTGCGCGGCACCCCGAGCACCTGACCGAGGCCTGTCCTTGTCACCGCTTCCCAGTCACGTCGCGTCTCGTCGGCCTCTGGGGTTCTAGCGGAGGGCCATCTGTCTGTCTCTCAGTCATCTGCAGTCCCTAGGGTGTGACAGGACGGCGTCAAGAAACATTTCGAGAGCGCCGAGAGATCCCACCACCTCAATATATCGATTCCTCCCCTGGAATGAGACAGGAGAGAAGATGAGCTCTGCCTGGTGGCATAAATGAGCTCTGTGCCCTTGGGGCCTGTCTCCCTGGCGCGTCCTCGCCACTCGGGTGGCAGGCCTGACGTCGCTTCAGAGCTATTCACAACGGGCACATGGCAAGTGCCGGGACAACAGCTTCACGCTGAGCCTGGACAAATGGCAGCACAGAGCAGAGGGCAACGCAATTTACAAGGGATCTTAGCAACCAGGCAACGGGCAGTAAACCAGAAAATCGCCGAGGAAAAGCAGCGGAGCGTGGGCGAACGCACCGCAGGATTTGTGAGCCAATTTACACCCACCGGCGGAGGGCGAGGGAGGCGCCGGCGGTCCAGGGGCCACACGGAGCGCCGCGAGGCTGTCACCTCTGGCAGGCGTGTCGAAGGGCAGCGAGGACAGCGAGGACACACAGTCCCAGCCGAGCGACAGCTGGGAGGTGGCCTCTGGGGACGTTACTGAGTGGAGCTCGGGCCTCCCTTTCTGAACGGGGTCTAGGGCATGTCCTTACCCCGGGGAGGAGCGGACGTCGGGGGTGTGAGTGGAGGCGTGAGTGAGGTGACCCGCTTCCGTGCTTCTAGAGAATCGATAAAAGATAGATGAGGCGACTTGATCAGAAACTCAGAAATGGAGCCCAGCTTTGGTTTCATCCCAAGGAGCAAATCCCGTCGGAATGGCACCATTCCTCACAGGAGGCACCCCACGGGGAGGTGGGAAGAGGCAGTGAAGACGTGGAAAATAAACGAAGAGGCAGGGGCCCCTTCTCTTCAGGGTGACATCGACAGAGACACCTTCTTGTCCCGGGGCCCTCTGGGAGGGACACAGTCACCCATGTCTGGGACCTGTGAGCTGGGGAGGGGAGAGGAGGGGACGGGTTTTCACGATGCGAACATTCCCACCCAGGAGAACGGAGCTCTGTAAGAACGTCCAGAGGCAGAGGCATCACTCGCAGTCGCCCAGGGCCCCGCTCAGGGTCGGCGTCGGCGGGGTCTCGGCTCAGTGGGTTAGCCCACCGTGACCCAAGGTCGGGGCCCCGCTCAGGGTCGGCGTCAGCGGGGTCTCCGCTGAGTGGGTTAGCCCACCGTGACCCAAGGACAGGGCCCCGCTCAGGGTCAGCGTCAGTGGGGTCTCGGCTCAGTGGGTTAGCCCACGGTAACCCAAGGTCAGGGCCCCGCTCAGGGTCGGCGTCAGCGGGGTCTCCGCTGAGTGGGTTAGCCCACCGTGACCCAAGGTTGGGGCCCCGCTCAGGGTCGGCGTCAGCGGGGTCTCCGCTGAGTGGGTTAGCCCACCGTGACCCAAGGTCGGGGCCCCGCTCAGGGTCGGCGTCAGCGGGGTCTCCGCTGAGTGGGTTAGCCCACGTAACCCAAGGACAGGGCCCCAGCGTGTGAGGGTTACGATCTGGGGCAGAACCAGAGACAGCGCCGTAGGAGAGGCCGAACGAGGGGCCAATGCACTGCCCAGGAGCAGGACTCTTGCTGATGCTCCCAGGAAGTGCGAGTGACTCTGCATTGCAAAGGAAGGAGCCTCACGGGACCAGCAGAGGGCATGATGGTTATGTGGCGGGACTCCCACGTAGTCGACCCTGGTTTGAGTCTCAGACCTGGCAGCTTAAAACTCACGCTTGGTGCATGTGCGTACCCAAGATCCCGAGAGGAGAATGGAAGATAAAGGATTGTGACGTGGTCATCCCCTCGGGGGGTGATTTCTCTCTTTCTGTCTCTCTGTCTCTTTGGTGAGCACATGTGTCCTATAGCAAAAAAAAAAAAAAAAAGGAAAGGGCCTCAGTTTTCCCACCTATAAAATGAGGAGGTTGGAGCCAAAGTTCTCCAGGGCTCTTTCCAGCTCTGCCTTGCTGTGGGTTGCTCATCTGGGGAGCAGCGGGAGGCTTAGGCTTTGCCCACAGGAGCAGCGTGATGAATTTCCCACACCCACACAGAGCTCCTCCAGAAGCTTCTGGAAAGTCTGATTATTTCAGTTCTCTGGCCTCATTGGCCACAGAACTGCTCCCCAAGGCCTCACTGCTGCTCGGCAAGACACAGCTCAGGGCATCTGGCCTCTGCAGGGTCCTGCCACGATTCCTGTCTAGGAAGCCACCTGCAGTAGGTGGGGGTTTGGGGGGTCAGAGTAGGTGGCAGCTACCACAAACCCCACACCGGGGTTCTGGGATCGGGGGAGCCCAGTTATAGTGGAAACGGCCTTGTCTGCCAGCCGGGCTGGTGGACACAGAAATGATGTACACACTCACATAAACAAAATGGAGACAGCGTAGGCTCTGGGGTTGGACACCACCAGGCTCGAGGTCTCTCTCCCTGTGGTTGTGAGGCTCAGACACCTCCTCGAGCACATCGGTCTCCTCGTGTGTACAGCAAACATAACAATGAACCCTCCACGTCGCGTCATTCCGGGAGTACCTGAAATGCAGGCCCTCGTGCAGGGCCTGACTCACTCTGGCACATGTTCAGTAAGTGTTACCAAGACCCCAGGTTCCAGGGACTAACAGCACACATTCTCTACCCACTTGTTAGGATATTCTAGACAGTCCAGTCTTGAGTGACAAATGGGAGACCCAGGACTCTCACCTGAGCCTTTGGAACAGGCTGGGACTGCTCATAGGGTGGAGTAGAATTTCTAGAGGACTTGGGAATTAGCATAATGTTGAAGAATCAAGGCCAAAAGGACCAGGACAAGAACAAGAACAACAAAATCTTGCAAGAAGAATATGTTACAGAGTGTATCAGTCAGCTCTTGCTGCATGACAACTAGTCACAACATCTCAGTGGTATATGGCATTGTGCTTTAATTTTACTCGTGAATCTGTGAGTTGTCTGGAGAAGCTCTGCATGACATGGGTTCCATGCTGAAGGAGCAGCAGTACCTGGGAGCCATTGTGTTCATGGTTCTGGCAGAAGCACAAGGGGGCAAGGGGGAGCTATTGGACCCTTGAAGCTTAGGCTTGTAGCTGGTTTACCATCCCATCTGTCCCTTCTATTGACCAAAGCAAGTCAAGACCAAGCTTAAAGTAAAGCAGCAGGGCCCAGCTTAGTGCTGCATGCTACTGCCGGTAAGGTGGTAACCGAGCAATGCTGGAACCACCTGGAGGATTTGGGGTTCGATAGACCTGTACGCTCTGGGCATATGTGCTCACGGTCCTGGCTGACTGGGAAGGCTGGTGGGTACTGCAGCATGAGACCCTGTTGAGGGTGCTGGTATCGCAAATAAACAAAATAAATGCTACATTTTTGTTGTTGGTTGGTTGGTTGGTTTAGTTTTTGCTATAGGGTGAGAGCACTTGCAATAGAGAGACACAGAGAGAGAGAGGGCGAGAAAGTGAGAAATCACCCCTCCAGAGAAGACGGCCATGCCACAGTTCCTTCTCCTCCTTTCACCCCTTGGGATTTTGGGCATGCACGCACACACACCTGGCATGATTTTCAAGTTACTGGGTCTGAGACTCGAATTGTGCAGCCAGCCATGTGGGATCCAACACCTTATTCTCTATGCTGCTTGGTGGTCCAGTTACTTTTTTTTTCAGTCAAGGAGCAGGGGAGTATATTCTGCTCATGTTGAGGCCAAGCAAGAGTGCAGTTGCAGGGAGGGGTGAAGAACTGAGGTCTCTAGTTTGGTCTTTCACCTGAGAAGTGCGCTCTAATGGGCAGAGTAGATCTAGGAAGCAGAGAGACCCCAAGGAGACACACACCAAAATGGGAAGACACAACCAAAGAAGGCTCTTGGTGGGGCTTGAAGGGGCAGGGAGCGTTAAGTGGCAGGACTGCCTCAGCAGAAACGGTAGCGTCCACATCTGCAGGTCCCAGCACACCGCCGAGCCGCTGGCCAGGACCGCTCTACTTCACTCTAACAGTTGCCAAACGGGCTGGCGTGATAGGGGAGTGGCTTCATCTCTGTGGGAACAGCACACTCCGAAAGAGGGGATGCGAGGAGTCTTCAGGACGTTCATCAAAAATGAAAAAAAAAAACCTCATGGATTTCAATTTTTTTGGTGCCAAAACAAACTTGTACTTTAATTCTATTTTCCCATGAGCCTTTTGAAGTTCCTCTATATTTAATCAGATATTTACCAGGACTTCAGTTTTACAGGAAGCTGACGACGCGACTCTGATATGTAGCGATTATTCCTAAAAACTCCATTGCTCAGCCAGGCCTAATGTACCCAACCGCATCTCATAAAGGTACAGTTGTCTGGAAATACCAGGAGGGAGTTTAGGCTTAATAAAGGGAAGTATTGGGGCCAGTAATGGTGTAGCAGTTACTTCACTGGGCTCCAACACGGCCAACTGCAGTTCAAGTCCTAGATCCGGTGGCTTGAAAATCACACTGGGTGCACGTATATGTATACCCAAGATCCTGGGAGGAGCCTTGAGGAGAAGGGTTTGTGGCATGGCCATCCTTCTGAGGGGGTGATTTCTTACTTTCCCTCTTACTGTCTCTGTCTCTTGTCTTTCTCCTGCAAGTGCATGCACCCCAAGGCAAAAACCTCTAAAATAAATAAATTAATAAAGGGAAGTAATTACTAAGTCAAACATGACTTTAAAGAGATGGCCTAGCAGTTAAGATGATTGTTTGTTTATTTATGATTTGTGTTCCTACTAACTTCTGCACAAATTTGAGATGACTGACAATTAAACACACAGGCCCCAGGACAGTGAAATGAAAGCTAAAGCATTCCAAGTCATGTGGATGAAGGGAGGAAATGATTGAACCAGAAACCCAGCAGAAGATAGTTACTGCAATTGCACATTAAATTGAGCTAAAGCGAAAGGAGAAATATGATGAGTTATTGGATAAAAAGAAGTATAGCCATTTGTCAGAAGAGCCAAACTTTTCCCTGACACTCAATGTGAGCACAAATTTATCATGAGAATCTCAATACAAGGGACAGCGAGGCACGTAATAGACGCTCTCTTCAGAGACTTTTGCAGAAGATGCAGAAACATTCCTCAGACGGTCGTTTATTATATCGACCCTGGATAAAAGCTAAGGTCTTAGGGATGAACCTTCTAGATTTAATATAGCCCTGGCTAATGGCTTATAGATTGTTGTAGAGACAGGCCCAGTTAGGAGTGTTTAGAAGGCCAGCACTGGAGCCAGAGGTCAAAGCCTGGGAGAGTGTGGTTCAACCCCTGGAAGCTAGGCTGAGAACGGACCCCTGGGGGCACTGGGAAGGCCTTGTCCTCCCAGGATAAGGGAAGCCAGGTCCTGAGTGCGAGAAGGTTGGGAAAGCCCTTGATATATGACAAAATGCAAAAACTCAGACTACAAAATGAAACAGAACCAGATTAATTCATTACATAAACAAAACATATATGCAGGGACCAGCAGGTGGCATGGTGATTAAGGCACTGGACTCTGACATGGCTGGTTGAGGTTTGAGTCCAGGACCCTGCAGCTTGAAAATTAAGTCGGGTACATGTGCATGCATGCCCAAAATCCCGAGAGGAGACTGGCATGGCCACCTCCCCCCCCCCCCCCCCCCAGGGGAGGATTTCTCACCTTACGCTCTCTTTGTCTCTCTGGCAAGCACATATGCCCTATGGCAGAACCACCACCACCCCCAAATTTTATATATATATATATATATATATATATATATATATATATATATATATATATACACACACACACACACACACACACACACAAAGAAAAAAGACTGAGAGGAAATGTACCAAAATGTTAATCACAGTTACCTCTGGGTTTAGGAAATTTAGAGGATTCTTTTTTATTTAGAATTTTCTTTACTTTTCATATCTTCTAGACTGAGCTGATACAACTTTTATAAGTAGAAAAAAATATTCTTTTATAAATCCTGATTTTTTTTTTTTTGGAGAGATTTTCGCTGTAGGGCACGTGCGCTCACCAGACAGAGAGACAGAGAGACAGAAAGTGAGAAATCACCCCCCGGGGGGATGGCCATGCTGCAATCCCTTCTCCTCCATTCTCCTCTTGGGATCTTGGGCACACACGCACATGCGCCCGGCATGAGTTTTAAGCCACCGGGTCTGGGACACGAACCGCGGTCGACTATGTGGGAGTCCAGCGACATAGCCATTACGCTAACTGCTGGTTCCTTAAATCCTGATTTTTGAGGTCTTTAAATTATGGAGAAGAATCACCAGCAATGGCCTATGTTTCTCGAACAGACACTTTTCTGAGCAGGTAGGAACAAGGCTTTGAGAACCACAGAACACTCTGTCTTTAAACCTTTATTTATTGTTTCTTTGGAGTGAGAGACAGAAAGAGAACCGGAGAGAGTACCACGAAAAGCGTCTTCATGTTGCGACCCACCCCTAGTCTCAGCCAGCTGGGAGCATGGGCATGTGTGTGTGCATGCCCAGTGCGCACAGGGAGCCCCTGGGACGTGAACCCAGAACCTTCTCGTAGGGTCCAGCTGTGTTCGCTCTGTGCTACACCTGCTCCCCCCACCCCTGTACGGCACACTCTTCATTTCTGTCTTTTGCTTTTCTCACAAACTATGAAACCTAACCCCACCTTTCTGAGTCATGCAATAAATCACACATTAGTTTCGTGGCTGGGTAAAGGAGATCTTGGCAGAGCTTGGCAGCCACGACCCCCTGGACATCGGCATTCGCTGTGCAGCTACTCTGGCAGGAAAACTGGCCACGCGTGGCAAAAGCCTTGCAGATGTGCACACCCTTGCTGAATTCATTTTACGTGTGATTACTTATTCTGAAGATGTGATCGTGGCTGCGTGTGAAGAGTAAGGATATTCCTCATGGTGGAAGAACTTTACTATAGGAAGTATAAGTATAAAGAATACCTAAATCTCTAATCGCTGTGAGTTAAATTGTGATTCTAGGGAACACAATTTAACCAGCACGAAGGACAGCTTGGCAGGACTCTCAGTGGCAAGAGGTGATGCTTTGTGGTTCTCTGAGCAATGAAAAGCCAAGGTCACAAAAGCATGCACAAAACCATTCCATTTTGGAAAAAAGGGAAAAATGGTTATTTCTTAGCATTATAGATGATTTTATTTTCTTCCTCCTACTTCTATTTTTGGCTTATCTGTGCTTACCTAAAACTTCTGTTATGACTGTGTATTGCTTTTGTAGTAAAAAAAAAAAAGGGGGGGGGGACAAAATACGCTTCTTTTCAGAGCAGGACTATTTCATCCTTCTGTTTTCTGAAGGAAGCTGGAGGGATACCTGGAATGGATGGGGCGATCTTTAAGGAGCACACGTGAGGCAGGTTCACCCTGCGTTCAGGACAGGAAGATGGAGCTGAAGAGACTGAGGGCATCTCTAGGCCATTGGTCTCCTCTGGCCTCTTTTGCTCGGCCCTCCCTGGTGTTGAAAAATTTATGCGAGACCCTGAGACCCTAGCGGCCCCTCCTTCTCTCCCCTCTCTTTCATCCCAACAGACCTGCGAGTGCAGGTCAGGGATGAGAGGATGGAGAGACCCGTTCAGTGGCCTGCGGGGCGTGCACGCTACCGGGCGAGGCAAGAGCAGGAATGATCGCTGGACCTGGTATGGGGTTGGCTTCTCAAAGGTGACACGATCTTCTCGGGATAAGCCAGCTTCTGCGAGACTGGCCCCAAAGTGGTGCCCTGTATCTGGTATCTGCACTCCTTGAGATTTATTTGGCTTTTTTCTATTAAGCTCAGCCCTTCAAAAATTTATCTCAGTCCAATTTCTTACAGTGTTGCTCCTCTTTGCAGACAGGCTAAGACAGACAAACATTTTTCTCTTGGTTTCCTTAGCTTATAAGCCATAAGAAGGGAACGGACCTATCTCTCAGGGAAAAGGATAAATTTAGACATGTCACAAATGTTGCCTGGACTTTGTGCCATGAGATTAAGGGATGTCTGGTTGAAATAAAGACAGCCAGAAAAAATATCATTAGGACGAAGGACAGAAATCACAGACTACAGGCGTCCTGGGCTTGGAGAGACCAAGACGAAGCTGGCAGAACGCCTCTTTGTCTGCTAGAGTGGTTCTCTGTGCGGTTTTCAGAAAGCACGAGACGGGTATATACAGGGGTCTCCCAAGTGTGAGAGTCTTTGCCCGTGATCCTTACCAAGTCCCATACAGCCACAGGATGCAGCTGTCATCATCCACACCCTGGAGGTGGAGACACCAAGGTTCAGAAGCTGGGAGCAACTGGCTGAAACCACGCAGATAGAAAGTGGAGCTGTCTCGGGCCAGCAGGTGGCATGGTGGTTAAGGGCCTGGACTTACACATGGCTGATTGCAGTTCAAGTCCTGGACCTGATGGTTTGAAAATTATGTCAGAGGCATGTGCATGTGAGTCCCAAATCCTGAGAGGATAGGGGAAAAGGGCTTGCAGCATGGCCATACCCCCCTCCCCTGGGTCATTTCTTACTTTCTCTCTCTCTCTAGTGAGTGCATACTCCCTATGGCAAAAACCGTAAAAAGAAAGAGAGAGAGAGAGAGAGAGAGAGAGAGAGAGAGAGAGAGAGAGAAAAGTGGAGGCATCTAAATTTGAACCCTGGACTTTCTGACTTCCAAGAATGAGCTCCTCATACTCCTCCATGCTGGTCTCCGGGTCTCCTATAGTGTCAATATTTATAATAGGACAAAAGTAGACGAAAATGCTTAGGACAGGGCTTTTTGCCTTGGCACTGATCAAACAGCTTCAGCTGTTTGCCAGAGGCACTTAATTTTGAAATTTTAAATGCTTTCTATTTCTGGCATAGATCACTTGTTTGCTTTTGTGATTGTAAACAAAGAGTTACTTCCTGGTGTCTTACCAAAGCAGTACTGGTTTCTCATTTATTCTTGTGAGAAAATTTAAAATTTATTTTATTTTGTTTTGCTTTGATTTTTGCTGTGGTCAGCAGAACAGGGGGTGGTACTTGGTTCACTGAAGTGGATAATGGCTGGAACTTTTTAAGAGGCTCTGCTCACGCGGTGAGGGAGAGCTCCCTTGCTTTTAGCAAGAGCCTGGGAGGCACAGGCATCAATTTCAGCACTTGATTGTTTTATAAACAGATTTTTATCATTTATTCTGAAGTACTCCAGACTTACAGGAATCTCGCAAGAGGAGGATACAAAGCTGTCATTATCTGTTTACCCACACCCCAACGTTGTTCACACTTGTTCCGTATCCTTCTTTCTTTTTTGAAATTCATTTTATTTATTTTAATTTTATTATAATTACTATTATTTTCATTTTTTTCTTTTTCTGCACAACAGCTTCACAGGGTAAGTACATCTCTCTGTTACCCTTCTTCCTCTGGGCTATTTGAGATCACGTTGCAGACCTGCTACCCCACACCCCTAAACACCACCAAATCAAGGACAAACTCCTACAGAACCGGATGAACCCCCAGTCAGGAAATGGTGTCGATACAGCCCAACTTCCCAATTCACAGACCTCGTTTAAAATTCACAGCCGTGGGACCAGCAGTTAGCGTAATGGCTATGTTGCTGGACTCCCACGTAGTCGACCACGGTTCGCGTCCCAGACCCAGTGACTTAAAACTCACGCTGGGTGTGTGTACGTTCATGCCCAAGATCCCGAGAGGAGAATGGAGGAGAAGGGATTGTGGCGTGGCCATCCCCCCTGGGGGGTGATTTCTCGCTTTCTGTCTCTCTGTCTCTCTGTCTCTCTCTGTCTGTCTGGTGAGCACACGCATCCTATAGTGAAAAAAACTCTCAAAAAAAAAAAAAAATTCACAACCGTCCCAGTGATGTGTCTTTTTCTGTTCTGCAAGATTCAATCTGGGCTCACGTTGCTCTCAGCTGTCCTGTTTCTTTATCCTTTTTGGGTGGAGCTGGTCCTCTTCTTTCGCTGCCATCTTGACCTTGGCGGTTAAGCAGGCGGACAGAGCACTTATGGCTGGCTCCTCTCCCAGCACTCGGACCACGCCTCTGACAGGAAAGCCACGGGCACGACAGCGGGCCTTCTCAGTGGGTGTCTGCAGGGCTGGTATGTCGGCCCGTCGCAGCACAGGCGAGACGGTCCGGGTCGTCTACCTGGGAAGGTGTCTGCCAGACCTCCCCACGGTAACCTCACCATGCCCCCACATCCCGGGGATGGACAAGTACTGGCGGGAAGGTGTTCCAAGGCGAGGCCAGGGTCACGGCCCTCATGGAACCTCCGTCCAGCCCTGGCATCTGTGGGTGTCTTTCCGTAACCTCTGTGAGGTTGCCAGGTGGTAATGGAGCCACCCCTCCTTCTACACTGCCTACCGACATTGCAAGGGAAAGAAGAGCCGCCTCTGCTGGTTTTCTTTATCTTCCTACCTGCCTCCTGTTGGTGTCCGTACAGTTGACGGACTGCAACCTGTTAATATCACTCTTCATTTTGGTGCTCAATTGTCCTAAATTTGGCTAGCGAGTTTAATCAGGCTGGCTCTTGTGTGCATTTTGGGCAGTTCTGTCTTCTTTTTCTTCTTTCTTTTTTTTAAGACTTATTTATTTAATTTTGTTAATTATTATTATTATTATTTCATTTGCTGTAGGGCATGTGATCTCTCAAGACAGAGAGAGAAAGAGAGGGAAAGTGAAAAAGCAAGCCATCAGGTCCAAGACTTGAATCCTAATCGGCCATGTGGGAGTCCAGCACCTTAACCACCATGCCACTAGCTGACCCCAGTTCTGCCTTATTGTTTGACACAAAGACTGGCAAGGAACTTTCTAGAGCAATAAGGTGTTCTGGCTCTTTCTTGTGCTTTCCCAGTGTCAGCCCTGGAACCACCACTTCTCTGAGGAGTCCTGGGTCCATTAGGGGAGGCTGGTCTTTAGAAACCAAACGCTGGGTTGCCCTCTTCCTGCCATGTGAGTGTTTTCTAGGCTCTCTTGGCAGGGCAGAGTGAGGAATGCTGTATGTATCTACACCACCCACTGAGTATTATATATTTACATGTACTTGTATTTGCAAAAACACACGCTATCTTTGTGTCATCGTTATTGTCTGTCTAACCACAAGTGTATGCCAACACTCCCAACTTCAACCCATCGCCTCAGGATTCTTTCTTTTCCATGTCTGTAAATGCCTTCTCCAGCAGTGGAGAACGTGGCTCCGGGTAGCCTCAATTTGTTTACTCCTTCGCCTAGTCCTCCTGGTGTACCGCGTGTCCTGACCACGCCAACTGCCTCTCAGCCCATCTGCCAGGCCCTGGTGACGTACCAGCTCCTTGGCCTTGCTGCCACCTCCAAGGGAAAGGGAGGGAAAGAAGAGCGAGAAGAGGAGGAAGAGCAATTTGAGAGCGTGACCATTTCCTTCGGTCTTTCTGTCTTGCTGTTCTCTGTAGTCAACACCCCTGAGCTACCTTTTCTGGGATCCACCCTCACTCACAAGCTGTACTAGGACAGACTTGGGTCAGCCCATGGCCTAGTGGTTAAGGGAGCTGATCCCACATGGCTGACCAGTTTATGTCCCAGCCCTGGTGCCTTGAAAGACACACCAAGTATGTGCGTGTGTGTGTGTGTGTGTGTGTGTGTGTGTGTGTGTCCCAGACCCCAACAGGATGGAGAAATGGAGAAGGAACTGCAGTGTGATTATGTCCCATTGTGGGGGTGCGTTCTCCTTCTCTTTTTCCCATTTTCTGTCTTTCTGTCTCTCTCTGCCATACCCCAGGGGTATGGCAATTAAAAAAAAAAAAAAAAAAAAAAAAGACCTATTTACTTTTTTTTTTTAAGAGATTTTTGCTTTAGAATACGTGTGCTCACCAAAGAGAGAGAGGCAGAGACAGTGGGAGGGAAATTAAGAAACCAACCCCACAGAAGGGATAGCCACACCACATCCCTTTGCCTCCATTCTCCTCCCAGATCTTTGGCACTCACACACATGCGCCTGGTGTGAGTTTCAAGCCACTGGGTCTGGGACAGGAACCACGGTTGGACATGTCCAGCAACATAACCACTACACCATCTGCTGGTCCTCCTACTTACTTTTAAAAATTTAGTATTATTTTTTCCAAATTAAAAAAAAATAGTGTTCTTCAGCAGACATTTTCATTAGGAAATCCTATGAATCAGGATCACCATAATTTCAGACACTCCATTGTGAAGTGTATGTCGATAGCTATAGGATGGACAAGCTATTGGAGATTATATATAAAATCTCCCATATTTAATTATATAATATATAATTATATTATATATTTTATGTATATAATTTTTTAAATTTTTTGCCATAACGTGTGCGTGCTTGCTGGAAGGAGACAGAGAGAGGGAAAATGAAAAATCACACACACACATACAAACACACACATACCTCAGAGAGCATGGCCTTCTCCATTCTCCTCTTGAGATTTTGGGCACACACGCACACAGGCCGGAATGATTAGAAAATCACTGAGTCTGGGACTCAAACCATGGTCAGCCATGTGGATGGCTAGCACCTTAACCACCATGATACCTGCTGGCCCTGCCATTGGATCGTTATTATTATTTTTAAGTTTTTTTTTTTTTTTTTTTTTTGCCATAGGGTGGTTGCACTCATGGGAGACAAAGACAGAGAGAGGCAAAGTGAGAAATCACACTCCGAGGGGGATGGCCATGCCACAATCCCTTCTCCTTCATTTTCCTCTAGGGATTTTGGGCATACATGTATGTGCACTCAGGATGATTCTCAAACCACTGGGTTCAGGACTCGAATAGTAGTTGTGTGGCACTCTAGTGCCTTAACCACCACTCCACCTGCTGGCCCCACTATGGAATCTTTTTTTTTTTTTAATTTAAAAAATTTATTTATTTTACATTCATTCACTGTACATCATCACAGCATACAAAATGCGATTTCCCATCCAGAATACACTGTATATTGGCTTAATCAAGGATATTATACTATACATGTTATTGTCAACAAATAATTTTCCATCTCTTGTTTCTCATATATTTTTGCTTTTTTTTTAAAAATTTTCCCCTTGATTTTCTACTTCTCACCCTCTGCCATTTCCCACCCTCTTCCCACATCATCTCTGGTATCTACAGTTGCTTTCCATACCTTTTCCCCCCCACATTTTATTGATTCACAAAATATCTTAATCTAAATACTTTCAATAGCAAGTTCAGCTGATATATACATGTCTGTGAACACATGTCTCACTTTAGGCATAAAACTCAGTGAGTAGAATGAACACATTGTAGAGTAGCACCTGGCTAAGGCTATAACTTACTGTGGTCATTAAATAGGTATTTTTAATATATATTTTTTAATTTAAAGAAAAGCAGTTTTAGCTTTGATAAATCAAAATAAAAAAATGTGGAGACATTTGCTTAAGACTTAAAGCCAAGCACAAGTTCAGGATTCTGTTCAAATAGTAGGTAGAGAATCTATCAACAGCTCAAGAGAAGACAGAAATTCTTAAATCTGGAAAACAAAGCATAGAAGAAAATCAGTAATGTTTTAGTCAAAAGTCATAAAATTCTATTTCACCAGTTCAGCCTCATGTAATTAATCTGTCTTCTGTTGTAGTTTGATCTTTCTGATTAAATTCTGAAAGTTAACATTCAACTCTAGACTTGTCCTTACCACTAAGTTGATCATTCTCTTCGTTGGTTGGTTGTTTTTCTTTTTTGTTTGTTTGTTTGTTTGTTTGACTCTTATTTCTGTGTGTCTGACTTTAGTTTTCCTGATATAACAGAAAAACTTTCTCTGTTCAGAACTTCTTGGAGGACTGGTCTGGTGTTGGTAAAATTTTTCAGGTTTTTTTAATGTGAGAATGTTCTTGTCTTTTCTTCCCATATGAAGGATAATCTTGCTGGGTATAGTATGCTTGGCTGAAATTGTTTTTCACTTGACGCTTTGAATATATTTTCCCATTCTTTCCTTGCTCACATTGTTTCCAATGAGAAGTTGCTATTAGCCTGATGGGATATCCCTTGTAAGTAACCTGATGTTTCTCTTTTGCCAATCTTAGTATCTTTCTTTGTCTGTGGTTTTGGTCACTCTGGCTATGATGTGCCTTGGAGAAGATCTTCTTGGGTTGATTCTATTTGGGGTCCTTTGTATTTCTTGGATCTGGATATTTGAGTGTCTCTCTAGGTTTGGAAAGGTTTTTTTGCAGGATTTCATGGAATAGATTATCAATGCCCTCATTAGTTTCTTCACCTTCTGGGATACCAATTATCTGGATGTTTGGACATTTAATGGTATTTAGTATTTCTTGTATATTAGTCTCATTTTGGGGGATTATTTTCTCAGTTTTTGCAGTGAATTTTTCTAAGCTAGAGATTCTGTTTTTTACATCTGAGATTTAACCTTTCGTATGATTTAATCTTCTTTTCATACTTTCAAGGGAAGTTTTGATTTCCCATATGACAGCCTTCATCTCTAATAGTTCCGTTTGATTCTTTTTTATGGGGTGTATTTCCTCTTTCATATTGTTCAAGAACTTCCTCACCTCTTGGAACGTGTTGTCTCTTTTCTCCTGCATCTTATGGAGTTCATTGTCTCTCTTCTCTTGCATCTCTGTTAGCTTTGTCACTATGAATATTCTAAATTCTTTATCTGACATTTCCACGACTTCCATTATACTGTCTGTGGATGATGAATTGTTCATTTCCCTTGTGGGGAGAGATCTTTTCTTGGTTTCTCATATTTCTTGTGCCTCTGTGGTGGTTTCTGGTCATCTGATGGATTATACGTTTCTTCCTAATTCTTCTTTTTTTTTTTTTTTTTTTTTTGAAGAGGTTTTTGCTATAGGATGCGTGCACTCACCAGACAGAGAGACAGACAGAAAGCGAGAAATCACTCCTCAGGGGGGATGGCCACACTGTAATCCCTTCTCCTTCATTCTCCTCTTGGGATCTAGGGCACGCATGCACACGCACCCGGCGTGAGTTTTAAGCCACCAGGTCTGGGATGGGAACCGTGGTTGACTACATGGGAGTTCAGTGACATAGCCATTACACTAACTGCTGGTCCCCTTCCTAATTTCTTGACGTTCAGTCTGAGCACTCAGAGGACTGCAGGAGGAGATGATCTGCAATCTCTCCACAGTTCCATTTTTCTCCCACTCTAGATTAGGGTCTAGAGGGTGAAGTCTGAGCAGAAAATCTTCAGTTGTCCTAGCCCCTGTAAGGGATTCTCACAGCTCAAATCAGATGGCTTCTTCCCACTATTGAATCTTTTAAAAATTGGTTTAGCAGGGTCAGAGGGAAGAGTGATGGTTAAAGTGTCGAACTCCTACACGGTTGACCATGGTGCAAGTCTCAGACCTGGTGGCTTTTTTTTTTTTTTTCTTTTTTTTTTTTTTTTTTTGGAGAGGTTTTTCGCTATAGGGCGCGTGCGCTCGCCAGACAGACAGAGAGAGACATAGAGACAGAAAGCGAGAAATCACCCCCCAGGGGGGATGGTCACGCCGCAATCCCTTCTCCTCCATTCTCCTCTCGGGATCTTGGGCACGCACGCACACGCGCCTGGCGTGAGTTGTAAGCCACCGGGTCCGAGACGCGAACCGCGGTCGACTACGTGGGAGTCCAGCGACATAGCCATTACGCTAACTGCTGGTTCCCACTGGTGGCTTGAAAATATGCCAGGCACATGGACATGAGTGTCCAAAATCCCAAGAGGAGAATGGAAGAAAAGGGATTGTGGCGTGGCCATCCTCTGGAGAGTGATTTCTCACTTTCCCTCTCTCTGTCTCTCTCTGGCGAGCACAAGCACCCAATGGCAAAACTTAAAAAAAATTGGTTTAGCTACCTTAAGGTTTGGGAGTGGCACCTTGCTAGTTTCATGTGGTTCCTCCTCTCAGTCACATTTTTAGAAATGGTTCAGTCACTCACAAAGAGCCGGCCTGCAGGAGGGTGAGGGCCCAGGGGGCCCAGGCCCGGATCCAGAGGCCACCGCCAGGGCCTCCCATCTGGCCCTATAGACACCAGAGAGTGGCCCGAGAAAGGCTGGTGTGAAGATGGGAGTGAGACCAAGGGATTGTTTACAACTGTTTCTGAGAAAGCTGGTGGCATGGCCAGGAGTGGCCTTGCTGTGGGGGAGGAATTCTGTGACAAGGAAAGCACAGAAAAAGCCACCAACTTCCCCATGTATCCCCTCCGCGGGAGACTCCAAGTGTTAGCAAAGCCCAGTTGGGGCTCTCAGAGCAAGAGACCCCTGACAGCCGGCTCTCCCAGAAACCCCACAGCACTCCAACATCCAGTAAATCGCGACCTTGAACTACAGCTGGCAAGGTCAAGGGCAGACCTAGTTAGTTAGTTAGTTAGTTAGTTTCAGAGAGAGAAAGAAAGACAGAGGCAGAGTCAGAGGAGAAGGAGACAGGTCTTCACACCACCACCCTGCAGCCAGCCACGATCATGGCACGCCCGAGTACACAGTAGACCCAGAAGGTGAACACAGAGCCTTTCCAGATGGCCTCCAGGATTGCCCAGTAGCACTGCAGCTCCTTGTGTCACTGGGCTGGGGCCAGACTCATCTCCTCCACTCTTCCAGGTCATTGGATGGGAAGAGTCAAGACAGGACAAGCAACTGGCTTGATTCTTTCTACCAAGATTGCGGCTGAGGGTGGCGAGAATCCAGGCAAAGAAGCTGGGGCTTGAGCAGAAGGGTGTGTGGAGGCGGATCCGGATCCGATGGCAGACGCTGCCACTAAGGCAGCTTGGTTAGGAGTCATCAGAGGCGTCTGCAGAGAGAACCCTGGCGTGGAGCAGAGGCATGCAACTTTTGTGGGGCCCAAAGCTTAGACAGCAGGAGATCCTCTTTAAGGAAAGGAATTTGAATATGCAACAACTAAGCCTCCAGCCTTATTCTTTCCACAACTGTGGTATTTAAATTAGCCCAAATGGCTTTCTCCATCTTGTGCTGAGTGGGAAGGCATTGACAATGAGGAAACACTAGCTATTTTTCTCCTCTCAATTTTGAAGACAAACTCGGTTCAACATTGTGTCCCTGAAAAATGTTCTTAACTAGACCACTCGATTGCCAGATAAGGTTTGGGATTTTGCAGCTGTAAATAAAGAAGAATCAGAAGTTATAGTTTTGGCATTGCTCTCCCAGGCCTTTAGTCTGGTTTGTGAAGACGCCTTCTAAATCAAATGTCTGAGTGTCCTTCAGGATGGCTGTTGACTCAAGATTACTGGGGATGCTTTACACCCAGTTCCAAATAACTTTGGAGCTGAAATCAGGAAAAGTTTGCAAAGCTGTCAGCAGCAGATACTTTTAGAAGTGAAAGTTAACCCTTTGGCGGGAGGTAGTGGACCCCATGAGCAGAAACAGACTGGTAATTGGAGAAGCTGCTCAGGGGTCTGGGCTTGTCAACAGGGGTGGGGAGAGGGGCAGTGTGCCCCGGGTCCCTCCTGCCTCCCCTACCTCCGCATCCTTCCTGGCCAAGGTGGCAGGTAGCAAATGGGGACTCTCCATTCCTCAATCTCCCCTTGACAATCAAGACTTGTTAAGTAACGTGGGGGCTTTCTATGAAGGATATCACGAAGTTACCATCACTGATGCGAAAAGGAGGAAAACCCCAGAGAGCTAGAGCAGGAGGGACCTTATCATCTAGTCAACTTCTGGCTCCCAGTCCCGCTCTCCACGTACCACGCAAGTTACTTAACTTTTCTAAATACTGGCTCCCTCTTCTGTAAACTGAATGCAAAATTAACACCTGTTAAAGAAGATCGAAAAAGCCTCAGGGGACCAGCAGCTAGTGTAATGGCTATGTCGCTGGACTCCCATGTAGTCGACTGCTGTTCGAGTCCCGGACCCGGTGGCTTAAAACTCACGCCGGACGCATGTGTGTGTGTGAAGGGATTGTGTTGTGGCCATCCCCCCTGGGGGGTGACTTCTTGCTTTCTGTCTCTCTGTCTCTCTGGCCAGCGCACGTGCCCTATAGCAAAAACATCTCTTAAAAAAAATAGCCTCGGGCACTCCTCCTTGGTTTTCCTAAACAAACTGCGACCCCATTTATTATAGGTAAGATAAGGCCGCTTTTTTCCCTTTTGGCTAGTTTCCAGCCATCAGAGCAGCCACTCCAGGCAATCACAGGCATCCACCTTTTAAACTGTGTTAATACAGACAAACTTCCAGACGCCCACGTTGTCCTTTCCTTCTGTTTCTGTACGTCCCTCTCCTGTACATGTCACTTTCCTTTTCCGGAACTTAAATACCATGTATCATGAGGTGACCCGGAGTGGTCTGGAAGTTGGTTTGACAAACTGTCCAGTTGGAATCACGTTAAGATTTGCTCAATTAAACTTCACTAAGTTAAATTGTCTGTGTTTGTTTGTTTGTTTGTTTGTTTGTTTTTTTCCCCTCTTAACACGCCCAAAGATCTTGGTGGGTGGCAAAGCACAACTCAGCCAGGGCTGACGTGCCATTTACATATCGAGGTCTGTGCGCACCTCCCTGAGGCTGTGTTATTTTGTACTTACAGCAAATGTAAGCCTTAGACAGGGTTTTCATCCCATTTTACAGATGAGGAAAATTAAGCACAGGGAGGTGAGGTGATTTGCCCAATGTCATTTAACTAGTTAATTGTTATTATTATTTATTTATTTAAAAATTTTCTTTAAGAATTATTTTTGTTTAACTTTATTTCTTTATTTAAACGTGACCAGAGAGGGCCTGAGAGAGAGAGGGAAAGTGAGAAAGCAAGCTGCCAGGTCTGGGACCTGAACCCCGGTCGGCCATGTGGGAGTCCAGTGCCCTTAACTACCATGCCACCTGCTGGCCCCAATTGTTCTTTTTAATATGCCTGAAGAAACTGGGAGACAGACGTGACTTGCTCAAGTCACACATTCATCTGATTAAAGACGGTCTCATCATTTCAGAGGGGAAATGAGCAGCGCACCCTTCCCCACTGAATGGGGAACACAGAGACCTGGAAAGCACCTGGAGGCTTGTGGGGTAAAATAACCTATCTGGTAAGCGAGAAAGAAAGGCTTGCCACCCCTCATCTAGGCAGGGTGGGAGCACTGGAGTGTGGGGGCACAGAGGGCGTGAAAGGGCTCACGAGTAACCCACTCATCCTTTAAAAGCTCACAGCTGAGGGCTACACAGTGTACCAGCAGGAAGGTGTGATGCTCTGCAAGGCAATCCCTCATGGGAAGGAAGGTTCCCAGTTCAAGCCCAGAGGCCTCCCTGAGTATGCCAAGCACACAAGTGCCTGTGACCCATGGGCTGGTTGAAGGCTAGGGGTGGACTGCGGTCCCAGGACCCTGTGGGGTGGCTCATCTTTTGCTTTCTCACGGAAGGAAGGAAGGAAGGAATAAATAAATAAATAAATAAATTTAAGATAAAAAGGAGATCACTGAAAGCCAAATGCACTTTACCTTTCAAACATAGCAGTGACTCCTAATTTCAAATTGCTGCATTATAATGCAGATGGTGTAATGGTTATGTCGCTAGACTCCCACATGGCTGACTGCACTTCGAGTCCCAGACTCAGCATCTTGAAACTCACGCTGAGCACATGTGCATGCATGCCAAGACCCCAAGAGGAGAATGGAGGAGAAGGGATTGCAGCGTGGCCATCCCCCCTGGGGGTGATTTCTCACTTTCTGCTTCTCTATCTCCCTGGCAAATATAATAATAATAATAAAAAAGTGGTCTAAGCCAACTTTTTATTTACAGGCTTTGACTAACTTGAGGGACAATCTAATAACCCCCCACCCCAAAGAAAATCTTATAAAAAGATCTTGCTTGGAAGATTTCTAGGCTCCCAACAGGAAATCTGCCCAGGGAACCTTCCAGCTCAGCCCATGCAATTTAGTAGCAGAGCCAGAACTTCTTGGGATTTTTTTGGATTAAAGAAGTTGGTTTGAGGGAACCAGCAGTTAGCGTAATGGCTATGTCGCTGGACTCCCACGTAGTTGACCGCTGTTTGCGTCCTGGACCCGGTGGCTTAAAACTCACGCCGGTCGCGTGTGCGTGCGTGCCCAAGATCCCGAGAGGAGAATGGAGGAGAAGGGATTGTGGTGTGACCATGCCCCCTGGGGGGTGATTTCTCGCTTTCTGTCTCTATGTCTCTCTCTGTCTGTCTGGTGAGCGCACGCGCCCTATAGCGAAAAACTCTCCAAAAAAAAAAAAAAAAAGGAAGTTGGTCTGAGAAGCCGTTTGGTCATAGATCCAATCCCAGTGCCCCTGCTCGCTCACTGAGGTCCTCTGGACAAACTATCTATGGTCTCGTAGTACTCCCTGTCCTCCAGGGCTGTGTGAGGATTGAGATCGCTCCTGCCAAGACTTGGCAAAGCGCTGAGGACAAACAGGACCATCCGTGTTCTTGCCCTCCTGTCTAATTCTTCGGGAATAACCTAGTTTTTCCAGTTCATCAAGATACAACGGACACACAATATGCGCTGCACACACTCAAATGGACAGTTTGATGAGTTCTGTCACATGAACACGCCTGCAAAACCATCATCACAATCAAGATAATGAGCCAATTCATCACCCCAGAATGTCTCCTTGTGCCTTTTTATACCCCATTCCTGCCTGTCCCTCTTTGACTCTGAGCGAACACTGCTCAGCTTCCTGTCATGGGAGATTAGCTTGCATTTTCTTGAATCTTTATAAATGGAATGGCGCCATACACATCATTTTGTTTCGCTTCTTTTACTCAGCATAACTATTTCAAGATTCCTCCATCCCGTCATGCACTGGGTTTGGGATGTCCTTTTTCCTGTACATGGTTGACCGAGGATTTCCAAGGGAGAAATGCAGGCCAGTGGGGCTTCTCGGGGTCTTGCTGGGGTACCCAGGCACAGATCGCAGCTCCCCGGGGCCCTGCTCCCTGTGTTTGGGCACTCTGGCGTTCCCTGTGTCAGAAGTTGTGCACGTGGGGATGGTGCACAACTAGAGCACGACTTCCCAGGGTGACAGCCGGATCTCCGGCAGCCTTTTCATGTTGCACGTGCCCAGACTCCACCCCCAGGGCTTCACACAGGTCTGAGGCATGGCCTGGATGAAAACTGCTGTCCCACGAATACTCAGAAGTCACCTGGGCAGTGAACCCTGCAGCACCAAGGAGGGCATTCCTGGTGGTAAGACTCGCAGTCCACAGGACCAGCAGATGGCATGGAGGTTAGAGTGGCTGCATCCCACACAGTGGCTGCGTGGTTCGAGTCTCAGACCCGGTGGCTTGAAAATCATGCGTGGCGTATGTGTGCGTGTGCTCCACGTCCCAGGAGGAGAATGGAGGAAGGGACTGCAGTGTGGCCATCCCCCTGGGGAGTGACTTCTCACTTTCTCTCTGTCTCCTTCCTGCAAATACACGTACCCAATAGCAAACTTAAAAAAAAAAAAAAAAGGAATCGCAGTCCCAGAAGTGGCCTGTTCCGCGTGGGCTGAAGTACCCTGCAAGACGCTGTGGGCCGCCGAGACCGTGGTACCTATAGCGTTAATGACCCGTGAGAAGAGCTGCTGCCTGGGGTTATTTCGGCACCCTACACACCTGACCAGAGCGCTCGGCACCTCGTGCGTTGTCAGGAAGTAAACACGGGCGTTGCCGTCACCTGCCGGCCCACGCAGTTCCAGAAACCACACTCGAGAGGGCACGGAGATCAATATCGAAAATGAGACACTCTCGTTACCGCAGGAGCTATTTCTGCTTATTCTAAATTGCTCTGTTTCTCCAAGCGGCTATTTTCAGTCACTCTCTTCCCTGGCTATGTATAGGGAGGGCTCGGTGATTTAAAAACAAGTGGCAAGAGAAAAGAAATCTGCAAATATGCTCACGCCCTGGGGATAAGTCTGGGGCAATTGAAGAGATGGTACGAACCAGTGCATGTCTCCCAAATCCCCAAATCCGGCGTCTTCAAATTCCACCCACAGGTTGGAAACCACCAAGAAGAAAATACACGTGTGCACTGGAGGGTCACTTTATAGTAAGCGCTCAGCGTTTAAAAATAGAGATTTCACAGGAGAAGTCTCCTCTCGGTCTAGCGGGGGCTGCTCCCGAAGGGCGGTGTTGGGATGGCAGGGGTGGCAGGTGAGGGGACGCTCCAGGCTATTTTTAAAGCTTTGTGGGTTTCTGACTGTTGCCAGGGAGAATGTAGACAAAAGAGAAGCGTGGGGAAGGGAAGGTCGTCTCAGACGTGGATCCCGTGAGTCACTCAGCAATTATTTACCGGCCCTACTCCCCAAAATACTTTCACTGTCCCTGTTTGGTTTGGTCTCCTTTCCTGCCACCTTGTCTAGGCAGCCTTTTTTTTTTTTTCCTTTCTTTTCTTTTCTTTTCTTTTCTTTTCTTTTCTTTTCTTTTCTTTTTTTCTTTTTTCTTTTTTTTCCATAGAGTCTCAGTGGACTTCCTGCTTTGTTTTGTTTCATAGTTTTAAAAATAACGTGTATTTATTTATTTCTTCCTTGAGAGACAGAGAGAGATTCAGAGAGACAGGCAACCCCAACAGGGACTTCATGCCATGACCCGACCCCAGCCCTAGTCAGACGGGATCACAGGCAGGATGAGGGCTTACAGGGAGGCCCCAGGATGCAAACGCAGGACTTCCCCATGGTGGTCCCCACTGCACCACTGCCTGGCCACCTGGACTTCCTGTTTTCCCTCATGGCTCCTCAGTCCTCCACCAAGCAGCCAGAGAGGGCTTTTACAAAGTGCACATTGGTGGGCCGGTAGGTGGCGCTATGGTTGGGGCGCTGGACTCCCGCATGGCTGACTGCAGGTCAAGTGCTGGATCTGAAGGCTTACTTTCTCACTTTCCGTCTCTCTCTCTCCGGCAAGCCCACGTACTCTATGGCAAATTAAAAATAATAATAATAATAAATAAAATTAAATAAATAATTCTAAAAAAGGTGAACATTGGACTGAATCACGGACAGCCCTGATTAGTACAAATGCACGATAAAAAGCCTGAAGCTTGTTTCTCCGGGGAAGGGGTAAAGGGAGACCCAGATGCTTTTATTATGCCCTGGCTGCTTCTGTGGGCATGAATTTTATTCAGTGAGCTTGCATTTCTTGCATATTTTTTTAAAGGATCTCAAACATTTATTTGGTCCCTTTATTCTAGGAGTTTTTAATCTTGTATTGGAGATCTAGGCACTAAAAATTCTAGGAATTCCATTTTTTCATCATTGCCGTGAGGAGCAGACGCTGTGAGCACGGAGAGGTTATTGGGGACCTGTTGTGGGGGAGCAGGTGCTGATAAGCAGAGTGCCGGAAGGCCGGCGGGCAGCGTGAGGCACGATCCCTGGGGGGGCAGATGTCCGGGCTGAGGCTGGCTGCCCTTGGCGGGCCAGGGACGTCAGGGCCGCATGTCCTGGGGGTCCCTGCAGCTCCATGGATCTGTGTGATGCCCCAGTAGCCACTGTTTTCTGGCCGGCAGCTGAGGGGAAGTTCTTCAAAGACCTCCTCACTCTGTTCTCCTCAAGTTCTACCCCAGTTTCTGTCAATACCGTCCTGGAAGCGTGGAGTTAATCTCTGAGTTACATGTGTCCGTGCGGACAGCTATTCTGTAAGAAAAAAGAAACCAGATCTACATGGAGTCAAACTGGGCATTAAAAGTGGAAGGAGGCTGGGGCCAGCAGGTGGTATGGTGGTTAAGACACTAAACTCCCACACGGCCGACCACGGTTCAAGTCCTGGACCTGGCAGCTTGCTTTGTCACATGACGTCTCTCTCTCTCTGGTAAACACACATCCCCTATAGCAAATTAATAATAATATTAATAATAAATTTAAAAATGTTTAAATAGCCATTCCCCCCAAAAAAAAGTGGAAGGAGGAGATGCTAGGACAGGTGGTCAGAGCAGTAGGCGACACAAACACCCTGGCTAACCTTCACCTGGGGCTCCAAGCCGCTTCGCTGTAACTCACCCCCCCCCCCACCCCCGTGTCTGTCCCCAGCTGCGTAATGCCCCTCCAGCTCATTCCCTCAGGCACCGTGCCACCCCTTGACACAGCTCATTGGCTTCTGGGAGCAAAGTCACACTGCCGTCCAAAGGGATGACATATCCTTCCAGCTGTCATTATTCTTATTGTGGAATAAATAGAGATATTAGTCTGATTGGACAAGTGCTTTACAGAGCCTACCTTGTTCCCGGTACTCTTTAGGACGTTTACAAATTGGTCGAACCATGTTTTTATTTTTTCCACCACCTCAAGGCCATACCATTTCTCTTTTTAATATACAGACCATGCCTTGCACAGAGTAAGTGCCTATAAATATTTGTTGAATTGATTTTCCTGCTCAGAGACGTGGCAGAAAGACCCTCCTGCTTTACGTGCCTAATTCTTTTGAGCAGCTCTTATGGAATTCCTTTCTATTTCTTTTTAATTTTTTTAAGAGGTTTTTGCTATAGGGTGCGTGCGCTCGCCCGACAGACAGAGATAGACAGAGAGACAGAAAGTGAGAAATCACCCCCCAGGGGGGATGGCCACGCCACAATCCCTTCTCCTCCATTCTCCTCTCGGGATCTTGGGCACACACGCACACGTGCCTGGCGTGAGTTTTAAGCCACCGGGTCCAGGACGTGAACTGCGGTCGACTACGTGGGAGTCCAGCGACATAGCCATTACGCTAACTGCTGGCCCCTGGAATTCCTTTCTCTTGGATACTGGTCGCATCTGCCCGGTACTGGGCCAAGTCTCAGGATCCGAGTGGAGCATCGTCTGGCCAACAGAATGAACACAGCCCAAGGCTGAGTACAGACTGGTGGGAAGGGGCCCAGAGTGGGGAGGGACCCGATCCCTCGAGGGGAGGGAACAGGAGCCATAGGCAGGAGTCCAGGTAAGAGCTTGCAAGCAGAGGAGGTGAGGGACAGGTGAGGTGGAGAGAGGCTGGCGGGACGACGTGATGGGTTCGAGATCGAGGCCGGGAGCAGCGAGAGCGGCCAAGTCCTACATCCCGAGTGTGTGCGCAAGCTTCGTGGTGGTGCCATTCTGGTCCACTCACTCAGCTCCACCGAGCCATGCCACCATCCTTAGGCGAAACTAGTGGCTTATGGTCACCGTGAAGATTTAATGAAGGAGCTAATGCTTGTGAAAATATTGTGAAACATGATACAAGGAGAAGGCAAATTAGCAAAATACAGAAACTCGGACACCCTTGAAGAATTCTTTACCAGTATTCTGCCTCCTCGTCCCTCTGGCAGGGTGATTCCCAGGAAGCCGGTGTCTCCGAGCTTGAAGGGGTGTTGGCGCTCATTCGGCCCAGCCCTGAGTGTTACAGATGAGCACATAAGCTCAGAGGGCCACGGCCACCCATGGCTGGTTAAAGGGCAAATCAGCCACCACGAATCACAGGTGATCGGAATCAGATGCTCTGGTTTTCTCACTTGCTTTCTTGGACTCCCTTGTGGTTTTCATTTTACTTTCTCCCCGTCATGCCATTCCAAGGACAGCTCCATCTGGTCACTAGAGAAAAGTGTGGTTTAACTCTGGAGTGCTGGCAGAGACGCTCACTCCACAGCCCCCGTCTCCTGTAATAGTTAACACCGCTCGGGCCCCCGTATCATGGTCACTGTGACCAGAGATATCTCAGCCCCAAGTATTTCTTCTCTTTTTCTCTTTTCTAATCTTTCTTTTCTCTTCTTTTCTCCCTTTCTTTCTCGCTCTCTCTCTATCTTTTTTTTTTTTTTTGAGAGAGAGATTTTTGCTATAGGGCATGTGTGCTTGCCAGAGAGACAGAGAGAGATGGGAGACAGAAAGGGAGACATCATTCCCTGGCGGGGCGGGGGGGTGTTCACACTGCAATCCCTTCTCCTCCATTCTCCTCTTGGGATCTTGGGCACACACACATGTGCCTGGTGTGAGGTTTAAACAATGGGGTCTGGGACTCCAACCACAGTCAACTACATGGGAGTCCAGCAACATAACCATTATGCCATCTGCTGGTCCCCCAAAGTCCCAAGCATTTCTGATCCCAAGCATTTCAGATTAGGCCTGTTCAACATGAATCTGCAAACATGAGGGCTTGATAAACAGTATATCCATATGTATGGACAATAGAAAGTGGTTACGTAAAATAAAGAACTGACCAGAGAATGAATAAAACACGTCTCGGGAGGCTTTTCAAAAAAGCCTAAGAAGGGAAACCAGCAGTTAGCGTAATGGCTATGTCGCTGGACTCCCACGTAGTCGACTGCAGTTCAAGTCCTGGACCTGGTGGCTTAACACTCACGCTGGGCGCGTGTGCGTGCGTGCCCAAGATCCCGAGAGGAGAATGGAGGAGAAGGGATTGCGGCGTGGCCATCCCCCCTGGGGGGTGATTTCTCGCTTTCTGTCTCTATGTCTCTCTCTGTCTGTCTGGCGAGCGCACGCGCCCTATAGCGAAAAAAAATCTCTCCAAAAAAAGCCTAAGAAGAAGAAAGCTGAAGAAAGATGAGCATGTTCTGTTTGGGGCTGTCCCCTCCTGAGCAAGCGAAGAAGGGAAGGAAGCAGGTCTGAGCTTCCCCCAAGGCAGAGCGGCCAGGGCAGGTGCTCAGCAATCGGGCATTTTTCGCCACCTCATTTGACAGTTTTCCAGGACTGGTCTAGTGGTTAAGGGAGGTAGGTCCCACATGGCTGACTGTGTGCAAATCTCAGCCCCGGTAGTTTGAAAAACATGCCGTACACGCAAGTGTGTGTCTGTGCACGTGTTCACAGTGACATGGAGACAAGGAGGAGGAAAGACTGCAGCATGACATTCCCCCGGGAGATTTCACACGGAACTCACATCTGTGCAGAGCCTTCTCCAGCTCCCTATCTCGGCCCTTGCCTGCACCCTCTGGCAATTAAAACAGACAGATTTCTGCTCTTAGCTGCCTCCTCGAGGGTGCGAGATGCTGCATTCAACTCCTTCCTCGGTGCCCGGTGAGGCCATGTGAGTGTGGTGGCTCCTCTGCAGCTGTGCTCTGGGGCCCACCCGCCTGGGGCTCCCCGCGCACTTGGCCCGTCTTCCGTCTTCCGTCTTCCGACCCTGACTCCTTCCTGGCAGCTGACCCAGCAGCCACTTGACCTCCCCCGCCCCCGCCCCGCCCCATGTCTCTCTTGCACTTCCTGATGTGGAAACCAGGCCCCTGCTCTGCGGGGTCCCTTGATACCACTAGCCTCTTCCTGGCTCTCTCCATCATCGTCCTTCCAAAGGCGGGTCACCACAGTGAGACGCAAGATGTTTTTCCAAACCACCAAAGGCGCCGCCTGACTACACGAATGTGTACATTCGTCAAAAGCCAGCAGGCAGTCCTGCTAATAACCGAGCTGGAGCTGGTTTGGGCAAGGAGGCTGAGCACACTTGCCCCTGTGTGCAGGGAGGGGCTGGGAGGGAGCGCTGGTGTCAGGGGGCGGCGAGTTCCTGCGGGCTCCCTGACTGCGCTCCCTGGAAGAAGTCTCCGCTGCAAAATGGGCTTAGTGATCCAAGTAGTGGCCGTCTTATCTACGTCCCGAAGTTCTTGTAAGGATCAGAGAACACAAAGTCCTATGAAACCTACTAGATGACTTTTAAAAGTTTATGGAAAAAATGAAATTAAAATACTAGTTTATTTTGGTACAAAATTTTTGAAATCTATGTGTCATTCTTCTAAGATGTATTTTCTATGAACTTTTGGAAGAGTCTTTGTATTTGTTTTAATTAATTTTGTTTATTATTATTATTTTTAAATTTTGCTACATGACATATATACTCATCAGAAACAAAGAGAGAGAGAGAAAGTGAGAAAGCAAGCTGCCAGGTCCAGGACTTGAACCATGGTCAGCCATGTGCGAGTCCAGCATCTTAATCATTGTGCCACCTGCTGGCCCTGACTCCTTGTTTTTTTTTTTTTTATTTTTTTTTTTTTTTATTTTTTTATACTTATATATAGGATTATTAGTACCACAATGAACAAAGTCCCTTGGTCAAACTAAGTGCTCACTGGACTTCGGAATTATAGCTTGGTTGGGAAGGAAAATCTTATTTGATGTCCGTTCCTACCTGACATAATTATTTCCACCTCTATTACCCATTTCCTCTGTCACATACAAACCTTGTACAACTGGGAGCTCTACCCATCTTACTCAGAGCTGTACTCCTTGTGCTTTGAGGGAACTTGGCACAAAGATAATGTTCATTAAATAGTCCTTTTATTGTTTTCTCCCTTTTTTTTTTTTTTTTTTAGGTTTTTGTCATAGTGTGCATATGCCTGCTGGAGAGAGAGAGAGAGAGAGAGAGAGAGAGTGGAAAAAATCAACCCCAGAGGAGATGGCCACGCTGCAATCCCTTCTCCTCCATTCTCCTCTTGGGATCCTGGGCACACATAGACATCTGCCTGGCGTGACTCACAAGTCACCAAGTGTGGGACTTGAACCGCTGTTGGCCATGTGGGAGTTCAACACTCTAACCACCATGGCCCCCATTCTGTAGTTTTTGAGAGGGTGAGTAGCAGCCTCATAGCTCAGAAGGAAACGAAGTAGGGACAGCTACAATGGGCTTACTTCAGGTGAATGCAGGCTTATTGGACTACAATTTGCTGCTGGTGTACAAATAAAATATACCTTAGGAAGTGACCAGGTCGCTGTGGAGCTCAGCATACAGAGGGGAGCACTGAACACGAAGAACAGATGAAGGATTTGTGGATTTTGAACAGGACGAGAAGATATATTCAAGGCTGACTCCATTGGTGCCGAGTGCAGAGCCAGGATGGAGCTCCATTCACTTAAAGATCCTTGAGCAGGATGGACTGGCTCGGCAGATGGTGTGTTAGGAGGGGAGCGCTCCAACCGCATGGATTTGAGGCACATACGGTACGTGGACTGAGGAACTATGATATTAAATGGGATATAAGATGACCTCCATGGTCTCATTTAATTCTAACCTGCAGGGCTCCGGAGGCAAAAATCCTAAATTAAAAAATGGAGACAATTGGAAAAAGGTAAGGGGAGGGGGAGGGAAAGGAGAGGAAAGATTTGGGGACTTCTGCCGTTTCACGTCCTTGAGAATCCTTTCCATCCTGAGGCCAAGGCTCCTCTAGTGAACCCGGGCAGTCTCTCCTTCCCCAGCCTGCCCCACGCCTCTCGCTGGGACACGTGGCCTGGATCCGACCCTCAGGTCTAGTCACCTCGACTCCTACCAGGCGCTGGCCTTTAGGAAGACGACCGTGAGCTTCACGCTGAGCTGGACCCCGGGGCTCTTCATGCCTGAGATCTGCACTCATCCCCGAGGGGTAGGAAGGCTGGACGGGACGTCTGTGTTCCTGGGAAATGTACATGTTGAAGCCCCACGCTCGGTGTGGCTGTTTCTGAAGAAGGGGCCACTGAGAAAGCACAATTAAGGTTAAATGAGGTCATAAGGGTGGAGTCTTGACCGGATAGGATTAGTGTCCTTGGCGAGGAGGCGCTGGATGGCCCTTACTCTCTCTCTCCTCTCTCTCTCTCTCCCTCTCTCTCTCTGTCCTCCTCTCAGTGTGCCACCGAGTAAGCACAGAGGGTGGGCCTCTGCAAGCCAGGAAGCGAGCCCTCTCTAGAAACCGGATTGACTGGCTCCTCGAACTTGAACTGTTAGCTTCCAGAACGTGAGGAATTAAGTTTCCATAGAGTGAACCTCCAGCCTGTGTTTTGCTGAGGCAGGCCGAGCTAAGCCGCCCTTTGAGGTAAAGTACCTCCAGGGAGAGGGTCGGGTCTGAACTTCCATCCTGCCACGTACTGGCCACTGGCCGAGGGCTCCTGGGCGAGTTCCTTTTCCCTCTGAGCCTCAGTCCAGTCATTGGTAAAATGCGGGTCGGAACCCTCCATGAGGACCAGGTGAGAAGCCTAGGGTGCCTGGGCACAGCAAAACACTGAGACTGGAGGCAAGAACGTGTCTCAGTGTAGTCGCTCGAGAAATTATCAGTCATCTCGTGAGTCACCACGGTGGCCTCCTCTGTACATGGACCCTTTCTATCCTGTCCTTTTCGAGTGGGGAGAAGAGTGTCCACCCTGTCCTTGTCTAGCACTTGCGCCCAGGAGCCCCTTCCTGTGCTCTTCTCCATAGAATTTAGGGACCCCAGCTAAGAGCATCAACCCGTCTGCTGGAACATTTAAGTGTTCTTGCCCCTGAGACCTGCAGACATAGGTAACAATTCCACATGCAAAATTTCCAAGTACCAGTGGGTCTCCTGGGGCCATAATTCATGCCCTGAGCCACCTCCTGAAGGACGGCTGCAGGGGCCCCACTGAGGAGCCCACTCCCCCTAGTCCCAGGACCGCTGCCTGCTAGTGAGAGCAGATCAGAGGCCGGGAGATTTACAGTGTGTCTCCACACTTCCGGAACGGCAATGTCCATTCCAGACAAACGCAGGAGAGGGTACCTGGTGCCAAATCGCAGGCGTCGCTTCTGAAGAGCAGCCGCCCCGAGGGTTCACCTTGAACACTTCTCAGCAGGCCGCCTCTTCAGAGCGCGCACATCTGGACTCGCAACTAAGAGCGAGAGCTGGACATTTTTCTTGCTGTTGAAATATAGCTCCCCAGGGACACAGCAGGTCGGGCCAACACAGACACTTCCCGAATCCTGACCTCCAGCGAGCCCACACTCTCTAGGACAACAGGAGGGACACCAGCCCTGTCTGTGAGCTGCTGTCAATGGAGGACTCAGGCATCCTTGCTTCCTGCTGAGAGGGCCTCTTAAACGCAGCCCTGCCTGGGCTGAGCCTCGTGGAGGAGGAAGTGGGAATGTGATTAACATGTACCTGTAAAACGCTGCAGCCGTAAAAAGAGACAGGAGAGGAGTTAGGCCAAGGCGATGGCTGTGCAAATGGCCACTGTGAGCCACTTCCCGAAGCCCCATCGCAATAACCAGCTGCGGTCTCGCTTGCCAAGTGGAAACCACCGCAAGACATTTCAAAATCAGTGACGTTCTTCTTTTAAAAAAAGAATAATTTATTTAATCTTATTTATTCATTTAATTTAAGTTGATCAGGGAGAGAGAGACAGAGAGAGAGAGAGAGAGAGAGAGAGAGAGAGAGAGAGAGAAGGAAAGTGAGAAAGTAAGATACCAGGCCCAGGACTTGAACTGTGGTCAACCATGTGGGAGTGTCTAGCACCTTAACCACCACGCCACCTGCTGGCCCCCGTGTTTTTTTTTTTTTTTTTTTTTTTTTTAGGTTTCTGTTACAGCACTCTGTGGCATGTGCTTGTCGGAGAGAAACAGGGAGAGACAAGGAGAGGGAAAGTGAGAAAGAGAAATCACCTCCCAGGGGGCTCAGGCAGGCCGCCATCCCTTCTCCTCCATTCTCCTCTTGGGATTGGGGCACACACATGCAGTTTCTGGGTTCTGACTTTGTGCCATGGGGTTATACCCTTGGGCAAGGAGTAGAGGGTGCATGGCACATCTTCGTATTATCTTTGCAACTTCCTGTGGCTCTCTGATTGTTTCTAAATTTAAAACAACAAACAGAAAGGTGAAAAAGAGAGTGGGGTGCTGTGGGCAGTGCTGTCTGAGAGTCACTCTCCTTCACTGCTCTACTGAGTGACCGCAGAGCCTGGCTGCAAAGCCCGCTGCTCCTAGGTGTGGCCCTGGCCTGACACCGTCTCTCAGAGGCACACGCAGCCCTCGTCCTGGCCCTCCTCAGGACTGCCTTGGAGCGCTCCCATGGGAACTCGAGCACTGCTGCCTCAGGTCACTCTTCCACCCTGCCCTTCCCCAGCAAGACGCACCCTGTGTGTGCTGACTCCTCCAGCAAGGTCCTAGTGGAGAGGCGCTTCAGGGAGGCTCCCTGCCAGGGGACTGCCGGTCTGTGTAAGCAGGGCCTCCCAGGTCCCGCAGGCCTGGCCCTGGAGGGGAGTCGAGCATGTGAGGTGTCGGTGGTGGCCGCCGGCTGTGGATTGTGGGGGTGGGCCAGGCTCCTGTGTGCAAGCCCAGGTGGAAGTCTTAAAAGATGTGGAGCTCACGCCATGGGATTCTCTTTCAGCAAAGACTAGAAAATACCCTATGTCTGTCCCAACCAAGAAGGAAAGCATCGATTGTGGAGAGTTAAAAATTTTATTTATTTACTTTTTGCTATAGGGGACATGTGCTCACTGGAGAGAGACAGAGAGACACGGAGAGAGTGAAAATGAGATATCACCCCCAGGGGAGATGGTCATGTCACGCCCCTTCTCCTCTGCTCTCTTTTTGGGACTTGCTCCTCTGTTCTCATCTCGGGATTTAAGGCATGCAACACACATGTGCCTGGCGTGCTTTCTCGGGGTGCTCGTCCTTGTAGTCTCCTCTGTGGGATCCGGTGCCTTAGCCACCATACCACCTGCTGGCCCAGAGAGCTTCAAATTTTGACAAGTCCCACAGACTTGTAGGCAAACAAGATATCCCTCAGTGGGGTCCAACGTGTAGCATGGTGGTGAAGGTGCTAGATTCCCACATGGCTGACAGTAGTTCAAGTCCCATACCTGGCTTGAAACTCACACTGGCCACGTGTGCATGTGTACCTCAAATCCCAAGATTAGAATGGGGGAGGAGGGATTTCAGCATGGCCATCTCCCCTCGGGCGTGATTTCTCACCTCCCCTCTCTCTGTCTCTCTGGTGAGTACAGGCATCCTATGGCAAAAATCTAAAAAAGAGAGCGAGAGAGTAATCCCCTAGTTTAGGAAGGAGAAGGGAGGCAGACGGGCAGGGCAAGGTTACTGAGGCATTCGTGTGCAGGTTAGGCCGTGTGAGAACCCTCCATGTGAACCTGATCCAGAGGGCTCTAAAATGTTCAGAAAGGGACAGGTGGACTCTGCAGCAGCTTGTGAACAGCCGGATTGCTGTGATTTGCGGAGAAGACACCCAAAGATTTGGATATGGTGCGGGGGGCGGGGGGCTAGCTTAAACCAGAGGCGACTCCGGATGGAGGTGGAAACGCTGGCCACTGACAGGCCCAGCCAGGGCTCCAGCTCCACTTTTTCTCGCTCCTTTTTCTCCACAAGGAAGAGAAGACCTGGGGCTCAAGAACTTAGGATAAAAGGGCAGATGCCATCTTTCCTGTACAGGCGCAGTGAACGGGGCCCCAGTCTCTGCTGGAGGAGTGTGGAGGAGCAGACAGTGGGTGGGGCTAGTAGAGGGCTGGTTCAGAGCTTCGTTTGGCAAATCCACACCCGCCCACAGCTAGGTCTTCACGGGGGAGGCCAGGGTCTTATCTCTTTGCTGGTGACACTGATAAGATGAAAGGAGTGAGGGGCGCCAGCAGGTGGTGTGATGGGTAAGGCACTGGGCTCCTAGGTGGGCCAACTGTGGTTTGGGTCCCCGACCTGGCAGCCTGCATTCTCACTTTCCTTCTCTCTCGTGAGCACACATACCCTATAGCAAATTTAAAATAAGTAAATTATATATATATTTAAATGAAAGGAACAGATCCTTTGGACTTGGAGATGTCTGCTTTATGCTTCCCACGATGCCTCTCGCTAGTGGGGAGACCTTGGATCGTCTCTGAGCCTCAGTTTCCCCTGCTGTGAGGGGGCGCTGGTAAGAACACAGCCTCCTTCCAGGGGTTGCTGGGTGTGTTTCCTGGGACAGCTGACAGATTGTAGCGTAGGAAGAAGCAAAGGTTTGGGAGACTGGGGGCATTTTTCTGGAATATAGAAGGGGTCAAGAGGTGAGGAAAGTTGGTTATCAAGAATCCCACAGTGATGGGAACCAGCAGTTAGCGTAATGGCTATGTCGCTGAACTCCCACATAGTCGACCACGGTTCGCATCCCGGACCCGGTGGCTTAGAACTCACACCGGGCGCATGTGCGTGCGTGCCCAAGATCTCGAGAGGAGAATGGAGGAGAAGGGATTGCGGCGTGACCATCCCCCCTGGGGGGGGATTTCTCGCTTTCTATCTCTCTGTCTCTCTCTGTCTGTCTGGCGAGCGCACGTGCCCTATAGCGAAAACCTCTCCAAAAAAAAAAAAAAAAAAAAAAAAAAAAAAAGAATCCCACAGTGTTCTGGTGGTCTGGGATTTCTGCATAAGAGTAAAAATCACAATAGAAATGACTCAAAATACACCCGGGACAAGCTCTGAGTAGAACAGGTTCAGGAAGCTCAGGAGGTGCCCACCAAAGCCTTCAAAGAGCGAAGAAGGGGAAATGGAAAGTAAGGCCCCAGGGACCTGTGACAAAGAAGGAGAGAAGGCGGGAAGGTGGGAAGGCAGGAAGGAGGGAAGGCGGGAAGGTGGGAAGGCGGGAAGGAGGGAAGGCGGGAAGGCGGGAAGGCGGGAAGGCGGGAAGGCGGGAAGGCGGGAAGGCGGGAAGGCGGGAAGGGGGGAAGGGGGGAAGGGGGGAAGGCGGGAAGGGGGGAAGGGGGGAAGGGGGGAAGGCGGGAAGGCGGGAAGGCGGGAAGGGGGGAAGGCGGGAAGGGGGGGAAGGCGGGAAGGGGGGAAGGCGGGAAGGGGGGGAAGGCGGGAAGGCGGGAAGGCGGGAAGGGGGGAAGGCGGGAAGGGGGGAAGGCGGGAAGGGGGGAAGGCGGGAAGGCGGGAAGGCGGGAAGGCGGGAAGGCGGGAAGGCGGGAAGGCGGGAAGGCGGGAAGGCGGGAAGGAGGGAAGGCGGGAAGGCGGGAAGGCGGGAAGGCGGGAAGGAGGGAAGGCGGGAAGGTGGGAAGGCAGGAAGGAGGGAAGGCGGGAAGGAAGGAGGGAGAGAAGGAGGCTGTGCTCCCAGGGTGGGGAGGAGGAGCCCCCGCAGTGCATCCCTCGCCCACCACTGTGGGGTGACGAGAGGGTGGTAAGAGCAATTTCCAGATCTGTCAGCAAACGTGGGCGTGACTCACACTGAACATGATTTGGGGGTTCCCTCTGAGAGGCTATTGACAGAAGGGGAAATGGGGGATGTTAGAGGCAGAGCCACTGCCCAGGGCACAGACGCTCTGGAGGGGAAGTATCACTCCCAGCGTGAGTCGGTTTATTCACGGATATCTGCTAGTGATTCCGGACAGCAGCAGAGGGGGAGACCGTGTGAACCCGGCCGGGCCGGCCACGGTGGCCCTGACCCCGCACTCACCTCCTGACGTCCCGTCTCACCTGCCCCTCCTCCAGTGGCAGTCCAGCTCCCCGTCTACGCCGTGTTACATTTGCAAGGAGCTCCGATGCCCGGCTTTGCTTGCCTACTCGTGTGAGAGTCGATGGAAGGTTGCGAGGCGCAGCGTTGCCTGACAGGGGCCACAGCCTCCTCACCTAAAGGACACGGCGACCTGGGAAACATGGCGATGTCCCAGGCCCTGGGCGTCTAAGCAAGTCAGACCTGGCTTCTGGTCCCAGCGCCGCTGCCTGCTGCCCGCAGCTCCTTGGACAAGCGTGAACCGCCCTGAGTGTGCGTGCTAGGTCTGTTTTCTCCGTTACAAACGGGAAGCTATTCTTCCCTGGGAGGATGATCATGAACATGGCTTAAGAGAGCAAGCGGACTGCCAGGGTCGCGTCCCAGGCCTGCCCTCGGGAAGCCCTCTCGTTCCAGCGCATTGAGGGCAACCTAGTTACCTGGACGGACAAAACGGAAGCCAACAGGGTCATGGAGACATCGGTGCCACTCAGGAAGCCGTCTTGCTCCGCTCCGTTCCTCTCCTTTCATCACGCCCAAGTGTATCTTTAGAAACAAGGAGAGAGCCAGCAGGTGGCACAGAGGTGAAGGTTCTGGATCCCATGTGGCCGATGTGCAGTTTGAGTCCTGGATCCAGCGGCTTAAAATCCATGCCAGGCATGTGCGTGCCCAAACTCCCAAGAGGAGAGTGGAGGAGGGAATGGGGCATGGCCACCCCCGGGGGTGGTTTCTCACACCCCTCCTCTGGCGAGTCATGTGCCTGATAGCAAAAAACAAGACAAAACACAGGGGAGATGGAAACCAGCAGGAGTATCAGGTGCCGGGCAGATGCCCCAGGGCTGGGCGGGGACTCAGCCACTCCGGGCTCCCCTCCAGTCCTGCTGTTCCTGTGTGCTCACCTCTGGGCCTGGTGGCTTCTCCCCAGGTTCCCTGGTCCTGTGACCTGCCCCCCTCCCGGCTGGGGGTCTTCCCTTTCTGAACCCATCTCCCTCACCCTGCTGTGTGTCCCAGCAGCCGAGGTCTCAGGCTGGCCCCCAAACGACCAAAGTCCTCCATCTCACCCCGGCCCTGGGATTGACTCACACTGAAGGGTGGGTGAGGCTGTCCCAGGAACACGTTTGCAGGAGTACAGAAGCTGTGAGGGATGGGAGGGGATCCCCACTGGGGCGTGGTGCGGGTGCCCAGGGAGTGGTGTGATTGCCCCTCACACCCGAGGACTGCAGTCCCATCACAGACGTGGGGGTGGAATGGGCCTCCAGTCCTTGGCAGCCTCTGTCTTTCAGTTGAGTCCAAGGAGAGTCCTATGGGCCGAGGCTGTGCCAGTCACTGACCTGGCAGAGACCCTACCTCCACCCCCGGCCCAGGATGGAGACTCCTGCTCTGACAAATGTGACCAAAGCCCTGGCTGCCAGGAGTCAGCGCTTCGTCCTCTGCTCTGACACAGGGAGAATACTGCCATCTGAGCTGCGAGCTCCCATTAGCTCTCCCCTGACCCTGGGGCATTACATTTCCCTCGAATTCACTGGAACCAACATTTATTGACTGTGCACAAAACTCTGGACTCATAAATCGGTGAACTGGCCCCAGGGACGCTCATGGTGTAACAGGAGCAAACAGCAGCTCTGGCAGTGGGTCTGGAGGGCGCACCAGGCCGGTGCACGAGCAGGAGCGCAGGGAGGCCGGGAGCGCTCGTCCCTCAGGTGGGACAGAATGAGTGTGCTGCCGGTCAGGGAGGACTGCGGGAAGGAGGCGAGCCCTGCTGCGGGCCTTAGGGAGGGGCATGGAGGAGCTGGCATGGGCAGAGCCTGAGAGAGGATGGGGAGAGAGCCGGGAGAGGGTCGGCCCAGACCACAGAGGACTGCTTAATGCTTGAACCCAAGGCCAGAAGTCTGAAGGGCGTCCGAGAGAGGTCTGTGGCTGCCCACCCCGTACGCACGTATCTGATTGTACATGTGTCTTTTCCTAAAGGAGTCTGTGTATTTCCTCAGGATCTCAGTGAGATCCTGTTACAGACTGAAGGTTTTTCATTAAAGAAATTATTATAGAGACTTCCCAGACATATGAAAAGCAGAGGTAGGAATATAATGGACTAAGTGTCCCACTCACTGTGATGGACTCGTGGCCAGCTTTCAACTGTAGCTTTTCCTTTTCTCATGGCCTCTGGATCCCAAGTGGCCAGCGTCACGGTTCGAGTACTAAGCCTGGTGGCTTGAAAAAATCGCGCTGGGTGTGTGTGCGTGTGTGCCCAAAATCCTGAAAGGAGATAGAAGAGAAATTATTGTGATGTGTGCATCCCCCCAGGAAGTGATTTCTCACTTTCCCTGTCTCTCTCTGTCTCTGTCTCTCTCCAGTGAGTGAACATGCCCTATCACAAACAACAACAACAAAAAAATAGGAAAAAAGACTTTTTAAAAAACACAATCACAATATTATTAAATTATCTAAAATGTTTAACAATATTTTCTTAATATTATTAAATATCCAGTTAAGTGTTTATAACTCCCTAATTGTTTCTTGCTTTAAGAAAAAAAAACAAACAGTTGGGAACCAGCAGTTAGCGTAATGGCTATGTCGCTGGACTCCCACGTAGTCGACCACAGTTCGCGTCCTGGACCCGGTGGCTTAAAACTCACACCGGGCGCGTGTGCGTGCATGCCCAAGATCCCGAGAGGAGAATGGAGGAGAAGGGATTGCGGCGTGACCATCCCCCCTGGGGGGTGATTTCTCGCTTTCTGTCTCTATGTCTCTCTCTGTCTGGCGAGTGCACGCGCCCTATAGCGAAAACCTCTCAAAAAAAAAAAAAAATAGTTAACTTCATCCTGGATCCATAAAAAGCCCATACATTGCTTTTTAAAGTCTTATTAATTGATAGGCGACCCTTCCTGGTCATTTTCGTTGCAGAAACCCGACTGTCTCTTAGGCTCCTCTACAGTGTGCATTTTTTTTTTTCTTTTTTTGGAGAGGTTTTTGCTATAGGGCGCGTGCGCTCGCCAGACAGACAGAGAGAGACAGAGAGATAGAAAGCAGGAAATCACCCCCCAGGGGGGATGGCCACGCCGCAATCCCTTCTCCTCCATTCTCCTCTCGGGATCTTGGGCACGCACGCACACGTGCCCGGCGTGAGTTTAAGCCGCCGGGTCCGGGACTCGAACCGCAGTCTACTACGTGGGAGTCCAGCGACATAGCCATTACACTAACTGCTGGTCCCTACAGTGTGCATTTTGAGGGCTGCGTGTTTGTGGTGTCATTTAACATGTGCCTCTGTAAATTTGGAGTTTGTGCTACAAACTTCATTTATTTATTTATTTTCTGTCTTCAAGACAGGAGGTTCACAATGCCTGGTTGTTTCCCTTCTTGCCATCAGAGTGATTTTAAACGGGGAGAGAGGCGTGGGCATTTCAGAAAGCTTTGTGGTGAAGGGCCTGGGGCCTGAGGGACCTGGAGCAGGAACGCCAGTCAGGAGGCCCCTGCGTTGGCCTCAGTGAGCGCTGCCTCTCAGCTTCCCTACTTGGCGGAAGTGCGGGGCACCTGCGTGCTTGCATCCGCAGCAGACCCACCAAAGTGGCCGGCAGGTGGCAGGGAGTTTAAGGCAGCAGGATCCCACAGGGCTGACACCATGGTTTGAGTCTCAGACCCGGTGGCTTGAAACTCACACTTGGTGTGTGTACCTAAGTGCCCCCATCCTGAGAGGAGAATGAAGGAGACAGGATTGCATGGCCATTGCCCCCCAGGAGTGGTTTCTCATTTTCCCTCTCTCTCTGTGTCTCTGTCGCTCTGTCAAACTCGCGTGCCTCTATGGCAAACATCTAAAAAAAGAAAGAAAAAAAAAAGAAGGCGGCGGCCCACTGGAGGTTGGGCATCCCTCTGACGTGGGAGTTTTGTTTTTGTGACCTGGGGAATCTTGACAGTCACGTGAAGGCCGCAAAGTGGCTAAATACAGCAGAATAAATGGGGCATTTTTATGGCTGTATTTGCTTTTCTGTGTCTGTCCAGAGTGCTGCTAGGTCAGTTAGGTTTTTGACACGTGCCCCTCCCTAGAAACATAAAATCCTTGGGGTTAGGAGGGAGGGTGGAAATGGCCACAGTGCGAGGGGAACCCTCTGACCTGTGTGGTTTTATGTGTTTTAAAGGAGAAAAACAGCAGCCGTTTTTAATGGCAAATGCTTAAACACCGAAAAAGCCCCAGATTGCAAAATCTCACCCTCCCGAAAAGGTGTAAGGAGCTTCATATATGAAAATGGTTTTACATGTATTTTAATGAAAAAATGATTCCTTTATTTCTATACCTACCAGCTAATCTCTAACTACCCTTGAAATTCAGGGGAGAGAGAAAAAGAGAGCGAGAGAAAAGCACATTCTACCTCCTCATAGACTGGGTACACATAAAAGTACCCAATAGTGTAATTTTTGAATGTGTAACTATTTTCTGATAGTCTCGAGTCATAAAACTAAACATTAATTTTAGAAAGCATTTTGATTCCAATATGTAATAAAATCGTACTTGATGCTGTAAAACATTTTAAAATGGGCTTTTAAAGGAAAATAATGCATTTTGGATAACCATTAAGGAGCTCAACCATTCCAAACAAACCATAAAATGATAATAAAAGTTTACTTGGGTTACGTTTTGAAATTTGGTACAGTAACGTGGAGTCCTGCCGCTGCAGCAAGCACGGAACCGGCTCAGCGGATCCCCCGGCCTCACCAGCCACCAAGGCACTCGCTTCCAGCTCTGCAGCCTCACCTAATCTGACGGCTCCTTGGTGTGTATTTCTGAGTCTTTTGAGGAAGCTGATCTTAAGAATAACCAGGTTCGGAACCAGCAGGTGGCATGGTGGGTAAGGGCACTGGATTCCCACATGACTGACCATGGTTGAGTCCCGGACCTAGTGACTTGCTTTCTCACTTTCTCGCTCTCTCACTCTGTCCCTCTCTGGTCAAATTAAAATAAATAAATGAAGTAAAATAAAATAATTCTTTTTTTAAAAAAAGGAATAACCAGGTTAATGTGGCATGGAGAGAGCTGAGAAGCTCGTGGGGCCCAGCCCCAACGTGCACACTCAGGACACCGTTGGACAGCGGCTTGGGGGGGAAAGGAAGATTGAATGAACCAGGGTTTCAGCACTTAATACTCCATCCTGGCTGGATAACCTTGGCTAGTTTATTGAACCTCTCCCATGGGTTCTTTACCAATAAGTGGGGAGGGCCAGCTCAGTGGTAGGGCAGGCGCAGTTCCTCAGTTGATCTATACACACTGGGTGTGCGTGTCCATGGTCCTGGCTGGCTGGGAAAGCTGGGGGACAGGCACGAGAGTGGCCTGAGACCCTGTTGAGGGTATTTGTGTGTGTGTCTCTCTCAAAGTAAATACACTTTAAAGAGTAAACAAATAAATTAGGGATTAAAAACTCTTGTTTCTAATACCCATTAAGTGGGGATTAGAAATAATGAGTAGGAGAACTGGCTGTGTGCCAGGAACCAGGTGGATGCTCAAGAAAGGATAGATCGGCAACCACAAGGAGGTAAATCGATAATAAGGAATAAGCTAGCACTTAAAGAAGAGGGTATATTTTATAATCTAATTTGTTATCGACAACAGTTAATCAACTAATTTCCTAATTTGTGCATATTGGACGTTTGTGGTGTGGTAAGCCAGCTTCAAAGATGGCGCCCCCTCTCTTCTTGGTCTTCATGAACAGAAGGGAATGTGTAGACCCATTCCGATTGCAATAGAATGTGGCTGAAATAATAAGTCAGTTCTGAGATTAGGTTATCAAAGACAATGTGTCCACAGGGTAAAGAGTAAAATTGGATTCTGTACAAGAATTAACTCAGAATGTATCAAAGACCTAATGTGAGAGAACTATAAAACTCATGGGTCAGCCCTATAGCCTAGTGGCTAAGGGATCTGGATCTCACATGGCCAACCAAGCAGTCCAAATCCTGGCCCCAGCAGACTGAAAACAAATCAGGCGCGTATGCACGCAAGCTGCAAATCTCGACAGGAAAGAAATAGAAGAGAATGGATTGGAAAATGACCACTCCCCATTAAGGGGTGCTTTCTTCCTATTCCTTTTTAAAAAGTCTTCATGATCGGGAATAGCAGACAGAATAATGATTACATCACTGGACTCCCACGTGGTTGACCATGGTTCAAGTCTTGGACCCAGCGGCTTAAAACTCACGCCAGTCACATATGCATGCGTGTTCAAAATCCTGAGAGGAGGATGGACGAGAAGGGATTGCGGGATGGCCATCCACTTAGGGGATGGTTTCTCACTTTCTATCTCCCTCTCTTTGTCTCTAGTGAGTGTATGCACCCTATAGCAAAATTCTTTAAGAAAAAAAAAGTCTTCATGACTTTTAATTAGGTAACAGTTTCTTAAATGTGACACCAAAGCCATAAAAAACAAAAGAAAATATAGACAAACTGGACATCATCAAAACTTAAAATTTTGTGCTTCAACACAGAAGTATTTATCACAAAAATGAAATCACCAGACGACGGTGCAACAATAAAATGTGACACTCTACAGGGCAATCCCACACAGGAACGTTCCTAGGTCAAGTCTGAAGACCTCCCTGAGTACACAGGCATGATCTTACCTATGATCCAGAACTGGGTGAAGGCTAGGGGTGGATCACAACATCAAGACCGTATTGGCGGCACTGTGTCTCTCTTGCTCATGGAAGAAATAAATAAGTAAACTTCAACAAAATAAATAAAAAGAAAACTCACAAAATGGGAAAAAATTCTCCAGGTTTCATCTAACAGGGATCTTGATCTAGGATATACAAAGAATTCCTGCTACTCAGTAATAAGAAGCCAATTAACCTAACAAAATATGAACAAAGTATCTGAAGAGACATCATCAAAGAATATAAAAACACTAGCAGTAAGCACATAAAAAAGCACTCATCAGGGAAACGCAAGTAAAAACCACAAGATACCAATTCATACCCTCCTCGCAGATGGCGATAACCAAACAGCTAGACAGTAACAAGTTTGGCAAGTATGTGGACAAATTGGTACTGTATACATTGCAAAAAATTTCAAAACATGAGCCTTTGGGGGACAAACCATTATACAAACCATAATAGGTGGCTCAAGGAGAAATGGAGAGTGATTACTAATGGCTATGGGGCTTCTTTTGAAGAAAACTTTCTAAACTTGAGCATGGTGGTGTTTGTACAACTCTGTGAATGTACTAAAAACTGTGAGGTTATACATTTTGAGTTGATAAATTGTGTGGTACATGAATTACATCTCAATGAAACTGTTATTTTTAAAAAGCACATTGTGGGGCCATACTGGCCCCACTGGGAGCACTGGGCTTCCATGAGGCCTACCGTGGTTTAAGTCCCAGACCCAGTGGTTTGAAACTCATGACAGATGTGTGTGTGTTTGCCCAAAATCCCAAGAGAAGAATGGAGAAGGAGGGATTGTGGCATGGTCATCCCCCCAGGAGGGAAAGTGTCTTCTCATTTTCTGTCTCTCTGGAGCACACACATGCCCTAAGAGCAAAATCTCTCAAAAGAAAAAAAAAAAAAAAAGCACCTTGCAAAGCAAATGATCTCTATCATCTTGTATGAACTTTATAGTGTCAAACATTAAAATTTACTTTGTCAATACTACTATGTATAATGTTTTTAAAAGAGAAGGAGGAATGTACAAAAGCTGTAAAAGACATGGAGACTTTCCCCTCGTGTTCTCGCTTAGATTACTCACTCGGGAAACAAGCTGCTTGTCATAAGCAGCAGCTCACACGTCAAGGAACTGTGGCTTCCAGCCAACGGCTTCCTGCTAGCAGTCCCACGACTGAGCAGTGAGCATGGAAGCAGATCCCTCCACCCCCGGCAAGCATTCTGGTGACTGTGGTCCAAGCCGACAGCTGGACATAGCCTCATGAGATACCCCGAGCTAGATCCCAACCAAACCACTTCTGAATTCCGGCCTCATACAAATTGTGAGATAATGAGTATCTGTTGTTTGAGGTCACTAAGTTTTAGTGTCAGTCATAACACAGCAAGAGGTAATGACCACGTACAAAGAGTGGGTCTTTGCGCAATATGCCCAGTGCCTCCTGGGAGTAAATCAGGTTAGTTGGGATGGCCAGATATCTCTTGGAGAGCTGGAAGTGTTCCTAGGGTAACGTCATTGTGTGCTTTCCTAAGGAGATTGAAATTAAAAGTATAGAGAGCCTGAGATGAACTTTTATTTATTTATTTATTTATTTTTAGGGAGGGAGTGTGTCATCCAGAGCAGTCACACATGCCTAGTTTCTGGGGTTCTCAGCACAGGTGAGGCCATATGTCTAGGGATGAAGGAAATGGAGGAATGATCGCAATACCAGCCGCTGGGATAAACTGGACACTGGGCGGCTAGAAGAATGCGCGAGGGTCACAAGAGCGTATCATTGGAGCCTTGGAGACGGTGGTCACACCCTCGGGGGAAGGCACTGTCTTGGAGTTTTCTGAAATATTGGCCTTCATCCTCACCTTTCACCCTCACGCCAATGCTTTTAATTTAGGCAATTGCTCTCCCATTTTACAGATAAGAGTACAATAACATCAATATAAATAAAGTGTGGTATAGCAGGTCTTTCAACTCCAAGTCCTGGGTTGTTACCATAAATAACATCGGAAGTAACACATGCATGCTGTAAACAAGTCTTTCTACCGGCAGGAAGATTGGGGGGCTCTGGAGGAAATTTAGATACAGCTGATGTCAGACATTGTGCCCAGTCTGTTTTTTCTCTTATTTGACCTAGTAATTTGTATATGTGTGTATGCGTATGCATGTATGGATATGTGTGTGTGTGTGTGTGTGTGTGTGTGTATAAATAAATACATCCTACATTAAAAAGTGTATATGAAATATACACAAATAGCGATAAAAGAAATATGCAAGAACTTACCAGCCACCTTAAAAATTGAATATTACCAGTAACTTACATACTCATCTGTAGTAGAATTCTCCTTTCTCGTCCCAAAGGGGATCTTGAATTTTTATGTTATTATCCCTTTACTTTTCTTTCCATCTATTGTTTTCTAAGCTCTCTGGATGTTTGTTTGTTTGCCTTTAGTGGCTGGGGTGTTTGCAGTTGGGAGAATTCTAGACCAGACTAACAAATTTTTTGGGCAAGAAATCCAGACAAGAAAAGTATGTCTGCCCCTCTCATCCCTTGATCACCCCAAGTGACTTGGACTCTGGGTGCCATGGTTGTATCTCAAAACAAATGCCATTAATCATGAACTGGTAAAGGTCAAAGGGATGTTAAATATCACTGAGACCGGAAATGGTAAATGGATGGCATGCTGCTGCCCTTCCTGTGCTCATGCAGACATCACTAATCAATCATGGCACTCTCTCATGCTGACCTATGTCGGTCTCAGGCCAAAAAGTTTTTCTGTTATTAAATTCTAACCATTTCTCTTGGCCTAACTGAAGTCTGTCTCTTCAAGAAGTCTGTGCAGAACAATTCAACTCTCACTTATTTCTCCATTTATCACTTACTTCTCTTTTCTGGATCTGATTGGCTTGCTTTCCAGAGGTAGCTTATAAACCACTTGAGGGAAGGGGTCCTAACCTGCTCTTATAGCTGGCCTAACCTTGGGCATATGGTTGGTGTTCCACTGGTATCACCAACTGATTGATCTGCTGAAATCAAATTCAGCCAATCGATCTACTGATCTGAAAGTTGAGGACCAGTTGCTCTGGGACCACACAGTGGTGCTACACACATAAAGAGGAGCCTCCAGTGCACACACAGTGACCACCGTTTTCATCCTGAAGCCAATTACTGTGATCTATGCGGCTTTTACCTTCCAAGTGCCCCTGCTTTTCTTAGCTTGCTACTGTCTCATTAGCCAAAAAAAGGTATATGGCCACATTCAGATCAGTGTGGGAGGCCACGACCAAAGGGAGTGGAGACAGGGAGCAAACTGTGGCCATTGCTACTGCTAACCGACCTCAGGCAGGGACTGATCGTTACGATGCAGCAGGGACTGTGCCAGATGCTTTACTTTTTAATCTTACTAAATCTCCTCTGGTATCCCCATTTATGGATGAGGAAGTGTCACTCAGAGACATTGAGTCACTTGCCTGTGTAGTTAACAAATGTTGGAGTAGGGATTCGAACCTGTGGAGTTGGAGATCTGGGGCAGCCTGCCCTCTGAGAGTAAGTTACTCTCAGAACTTGCTATGAGACCAAACAGAAACCCATCTGAATCAGGCACCTGAATGGAGATACCAAATGGAACCTGCTCCTTCTTTAAGAGGGCAGTCTTGGGCCATGCCTGTGACACCAGCACCCCAGATGCCAACAGCCTCACAATGAGGATGCCTGAGGAAGACCCCTGCTTTCTGTCCCCTTCCCAGGGTCGGGTTTTGTTTCCTGAGAGCTCACAGACCGTCAGAACTCTCGTTCACCCTCTCAGACACAGGCCCGTACCACTTCATAAGGGCTTGGTTAGCGACTCGGCTGTAGATGGTCCACACTCAAGGCCTCATCTGTGCAGCTCTCGGATAGAACGTGTC